>JAJPUD010000519.1:2223-84305 GCA_023553655.1 Myrmecobius fasciatus
TGGTGATGGTGATGATGGTGGTTGCATTGATGGTGATGGTGGTGATGATGGTAATGGTGATGATGGTGGTTGCGGTGATGGTAGTGATGGTGATAGTGATCATGATGGTAGCAGTGGTGGTGATGGTTATGATGGTGGTGATGGTGATGATGGTGATGGTGATAGTAGTGATGATGGTGGTGGTGATGATGATGGTAATGATGATGATGATAGTGATGGTGATGATGGTGATGGTGATGGTAGTGGTGGTGATGATGGTGATGATGGTGATGATAGTGATGGTAATGGTGGTGATGATAGTGATGGTAATGGTGGTGATGGTGATGGTGATTTGAATTTCTATAGCAATTTATATTAGACAAAATATTTTCTTTGCAATAATTCCATGAGGCACATCTTAAAAATATGATTCTCATTTTACAGATTAGGAAACTGAGACTCATATCAAGAAGAAGAGTGAAAGCTCACAGAAATCTCACCCAAAATCATTTAACCTTTCTTTGAATACCTCTAGTTATTGGGAAATCACTACCTTAGTCAAACACCCAACCTACAAGTATTAGCATCACTGTCTCCATACCCAGCTACATGCTAGGGATGAAACACATTTCAAACAGCACAAGCCACAGGGGCAGCTAGGTGGCGCAGTGGATAGAGCACCAGCCCTGAAGTCAGGAGGACCTGAGTTCAAACATGGTCTCAGACACTTAACATTCCCTAGCTGTGTGACCCTGGGCAAGTCACTTAACCTCAATTGCCTCAGCAAAAAAAAATTAAAAAAAAATAAATTGTAAAAAGCTCAAGTCACATTTCCTATCCTCAAGAGTTAGTTTATAATCTAATTAGGGAGAGAAGATATAAAAGGGAGAAAACAGAACTAGCAACAAAAGGCAAGCTATAATATGAATTAGGGAAAGAGAAAGGGAGAAAAAGGAATAAGAATATATACAGCTCCTGCTATGTGCCAAGCACTATGCTAAACCCTTTACAAATATTATCTCATCTGATCCTCACAACAGTTCTGGGGGTAGATATGGTTGTTGCTGGGGCAGACAATAGTTAAGTGGCTTGTCCAGGATCACACAGCTATTGAATGTCTTAAAATATGATTTGAAATAAGGTTTTCCTGAGGGTAATTATAAGAATAGCTTTCTGATTTTCAAAACATCTTCTTCAAAAAATCTTGTGTTCTATATAAGTAATACAAATTATCATCATGCCCATTTTATAGGTAAACAAACTGAGGGTCAGATAGGTTAATTGATTTGTAAATGACAAGTATCACAGATCACAAGCACAGTGGAAAGTCTGGATTTGGACTGATAGGGCATAGATGCTAATCCTGTCTCTGAGCAGGATTAGGTATTATGTGATATTAACCAATGAGGACCTCAGATTCTTCAATTGTAAGATGAAAGGGTTAGAATTAGAGGCTTTTTCTGGCCCCAGACCTCTAAATCTATGGTTAACAAGTGTTGAAAAGAGGAACTAAGTGCTTTAGGTCAGTGTCCACACTCTCTATGTGTAAGGAGAGGGGGCCAGGGTTGCAAGCATCTTCCTCCATCCTACAGGTAGGAGGCTGTGGATAGCTAGATCTCCTACCAAGGGCTCCCTCCCTCTGACTGATTAACCTTCTCTTCCTAGCATTATTCTGTGCCTACATGGGAGCAGCTCTCGCCAACATGATGTCAGTGGTAAGTATGGAACGTCCTGGGTAAGAACCTACCTACCCAGGCATTAATACACTGGGCAGGGAGGCTTCCTTGGCAATTTGTGGTGATCAGCTTCTGAAACTATAGTTCACAATCCATATAATAGGGTCTCATAGCTCAGGGCTTCTTAAACTTTTCCCACTCATGACCCCTTTTTACCAGAGAAATTTCCACATGGCCCTGAGTATGTGGTCTATAAAATAAATAGCCACACCAAACATTTATCGATAAGAAATCATAATTTTGTGACCTTCACATTCAGTTATACAACTTGCCACCCACAGTTTAAGAAGCTTTGTCATAACTGAGTGGGGTGCTTTATATGGTTATGTATATTTGTATGTGCACATATATATGTACTTTTAATATTTATGGTTATGTCCATGTTTCTGTTTAAATATATAAATATGAGGCATATCTGTCTCTGTACCTCAAAAGGGTTCACATGCATGTCTGTGCATATGGTCAGAAGAGAATGGTATGAGAAACATCTTTCTGGAGTGTCTCAGTAAAGTGCCCCTGTATACAATGAGCTGAGAAATCCTGGGAAACAAATGCCCAAAGGCACCAGGACCTTAGATCTCATAGCATAGTTCTTCCAAGCCTGCATTTTGATAGGTCCCATTTGTCCACTGAAAAAAGCAAAATAACCTACTCTTTCTTCTTCATATCCTTCCTATACATCTTCTGTGGATGGACAGCCATCCCATGGTCCCCCATTCCCATCAGAAAAATCAAGAGGTGTGACAGTGAGCCCTCAAAACTTGATATGCTTGTTTTCAGATTGGCTTGCCACCTGGTACCTGGCCCTTCTGCCTCTCAACCCTCATTTTCCTGCTTCTGACAACCAACAATCCTGCCATCTACAAGCTGCCACTCAGCAAAGTCACATACCCAGAAGCCAACCGGATCTATTACCTGACAGTGAGAAACACAGAAGAAGAGAAACGCCCCACTGGTGATTAGTTTGGGCCCCATTTAAAAAAAAAGTTCTTTTTTCTATGTTCTCCTATGTCAGCTCCTTCAAATGTTAGACACATGCAAGTTATCTATTGTATCCCATGATGCTAACCTTTCTTTACCATCTCATATTCATGTAACAGCCCTTATCCCCACCACCAAAAAAAATCCATTTAACTCACTTTTCATCGAAGATGATCTTTTCCTCCCTCTTTCCCCTTATTTCCCATAGCTATTCATCATCCTATATTGGTGATAACTAGTAATGAGCTTGCTGTAGTTAAAATTAAGGAGGGCATTTAAAAGTCCATTGACTTAAAACAGAGACATTATTTAGTCTCTGGAAGGGTGATTAAGACATAATCCAATTGGAGTATTTAACTGGATAGTAAATGTTATAAAATCAAGCTTCATTCTCTATCTATATGGGATCACTAGGGAGACAATGGTGCACATGTATAAATCAAGATAAGAAGCATATATATGAATTTCAAGAAAAGGTTTGCCCCTTAAAGGGAAAAGTTCCATCCTGGTCCACATGTTTTAAGCCAGACCTGGGTGACTTTGCACAACAGATCTGAGCCAGGAAAGGAGAATCTAAAAATTCAAATGATTTTATATATATTCATACATATATTTTAATTTTTTTAAAGAGATGAGCATTAAAGATCAGCCAATTCTCAGTAGCAGTAAGGAAAGCAGCAAATCCATTAATCAGAATGCTATTTATATACCTATTCAGGATGTTAATCATTTGTTAGCTTAAGTCAAATGTTTGGGTGCAGTTGTCAGTCTGAGAAAATTCAAAGTGACTTAAAGAAACTCACATTTTAATCAAAGGTCATTAGTGATTGAACAAAGAGGCAGCATCCCATTTATAATCAAGGAGCAGCCCAGGGAAGTATGCTAGATATGGTCAAATATCCTGGACTGAAAATTTAACTTACTTCCCAGGTGACCTGAGGCAAGATGCTACCTCTATAAGCCTCAGTTTCCTCAGCTGTAACATGAAAAAAAATTGGAGTAAATAATCTCTAAAGTGCCTACTAATTCAAAATCTGTAATCTTAGCCTTAACAGTAAACCTTCATTTATTAATTTTGTAATTGTTCTTCTTTGCCATTCACCTGAATTTAATCTTTACCTATAACAAATATGCAAAATGCAATGAGGGGGAAACCAGGCAGCACTCCTTCTATGGATCCAGCAACATGGTCTGAAAGTCTGGCATCCACAACGATAAGTCCCATTTTTAAATATGAGGACAAGAATGAATCAAAACTAAGGCAGTTTCATATTCTGGGTAACTGAATAGACATTCTTAAGAAATAAGATAAAGAAATAAAAATAAATAAATAAAATGTGCTTGTAACAAGGAAGGAAGGAGGGAAGGAAAAAAGAAAGAAAAAGACAGACAGATAGAAATAAAGAAAAGAAAAGAAAAATAACACAGAATAGTGAGATTAGAGATTCAGACACAAGAGTCCCATCCCCAGACATTCACAATTGCCTAGCCTTTTGTGGACTTCAGTTAAATGATGGTTATGCTACATTAAGCATGCAATATAGAAGGGAAATGCTATAATATAGAGTACAGTACCCTGGTCAGCACTCCAAAGTTCTTCACTACAAATTTGCTGCAAGATCTTAGACAAACTTCTTTGTGGTTCAATTTCCTCATGTGCCAAATGAATATACTAATGTGTGTCTGACCTGCCATTGTCAAGTATTCTCTTGAGGAATGGATGAAATATTAAATGAATAAGCATTTTTAAAAGTATAAAATACTACATTTTCCCCTCTGACATGAATGAGAAAGTCTATATTGGACTTGAGAATAGTTTATTTCAGTGCCAGCCTACTCCCAAGTCTAGCCATGAAGAAAGAAGAAAGTTAGAATTGGGAACCTAATATTTTCCTTAATCCCTCACTCATCTGTATTCAAAAGTTGGGAGGAAAGGAAAGAAGAGAGTAGGTTGTTTTTTTTAATATCAACTCCTAAAATGACAGAAAGGGCAATGACTTCAGAACTCCACTGAAGGATACCAGGGATGGCCCTCAGATAAATTGTAAGTGGTTTTGTCTTTGGTGCCTTCCAATCTCTCTTGCCAACATCTCTCCTTCCTCAGGACAGTTCTATTTTTTCCTACTCATCCATTGTGTCCCCATTATTGCTGTTGGAGATCTACCAGCCACTCCTTGATAAAGTATGGCCTAGATTGAAAATGTCAACTAAAAACAGCATAAGGTACGGTCTTTCCCAGGTACATCTGAATCTGAACAAGGGATTCTGAAAGATCAAAAATCCTTGAAGAAGCAAAGGAGTGAAAATGTTAACATAAGATAGAAAAGAAGGGAAACATTTTAATGCAAGATATTTCAAAGTCCAGTCCCAAAGTCAGAGTCCTTTATCTACCTATTCATAAGTCTAGGCCACTGACAAGACCCAATAGCCTTTTTGTAGCTGTGATTTCTCACAAAGTGAGAAATGGTACTACTCCTTTCAGAGCAGACCCAAAACATGTGGTCTGAACTGAAAGTTTTCTATTAGTCATGTTTTTTATTAGGTTTCCAGACCAGAAGAAATATTTTGATGGGAAACACTATGTAAACTCCTTTGGAAAAAATCAGATCTGCCCTTTTACCCTCTACCCCAATGCTAGATCCTTTCCATTCTCCCTCAATAGTTTTTCTTTTTTAAGTCATGTCAGATGCCTATTTGTTATTTCAAGCTCTCTCTTCAACCTCGGACAAAATCAATTCAATTCTTCTGGAAAAAGATTAAAAAGGCAGAAACTTTGCCTTCAGAAACCTTTCAATATCTCTCTATATAGCAGGATTTTATATATATATATATATATATATATGTATATATATATATATATATATATATGAACTCAATCATAGGATTCTTTAAGCATGAGGATGTTGGTAATGGGAAGAAGTTGCCTCAAATTTTTTAGATAAAAGGACAAACTGACCAGGCTGTTGGATTGTTAGATAATAGTCTGACTTGCATCCCCAAAAAATATTATGTTTAAAGGTCATCTGGAAAATAGGAGTCATGTATATCTTCTGCGCAACAAGAGGATGATATCTTCTAGAAAATGTCCTCTCCCACATAGAATGTCAACTTCTGCCCTAAAGACCAAACTCACAACAATCTAGAAATTGAAACTTCCAAGAAAATGAACTTCCTGGAATTAAGACCTCCCTCCTCTACTCATTGCTATCCCTCATCTTTGTGATGTGATAGTGCCACTGTCCTTCCATTCCTCCAAATACCTTTAGACATTTAGAAGTTATCCTCCCTCACTCAGAATCCAGACTTTTCAGGAGATGTCTTCCCCAGATGGACATGAGAAATATGGTCAAAGACCTATTGTAGATTTTTCTGAACTAGAGGAACACCCATATATTGAGCCTTCTAAAGTTTACTTTTTGTTTTGATTCATTGAAAATCACACCTTAGGGAAAAGGACTAAGTTACCTTAAGTCTATCCTGACTACTTTTTTATTAATGCTCCTCCATCCCCACAAAATCAATGAAACCCATTCAACAATTTTGACTGGACGAACCCATAGAAATGGTGGCTTGTGTAGACAGAGTAGGAATTTACTTGCTTATTGTAAATGTACAGAAGTGCCTTCTGTTCTCCTAAAATTATCCCAATTTCTCATGAATTCTTCACGATTATAGTTTCATTTCTTGGCTTTAAGTTTTGTTTCTGTCAATATACAAATATTCGTGGGAATGGCAATAAATTAGGCATTATGGATCCTTTATACCTTATAATGAAAGAATTTATTAGGCCTTTTCTCAAGAGCCAGCTTTGATAAGGAAGAGATAGAAGGAAAATGAGGATATTAAAGTATTTAGTTCTGGATACCAAATTTCAACTGGAGCTTATCCAGAATAGGATGATGAACATACAATTTCAGGAGAAATCATTCACAGAATTGAGGATGGTTCACCTGGAGAAAGGAAAACTAATGGGGAATATAGGTATATTTAAATGGCTATTTTTTGGAAAAGGAATTAGCTTCATTTTATGTAGCTCTAAAGGGTAGAACTGAAGACTAATGTGTGGAAAAGACAGTGGAAGATTTCAGCTCAAGATGAGGAAGAATGTCTTTATAATTGAAGCTATCTAACTGGAGAATAAGCTGCCTCACAATGCTAGCGAACTCCCCATCGATGAAAGTGTTTCAGAAGAATCTAAATGACCCATCACCAAGGATGCTATAAGAGGGATTCCTATTATAGATTCCTTCTTTGGGGATAAACTTAAGATAAAGCATCTCTAGGGTACCTTTTACTCTGTGAAAAGATTGAGAAAGACAAAGAAAAATTTTTATTTCACAATTTTTCTCAGGGATGACACTTCACATGTGGTTAAGTACAAGGACTTTTCCATTCAAACAGTCAAAACTATTATGTGTATGCAAATGGGGTCTTGCCAATAAAATTCCTCTCTTTTCCTCCCCAATCCTGCCCCCCTCCTAACCATGGGATTTGTAATTTCCCTAACATGACCACTCTTGAGAAATATCAGAAAAAAAATATTAGAGCCTCATCCCCTTTAAAATATTAAAGTCCTATCTTCCTAGCATATATTGTTATGATTGCTATAAATGGCTTATGATTTATTGGTTTGTTTATTTTTCTATTTGAATCTGCCAGTTACCTGGGAACTTGGTGGGTGGGAAGACTATGAGGAGAATCGGTGTCCTAAAATTTTGATGTGGCTGGCCACTACATTGTGAACCTGATTTCCACCCAATAAACTGTAGTCTCATTTAGCAACTTCAAAGGTGTTTGATTTTTGTGCAAGTTTTTAGACCATTCTTTTTATTTTCCTTTAGTTATTCTGTTATTAAATGAGTGAAGCCTTCTTCCTCCAAAAGAAACCTCTTGTCTCCCAAAAAGACCTCGAAGGGGGAAAGTTCAAAAAAGCCATCTCGTTCTTACTAACTTCAGAATAAGTTGTCTTGGGAGAATGTCCCTCCTCAGTACTTATCCAGTGCAAAGGATATTTGGAGGTATTTATATCCATGAAAAGAAGTAAAAGAGAGTCTGGCCCAGACTGTCTCCACTGTATTTTACCTTTTCATAATCAGCCCCATGTAGAAATACTAGTCTTCAGTAAAAGCAGGAACCTCCTACAAGTTTAGAGGGTTTAGCTGAAGAGGAAAGTGCAGTATTTGAATAGGTCTTAAGAGATCTCAAATAAAATGGTGCTGAAGCAGATGCATGGTAATAGAAAGAATACTGGATCTAAACCTAAATCTAGGAGAATCAATTTGCATTGCCTGTGTGACTTATGTAAGCTTGGAAAAGTCATTTCATCTCTGATCTCCATGGTGTCCTCATCTTTGAGATAGGTAACTTGGATAAGATCTCTAAAGTCCCTTCCAACATGGAAATCTCAAGTTTTTATTATTTCAAAATTCAAATGTCATTTCGTATAATACTTTAAGTTGGCAAAGCATTCAAGTTTTATTTATTTATTATTAAATAGTTTAATAATTTTAAATTTATTTATTATTAAATCATTAGTTTATTTAAGCCTCACAACAAGTCTGGGGAAGATTTGGTGAGTAGTATTATCCCCATTTTATAGATAAAGAAAGTCTCAAAAAAGCTAAGTGATTTCCTCATAGTCATACAAACTAGTAGGTATCTGAGGAAATACCTCAGGTTTTTCTGACTCTGCTCACTACAAGATTTCAGGAGTAAAGAACTTAATATTCCTAGGGTCAAAACGTTTCATCTGGGCACAAAAGTTTGCAGAGCCTGCTGAAGAAGGGATTCAGACCACCTTCTACTCTTTCCTGCTTGGCTTTCCACTGACCAGGCCCTGCATATTTTATATCTATTAACAGCCCTGTCCTCTTCAGTCCAAGAAGAAAATCCTTTAACCTTCTGAAACTCTCTAGATTACTTTTCTGAAGGTAATTACTTCTGACCTCTTCAAAAGGCTCCAGAACCTTCACAAGCGGCTTCCCAGAGTACCTACTGAGAGTGGATGTACTAGTTAAAAGTCAACTGGGAAAATGACCCACCTCCACTGCCATGTAAGGTTCCAGAAGTGAGTTAGAATGAGGGCACTACCTCAGGTGTCAGAATAAGGCAAAGAAAGCTGAATCCAGTTGGAAAATGGAAGCAAAGACAGGAGGAAGGATTGCTGTTGAGAGCTAAAATGAGCAGGGTACTTCTGCTGTGAATTCAAAGGTAACTAAGTACCTCACTGTGATGTCCCATGGAATGGTGGATCTGAGTGAGTGCTAAAGGCTTCAAGGGGACTAGGATGCCCCTGGATCTCAGAGCCCCTGGAAAAATGACTTCAGATCCAGAATAAATGACATGGAAGAAGCTGCCACCTTTGCCACTGTCTTAAAGAAGCTGGGCCAACACAAAACACAGCTCTCCTCCTTCCCTCAGATTGTGGGATCTGTGCTAGGTCCTTCCACTTTGTTTATTTTTCTTTCTTTCCATGGAATGTCCCCGATACCCAGCTCCCTCTTTTCAGTAATTCTACACGAACTAGTGAGGTGGTAGAGGGGACTTGAGCGTCAGCTCAGAGGTTGCCTGCTCAGGTGTATCTAATGCCACATCTTCAGTCCTGGGTGGGCTGCTCTGCTCCCGATTATTGCCATGTTCCCAGGCCCTAGGCAGCTGATGCGTAGCTTGTAGAGCCCAGGAAGCCAAAATATGTTTAGATTGGGGCCTCAGCCTTTGGGGTGCTGGGAGGATGAACGTCCCTCATATAAAGATCTCTGGGTCACTCTTTCCTGAAGCACAAAACCTAGATTTCCTCTCAGAGCTAATGGTGAAAGCCTGCTTGACAAAGATTCAGGAGTCCAGTATCCTGGACAGCTCTCTTTAGGAAGTAATAGCAGTATTCAGAAAAAGGAGAGGGCTGAAATTTTCCACAGCATTAGGTGCACCTTAGGGAAAGGACTGGTTAGAAACTTCCACTGGAGAGAGGAAGGGGAAAGGAATTAAAGGAGCTTATTGAGGTTGGATATTGATTCCCCCCTAAGGTGGAAGGGGAGAAGAGGGACACTTAGATTATTGCCTTCAAGGCAATTACTAGGACCAGAGTCATCCTGAAACCCTTTGCTAGCAAAGAGAGAAACCAGGATATAATGTGCCAGCAGGGGATGGCACAGTCAAGGGCACTACCCCTTTAAGAAAATCTGTTTGCCCAGCAAATTACACCAATAGGGAGACCAAGGTAACAAAAGTCTACTGTGCCAGGGGAGTTTAGGAAATTATCACTTGACTGAAAGACTAGAAAGAGAGAGAAGTAATAGCAAGCCAGTGAATTGCAAAGAGAACATTTCCCCCCTTCTTCCTCCATCCTCTGTTCTTCTTCCTTCCCCTTCTCCATGGTGCCCAACACCCATTGGCAGGGATGCTCCAGGTGTGAATTTAGAGGATGCAAGGAGACTTTTAAGTAACTAAGTAGAATGAAATAAAGTGATTCAAGGGCAAAGGAATGAGAGTCTAGGGAAAAGGCACCTGGAAACTGTTCTGGAAGGATCACTTTCATCAAGGGGAAGGGCACTGACAAGCAGCAATCCTGTCACCCCAATGGTCTGGTGGTCTGAAGGAAACCCAAGAACAGGGTCTCAAGAGAGAGAAGGAACCCACCTCCTGCCAGGACACTCCAACTCATCAGCTGGGGAAAGAGAAAGGTTTGTTTCTTCCTGTTAACCCTTTTTCTCTGAGATGCATTCAAAGAAATCTTAGGCTTTGGGGACTTGCAGACAACTTCAAGAACCACGTACCACAGAATTTAAGAATTGCATGAGAACTTAAGAGCTCATCAAATCAAATACCTTTCCTGAGGCAGCTATGCTGTGCAAGGAATAGAGTACCAAGCCTAAAGTCAGGAAGATCTGAGTTAATTCAGCCTCAGACATTTCCTAGCTATGTGACCCTGGGTAAGTCATTTGACCCAAGTCCATTTCCTCCCCTGCAAAAATTGTTGTGAGGATCAGATATTTGTAAAGTTCTTGGCATGTAGTAAGTTCTATATAATTACTAGCCAATTATTATTACTGTTATTATTATTATTCTACAAAGGAGGGAATGAATCCCAGAGTAGTGGAGGTATTCATCCAAAGTCTCACAGTTAGTTAATGACAGAACTGAGATTAGAATCCAGGTCTTCTGACCCCTGTCCAGCACTTTCTGGCTCACTGGGATGTCTCATAGGATGTTAGATCTGAGTGAGTGCTAGAGATTCAAGGGGATTAGGATGCCCTTAGATTTCTTCTAGTATGCGTTAAACTCAGGAGTTTCCCAAATCCCCAGGATATTCTTGAACTAAATGTTATCTTTATCATAAGTGTCCCCCTTTCTATCTCCCTTTTATCTTAATCTAGACAGGGTCTGAAGACCATTCAGTCTCTTCCTTCTATCCTAAGGATTTATTAAAAGTCATCTCAGCATCCGTCATTGTTTTGCAAGATTGTAACTGGATATCATGTTCTTATCACTGTGTGTATATATATCATAATCTAATAGAAAGAACTGGATTAGGGAGTCAGGGAGTTTGGTTTCCATTCCCAACTCTGTCCCTAACTAGTTATATGACTTAAAGCAACTAAGTTCACCTTTCTGGTTTTCAGTTTCCCCATCTGTAATATAAATAGTTGGGACCAGATGATTTCTAAATCTAAATGCCTAGATTTAGATTAGGTTAGATTAGATTTAGATTAAGGAAAGAATTCTTTCCTTCCAACAAACAGTCTTTTAGGCTTTACTGCCTTAAATTGGACAACATTTAATTTTAAAGGGGTCCATTGACAATTGCCTAAAATAGATCTACAAATGATTTGTTAATTTCAATAACTGATATACTTTCTCTCCTAGAAAATTTGATAGCAGAGCATAATAGGAGTAGTGGCCTCTGGGTCAAAAGCCTGAGATACAATACTTTTATAGTTCTGCCCTTTAGTGGGTACTATGAGAAAATATAAGAGAAGAAGTCACCACTCTTAAAGAGTTGATAATCTAATTGATGAGAAAAAGGTAACATAAAACCACTGGTGAATAAGTGAGCTTTGAAGAATGGTTCCAACTTTATAGCAGTACCATAGACTTTCTACAACTGTAAGCGCTGTCCAAAAGTACAAATATCTGCCTTGAGAGGAAAGGAGTTCCCTGATGTAAGAAGTTTTTAGATAGATATGAGATAACCACCTATTAAGCATATTGGGCAGTGGGAAAAGCCATACCTCACATTGGGATCAGAATAGATGATCATTGAGGTCTTTTCCAAATCTGGAAATGCAGAGAACTGAGAGACTGACAATGAGCAACCCCTATATCCCTAGAAGAACATGGATATTTTCTAATTCTTGTAGAAGACACATAAGTTAGGTTGGGAACAAAAAGACAGGGAGTATTTAGATGAGAGAAGAGGCAATGACAGGATGATCTATTCAGGTCATAAAGTGATGGAGAAATCAATAGAAATAGGACAGGATTTATCATGTCAGTGAAGAGATCTGCCAGATGGGAATGAAAGGTTTATATAGTTGCAGAGTTGGAAACAATTTAACTAAAACAAATGGAAACAATTTGGGGGAGGGAAGTGGCTTGAAATCTAGGTGAAGGAATTGGAATTTACAATGATAGGTGATCAAAAAACCATTTTAACTTCCTAAACAAGGGAGGAAGAATGGGATAAAAGTTTTGTTTTGGAATAAGGAATCTAAGAGGGTATAGGTTGTATTAGAAAGGGGAAGTCAGAGAATTTAGTCAAAAAGTATTTTGGTGGGGTTTTTTTTTCAATAATGCATATACAAGGAGCTGAGGGTCAAGGGTCATAACAAGAATAGAGAAGAAGGAAAAAAATATGAGAAATGTTGAAGGAGAAATTTATATCATTTGATAATGAATTGGCTATATTTTTGAAAATTGGTTCCTTTCCTTCACTCCATCTTTCCCAATAGGCATAGTCTATAAATGAAGATGAAAATCAATCCAACCAATTATTCTACTGGTGAGCAGCTCTGAGAAAAGGTGCAGGGGTAGAAGGTATGAACAGGTGAGAAGGTTAAACACCATTGGCTAAAAATCAGATCTGTGAATTAGTCATGGGTTTCAATGATTCATACTCTCTCTTCTAGAAAGTAGTAGGAAATAACAGAAGAAATAATGGATCCAGAGTCAGAAGTTCTGACTCTAATGGTTCTCTGCTGTGAGTTAAGTATATAACTTTACTCTCTAAACCTGTTTCATCATCTGTAAAATTAGAGAATAATAATACTGTCACTATCTTTGAAGGTTTTATGGAGAAAATACTTGGTAAATCCTAATGGTATTGAGATTTTTTAATAAATCCTAATGTAGCACTATTAATTATTGTGAATAATAAACATTGAGAATTGGCTAATGAGTGATTAGATGACAATGATTTAAAATAGTTCACTTTCTTGTGCCCATGTTGATATGTCTCCAATATCTTTCCTCAGGTCTATCATTTTCTTAGATTTTGTGGGGATTTTGTGGGGTTTTTGGCTCCTGTTTCCTTTTCTTCCCATAGGAAATGTGAGCCATAGTTTTTTGTTGGAGTTTTTTTTTTTTTTTTGTTTTTTTTTTTGTTTTTTTTTTGCTGAAGCAATTAGGATTAAGTGGCTTGCCCAGGGTCACACAGCTAGGAAGTGTTAAGTGTCTGAGGTCACATTTGAACTCAAGTCCTCCTGACTTCAGGGCTAGTGTTCTATCTACTGTGACAGTTGCCCTTGAGTCATAATTTAAAAATCAGTATATTCTATAGGAGGGGCAACTAGGAAGACAGACTCTAGACCCTAGAGCAGAGTCAGGAAGACTCACCTTTTCGAGCTCAAATTTGACCTCAGATATTTCCTAGTTGTGTGACCCTGGGCAAGTCACTTAATCCTATGTGCCTCACTTTCCTCATCTGAAAAATAAACTGCAGAAAGAAATGGCAAGCCATCCAGTACCTTTACAAAAAAAAAAAGAGGTCAAGAAGAGTCAGGACTGAAAATGATTGAACAACAATGTTCTACACTTGGATCAGTGCTTTGCCACTGACTAATTGGATAACCTTGGTCAAGTACTTCCTCTCTCTGGGCCTCAGTTGCCTTATCTGTAAAATGAAAGGACTGGATTGGGTGATCTTTGTTCCCTATCAGCTCTAACATTCTATGATTTTATGATATTCTAAAAAATAGCTTAAAAGAATCTAAGTTTAACATAAAAAGAGATGACTTTTTTTCTCAACAACAACTCCTCTTTACAAGGCACAAGTGAATAAATGTTTGTTGAATCAAATTGAATTCTATGCACAGGCCATTGAGCAAGATGCTGAAAAGACAAGGATAAAAAATTATGCTTCCCTTGTCTTGATGGGATGTAAAAATCTATTAGGGCCAATAAAACTTACAAATCAATATAAATCAAAGCAGAATGTGACAGAAGGGAAGGAAGGAAACAAATATTTATTAAGCACTCACTATGGACCAGGCATAGGCTAAATGCTTTACAAATATTATCTCATTTGGTCCTCACAATAGCTTTGGGAAGTAGATACTCGTTATCCCCATTTTACAGCTGAGGAAACCAAGTTTAAGTAACTTGTCAAGGATCACCTAATTAATAAGTGTCTGAGGCTGGATTTTAACTCAGATCTTCTTGACTTTGGATCAGTAGCAAAGAAATAATAGGAAAAAGAAGAAATAAGAAAAATGCTCTAACAGTATTTGAGGAAGGAGAAATCATTTTTAGCTGAAGTTATCAGCTAAGGCTTTAAAAGGTGTGCTTGAGCTAAGCCTTGAAGGAAGATAAATATCTCAATATGGAGTAGGGAGGTATATTCTAGATACATAAAGTCATAGTGGGCACGGATACATGGAGGCAGGAGAGAGAAAGACATATTTAAGAGACCTACTGCTAGTGGAGTCTGGCTATAATGGAGAGGGAAAAAACTGGAAAGGTATGAGAGTATGGAGAAAATGAACATAATATGAGGTCATAAAAGTTAAAGAGGAGCCTGACTGAGGAAGGACATAAGTCCCAGGCCAAGTAATATACATTCTATCTTATAAACAATAGGGAGTCACTAAACGATTTTGAGCAAAGGAGTGACCCCATCAGACCTGTGTCTTTAGAAGGAAAAAGTGACGGCTGCCTCCTTTAATGCTGGCAAAAATGCCTTGATTTGAACGTGAGTTTATAGAGACAGGAGGCCAGGAGGTCAGAAACGATGCTGAGGTGACACTGAGGGTGTGACTAATGGATCAAACTGTAGCTACTTAGATTATCCGCAGTGTGAGTTCTGCATTGTTCTTTGTACAAATGATGTGGAGCTGGGAAAAAAAAAAAAAAAGCTCTGGGAGGTAGGTTTTAAGAGCAACATCCAAAACCCAGTAACCGAGGGAGACGCCTTGCAGACCCGTGGCCCGTTAGCTCAGATGGCTTTATATCAAAGAAAGTCTGAACCTTTTGTCTTATCCGAAGGACCATTTTCCCCCCTCTCCTAAAGAGCCATGTAGAAGTCACAAAAGGGAAGGAAGCACAGACCCGGCTGCGGGAGGCGTGTTTATCTACAAGATTCGGAGTGGCCTTCCTCACCTTTGACATCGGGATGGTTGGTGTTTTACGGGGTCCCTGCTAGAAGTCAGGCCAGATTTGGCCACTGTGGGAGGGCTACTCTTGTGGAAAAGTGTTTCCTAACAAATCATTATCACTCATAACTGCCTCTCCCTTACCTGTAAGCATTGCTGGACCCTGGCCTGGGAAAACACGAGCTCAGCAAGTCTCCCTGCTAAGATCCTGAAAAGGGCCCGAGTAACCTCCAGCTCAATCCCCCAGCAGCGGGGCATCTAACGAGGCTGCTGGGTCGGAGCGTCACGCTCCGAGCCTCAGACACGTCGAGCAGTTAGCGAACTCCTCAGACTTTTCCCCCAATTGCAGGAGACGGTGAAGAATGTGAGCGCTTTCTAGGTGCAAAGTCCTAGGCTGGATGTAAGGAGGGATTCGTAACCCTAATGAGAACAGCTCATATTGCTTTGTATATAGGAGCATAAATAGCATTTTGTATATATAGAGCAGCCTTGAAGCTCGGAGGACCTGGATTCAAGTTCAGCCTCCGACACACAGTTAGCTGGGTGACTTCTCCATGTTCTAGATCATTTTCTGAGATTACAAACCGCAGAGAAGATGCTTCCTGGGAGTTTCCTCACATGAGGAGTTCATCTATGAAATTACAGATCTGATGGCTCTCGTCAACAGTGAGGTGATTCAGGCCAGTTCCAATGGTTTTGTGATGGAGAGAGCCATCTACACCCAGAGGGGACTGTGGGAACTGAGCGTGGTTCACACCATGGTATTTTCACTTTTTGTTGTGGTTTTCTTGCATCTTATTTTCTTTTGCATTTTTTCCCCTATTGGATCTGATTTTCCTTGTGCAGCAAGATAATTGCGGAAATGTGTATAGAGGAACTGCACATGTTTAACATATATTGGATGGATCACTTGCCAACTGGGGGAGGGGAGGAAGAGAGAGGAAAAAATTAGAACACAGGATTTTGTAGGAGTGAATGTCAAAATTATCCATGTATATATTTTGAAAATTAAAAAGCTATGGGGCAGCTACTTGGTGTAGTAGATAGAGCACCAGCCCTGAAGTCAGTAGGACCCCAGTTCAAATGTGACCTCAGACACTTAACACTTCCTGGGATGTGTGACTGTGGGCAAGTCACTTAACCCCAAGTGAGGAAGGAAGGAAGGAAGGAAGGAAATAAAAAGCTATAATTACAGGTCTATCCCTCTCCCTATATATTCATTCAGAAGTCCTGCCTTGGGCAAGTTAATGGTCTGAACATAAACATATAAAGTACCTCATTTTTCTCATCTGTTAAATGGGGATAATACCTGCCCCTCCCCAACTCAGAGACCATAACAGGCCAGCAACCTTGACAGTGTTAAGGATTATATTAATGTGAAATTAAAAATTATTAGTTATCAGCTGGAGTCTAGGCAGCTACCAGGTGTTGAGCCACCAAGTGTTGAGTGTGTAATTGTTCCCACAGTACCAGGGATTTAAGGCGACAAGTTACAACCTAATCTGATACAAGGTTATAATATTACACAGTTGGAAGCTGAAGAACCCAGCTGATAGTGAATAACTGACCTGTAATTCACACTGGCCTAAGGACATATTATAGAAATGATTCATGTAAAGTGGTTGATTAAGATAAAGACAGTAAAAAGTAAGTAAGAATTTCTCAAGGTCTTCAGAAAGAGATATGACATCAACTTATCATTGTCTTTCCTAGAATAATGGTTTCTAGGTCATAAGTCCAAAAGACAATGCCCAAAAACTTTTTTTCCATTTTTTTTATTAAAGCTTTTTATTTTCAAAACATATGCATGAGCCCTTTTTGTAGTGGCTAGAAACTGGAAACTGAAGGGATGCCCATCAATTGGAGAGTGGCTGAATAAATTATGGTATATGAATGTTATGGAATATTATTGCTCTGTAAGAAACGACCAGCAGGACGATTTCAGGGAGGCCTGGAGAGACTTGCATGAACTGATGCTGAATGAAACGAGCAGAACCAGGAGATCATCATACACAGCAACAACAGTATTACATGATGATCAATTCTGATGGACGTGGCTCTCTGCAACAAAGAATTGTCTCAAACCAGTTCCAGTTGTTCACTGAAGAAAACCATATACACCCAGAGAGAGGGATATGAAATATGGACCACAACATAACATATTCATGATCTCTATTGATATTTGCTTGCATCGTGTTGCCTTTCTCTGATTTTCTTTTTTTTCTTGTAGATAGGATTTTTCTTGCATAACTTGTCAAGTAATTCAACATTATTAACATGTCATGGACTTCCTGCCATTTAGGGGAGGGGAGGGGAGGGGACTGGGGGTAAAATTTGTAATGGAAAGCTTTGTAAAGATCAATGCTGGGGAATTACCCATACATATGTTATACAAATAAAAAGCTTTAATTAAAAAAAAACATATGCATGGTCAGTTTTTCAGCATTGACCCTTACAAAACCTTGTGCTTCAAATCTTCCTCCCCTTTTCCTCACCTCCTCCCCTAGACTGCAAAGCAATCCAATATATGTTAAATATGTCCAATTCTTCTAAATTATCTTGCTGCACAAGAAAAATCAGATCAAAAAGGGATAAATGAGAAAGACAACAAAATGCAAGCAGACAACAACATAAAGAGTAAAAATGCTGTGTTGTGATCCACAGGAAGTTCCCACAGTCCTCTCTCTGGATGTAGATGACTTTCTTCATCACAAGATTATTATAACTGATAACCAAAACCTAGAGCCAATAAGCAACTTCCCTTGTTTCATCCAAGGCCCACCAATAGGCAAAGTAGTCAGTCACTTGCATAGTATGGTTTGAGAGCAAGCAGGAATGGCATTCCATCAAAGAATATTTTCCTGCCTGGCATTCTGTGCTTGAATTTCTATTCTAAGAGATTCATCCCTTTAATAAAGACATTGCTCCCTCTTAAATCAGGAAGAGAAGAGAACTAAGTCACCTACCCAGGAATGGATACTTTATTAGATTTCTCTTGACAAAATTATAATACTGGATTCTTATTTTCATACATACACTTGTTAGGGTAAAAACAAACAAACACACACACACAAAAAAAAAAAACCCTTAAATAAATAAATGGAAAAACTCTCAACCTTGACTTTGCTTTGCTTTTTGTTTCTCACCCTTCCATAACCTGCCTGAGCTTTCGATTCTCTAAATACTCCTACCTTACTAACTGAGGTCATTTAAGTAATATTGTTTTTCTCCCTTCCCATAGTTGTTGACTTCCTTACTCAGGAACCATGCTTTTAGCTTCATATTCTTTGCCCCTTCCAGATTTCTTGTTTGAAAAAAAAAGGGATGTTCAGTGGGTTTGGGGGGAGGGGGGGGCAGGAAGTAGGATGGTTGAAATTTAAGAAATAAAGAAAGCTTTTAATCCATGGACAGAAAAATCAAGATTTCTCTAGAAAGGGAATACTAGATAAGCAAGATAGTGAGTGAATAGAGGGCTGACCTCAGAATAAGGAAGACCTGATCCAAATCCCATCTCTGACACAATTGGTTACATGATATAGGTAAGTCCTTAACCTCTCAATGCTCCCAGGTTATTCTCCAAGAATTTATTTGTAGAACAGTGCCCATCTTCTTTAGTAGAGGGGACTTCCTCCCTAGGAGTTCCCTATACCAAGGAATCATGAGCAGACAGAGACAAAGTTCAAGGAAGGACAATTCACATTTAATGCTTTAAAAATGACAAGCATTGTCCTCACATTAATCCTGTAAGAGAAGCAAAGTAAACATCTCCAATTTATAGATAAAGAAGCTTAAACTCAGGAAAATTATGAGGTCTTAGCTACATCAACTAGCCACATCCCAGCTAGAGCAGGAATGAAACCTGTGTTCCTTCCACTGTGACATCTAATTTTGGTGAAAAAAGCACATAAAATGGTGTCCACGTAGACCTAGGTACAACCAAGAGAGGAAAGAAAATGGGATAGTGTCTGTTGGAGACATATGGAAATAAGATGGTATGCCCAGTGATCTTGGCTCACTAGGAGCCTTGTTGGGTTTCAATTTTTTTGGTTGTCATATTTGATTTTTATTTCCCATTGCTTCCCAATTTTACCCTCTCTCATACAATTTGGGCTAATTTGGAATTTGTCTCTAATCTTGTACCCCTTGCCAGGTGGCAGTGAGGAGCACCCTCCCAAGGTTGAAGAAAAAGCGGATGAGAGCCTGGAAGCTTTTGTGCCCAGGAGACGGAGCATATTTCACATTGAATGGTCATCCATACGGAGGAGGAGCAGTAAAGGTCAGACTGATGCTTCTTGCTCTATTTCACTCCTCTTCCCATTCTCGTCCCCTCTTATACTACTGAGGTGGGAAGGGATCTAAGGATGGGAATGGGTTCAGCACAAGCTAGAGGTTTTCTGAAGCTGAATTTTCCAGAATCCAAATCCTCAGCAAACTGACTCCTTCTCCATCCTGGGAACCTTCTTCCTCACATCTGTATCTGTACCCTAAAATGCGGTACCCAGAACTCAATTTAATACCCAGATTTGGCCTGATCAGGACAAAGTACAGAGTAATTATTTTATTTATGTGTATATATACATATTATATTTATATTGTTATATATAAATAATCTCATAGACAGCCCAGTCTATGAGCTATCAAGTCTTCCTATGAAGATCTAGAAAGGATCTCAAAGATGATCTAGTCTAAACATTTCCCTTTATAGATGAGGAAACTACTCAACACATTTATGAAGCATCAGTTATACTGCAGTCATTATAATAGTTTCTAGAAGTATGTTGTTATCATCAAACTTATGATTTCACCAATTTACTGAACTCCCAAAGCAGAAATTTCTTCTACCAATACAGAGGGTCACGTATTTCACAATATATGGAACTGAGAAAGATCTTTAAAAGTACATGAGTTCTGTTAATAGCAGGTACCTCCATGGTCCTTCAGATCCAGGATTCTGTCTCTGATGAGATCAAGTAGGGATGATTTAGAAGAGGGCTTAATGATCCTGAAAAACTAATCACAACTTTGATAGAAAAGGGGCTAAGAGACAGGAACGGCAGCAGAATTATATGTGAAAGAACTTAATGAAAAATAAGAAATTTCAGAATAGTAGGAGAAAACAGAAAGGCTTGAAGGAAGAGACAACCAGGAAGAACCTTTGCACTGCAAAGAAAAATAGAAAGGAATGAAGATATAACTTATCTGCTGAACCAATAGTCTCTCACTCCTTCACAAAGCTTGGGAACTATTTTTTCCTTGTTCTTATAATACCATTTTCCAACTCAACTCATGATTACAGTTTCAATTTTTTAGAAAACTACCTAGAACTGGGAAATCTTGAGTGTTTAGCAAATGGGTAAAATGAAGATGAGAAGAGAGCCAAATATATTCTAAAAATACACTTATTCTAAGAAACATGTCGTTATTCCCACAATTAACCAGCAGAGGGACCCAAAGAATCAGGAATGCATTATTTCTACTCAAAAAAAAAAATAATAAAATAAGGTTCCATCAACTTTTGTTTTAGATAGAAAAGGCAGCTAGGTGGTGCAATGGATATAGTTCTGGGCTTAAAGTCAAGAAAACTCATTTTTCTGAGTTCAAATATGGCTTCACTTACTAATTGTGTGGTCCTGGGCTAGTTATTTCACCCCATTTGTCTCAGTTTCCTCATCTGTAAAATAAGCTAGAGAAGGAAATGACAAAGCAGTATCTTTGCCAAGAAAGCCCCAAATGAGGTCTCAGAGACCTGGACTGGACTCAACAACAACAAATTGACAAGACAGGCCTGCATTCAAATCCTCACTCTGAAATATAAACAGTTGCTCTTATTGGAGCAACATATTTCTATATGTTCTACTCTTTTCTATATAATTCTACTTTTCCATAGGATAAGTCATCAAACAGATGAAGACAACCATCATGTCTCTTACCAGGTTTTATCTTCTCTGGGCCAAACCCCGCTAGCTCTTTCAACAAACTCCTGTCATAATGTTAAGGCCATTCATTATCCTGATTTCCCTCCTCTTCGTGCTCTCCACAGTACCTTTCCTAAAATCTGACATCTAAACAATATTCCATATATAATTTGACCAGGGAAGATTACCTATGATTCTATTAGCTTTTTTAATATGTTGTATTTTCAATTCAGTGACTATACAGGTATCCTTTCCACATCACGAGGGGTTAAACTTGCAAACCACCCAAACACATGATCTGGAAAATTCACGTAAAATTTTTTGGCCTCTCTTTGTATCAGAGAAAAAGGTTGAATTTTTTTCTTCTTTCTTTATGAGGTGTTTACAGTACCTTATTGTAAAATTTGGGTTAATTATTTGATCATAGGTTATGTGTAGGTCGATGTTAAGTCAACATACTTATAATTTTATAAATTATACTACAAAATATTTTTAAATGCATGTATTTTGTGTATTCCTGAGTCTCTAACTTTTTTCTGTATCATCTGATGGCCTCCATGTGTCATCTGCAGTTTTCACAAAAGTCTCCCACAATTCCCATTTCATTTCTTATGCCAAGCCCTGAAATATCAAATCCACGATGGGGAAAGTCAAGATGTGGAAGGGATGACTGAACAGTCCAGTGATGTCAAACTCAAAGAAAAAAGGGGCCATTAATCTGTACATAAAGACCCCTATGGGCTACATATTAACCTCGTCCTAAAACATAATGTAATTTATATTTTATTGTATTTTATCTGTTTTAGTTAAATATCTTCCAATTACATTTTTTTTTTTTTTGCTGAGGCAGTTGGGGTTAAGTGACTTGCCAAGGGTCACACAGCAATTACATTTTAACATGGTTTAAGAGCTAGTGTTGCTGGCTGCATGTGGCCCCCTCCGGGCTGCCAGTTTGACACTTTGATTTATCCCAAATCCAACCTTTATTTTTTTTAGACAAATTATGTGGCCTCCTAATAAATTATGTTTGTGAACTAATTTTTTTATCTCAATTATAAGAAAATATCATTTATCTCCATTAAATGTAATATTGTTAGAATCAATCCAATATTCTTATCTGTATAAATGTGAGCATTTATTTAAAATGATAATAAAAATGTTAAACAACACAGACCTGAACGCACCTACTTAAGAGTTACAATCAAACTATTAATGTCTACCCTTTAGGGCCAGACATAGCCCTGAATTCACCTAATTGTGCTCCCATCTAACTCACACCTCTCCATTTCTGCCATGAGAATAATTATGAGACTTTAAAAAAAGGTTTGCTAAAATCTAGGTAATTTACATGTACAACATTCCTTTTTCTGCCAGCTAATAATCTTGTCTCTATGGGACCCATGTAGAAACAGGCATCTTTTTGACTTGACAAAAAGACACATTGATGACACGAGGATCAATGAGTATCAACAAGCTAACAGAGAAGTTCTTAGCAGTAATCATAGGCATTTTAGAAATCCCAACAGATCACTCATTGTTCCACATGGGATTTGATGACTGATTAGCATATTAAAAAATTCAATAAATATAATCACACTTGGAGTCAAAGCCTCAGGGTTTTATTATCCATCTGTCTTGTCTTATTCCAGTAGACCGTAGATGGAACAGGATCAGAAAGTAGGAAAAAATGACAGATTTAAAGCTATAAGGGACCTCAAAAACCATCTAGTCCCATCCTTTCATTTCATGGGACGAGACTAATGCCCTTATAAGTTAATGATGACATAGGTATAATTATCAGAGATTAGATTTGGACCCAAGATCTCTTACAACAGTATCATAACCTCTAATTCCAAGTTCTTTATCCTACATTTGATAAAGGTCCCAGAAATACGAATACCTGGGAAATGGAAACATTCTAGTCATTCAATTGCCTAAGTAATTTAAGATTGAGCAGAAAGACATTTTTGTTTCAACATTTGTTATTGAAAACTCTCTATTTTGTCTTACTCACTTGATCAAGTCCTGCCTGCCTGATAAATCTATCTTGATCGATTGAGAATCTTGTAGGGTATTGTGTTCCCATTCCTGAGCATTACTGACCACTGTTCAGCCCTTGAGATAGAGACAGAGAGGGGCTAGGAGAGGGAGATGGACCTCTGTTTTCACTCAGTCTCATTTGTCTCCTTTTTCTGGTGATATGTCATCTCCTCCTCCAGGAAGTGAGAGCAGGACAGAAAAATAAATTAATTGTACATTGTGGTTAATTGGATTTCAAATAATTGAAGTTTTGGTGACCCAATCCCAGCCACCCCCTATGCTGTTCAATTCCTTAATAAAAGCTAAATGACCAATACAGCATTATAGAAAGTACCTGGAGTTAGAAAGCAGGACTCTAATCCCAGCTCTCCTATTAAACTTCTCTGGATCTTAATTTTATCCTCAAAAAAATTAGAGATGGGAAGGGATGGGAGAAATACTAGATGAGTTCCAAGCTCACTTTCTAGCTCTAATATTTTATTTTCTGTGTTTCTATAAATTGATTAAATAATACTGAGTAGGATCAGAGAGTTTAGAACTAGAAAACCTCAAAGATCAATTAGACTAATTACTTGATGAAAGAACTAAGGATCAGAGAGATTGTGAACTGCCCAAGTCACACAGCTGAATAGTAGAAATATGGGTTTTACAGTTGGAAGAGACTTTATAAGACCATACAGGCAGGGATCCTCATTTTACATATGAGTACTGTTGAGACCCAGGAAATAGAAGTCACACAGGCAGTAAAGTAGTAGGTCTGGGATTCAAACTGAGGTCTTAGAATTCCCTTTTCTACCTCACCCCACTGCTCATGCTGCATCCAACTTACTCAGAGGATGTTCTGTGGAAATACTAGCATATGTTGCCCTTAAGGGATCAATTTAGATCTAGTTTTGTTAAAATACCTACTGTACCCAGAGAAAGAATTGATTGAGTCTGAATACAGATTGAAGCATTCTCTCTTTCTCTCTCTCTTTCTTTTTAACTTAATTTTTCTTGATGGTTTTTATTTTCATTAAGGTGGGAGATCTATGTTTTCTTTCATAACGTGATTTTTATAGAAATGTTTTGCATAACTTCACATGTGGTTTCTTAATTGTGGGTGGGGATAAGAGAGAGAGAGTCTAGAACTCAAAAATTTTAAAAAAACAAATGTAATTTTTTTTTGGTTTTAACGTAACTGGAGGAAAATATTAAATAAAATTTAAAAAATAAAAAATAACAAGGAAATACTAGCACAATGGTGTCCTAATTTACCAACATTCTCTTTCCTTTCTTTCTCCAGTATTTGGAAGAACTGAACACCAAGAGAGACAAAGCAAAGATCAGTTTCCATATCCCTACCGAAAGCCCACTCACGAATTTCTTGTGAGTATTAAAAGATACCTCTTAAAGCATGAGAAACAGCCAAGAGAGAAGTAACTCCATCATAGAAGTAACTCCCTTCATTGAGCCATATCCAACTCTTCCTGAAACCATTTGAGGTTTTCTTAACAAAAATACTAGAGTGATTTGCCATTTCCTTTTCCAGTTCTTTTTATAGATGAGGAAATGAAGGCAAATAGGACTTGTCCAGAGTCATATAGTTAATAAGTAGCCAGATTTAAACTCACAAAAATAAGTCCTTCTGATTCCAGGCTTGAAACTCTATTCATTGTGTTACCTAGCTGCCCCCATCATGGAATTAAACCACTAAAGCTCCTAAGAATAAGGATGGGAAAAGTTGATAGCTCCCAGTTCCAAAATGAACAATTACTACTCTGTTAATGCACAAACTGAAATTTTCAATTTAAGGTATTTTAATTTTTCAGCTGAGCCTATGATAGGTATATAAACTAAATAGAAACCAAGATTATTGTTAGCCAGATGCAGGTCAATAGTCAATCATATGGTAACAGTTCATATTCCTAAAATTCTCTGAGCTTCATAGAGGCGTTTAAGTAGCACAATATATAGAGAATCAGACTCATCTTCATGAGTTCAAGCCTGGGCTCAGACACTTATTAACTGTATCACCCTGAATAAGTCACTTAATCCCGTTTGCCTCAGTTTCCTTATCTGTAAAATGAACTGGAGAAGAAACTAACAAACAACTCTGGTATCATTGTCAAGAGAATAGAATACAACTGAAAAATGACAAAGTTTCATATAGTACTTTCCTCTTAACCTTTCCCAATCTTACAGTTAAAGAAACTAAGTCTGAAAGGTCCAATAACTTATCCATAATCATAAAGTTAAGTAAACTTCAGAATCAGTCTCCAAGGTTAGCAACATGGGAGGGTAGTTGACAAAGCATTTGGGTCCTGGGTTCAAATTCCAGTTCCACCATCTACTAGTTGTGTAATGGAAAAAGCATTGGACTTGGATGGGCTTGATTTTCTTCAATCTATAAAATAATTGGGAGGGGAAGCAGAAGATAGACTGCTACATTGCCTTGGAAATATTTATCTCATTTATAACAGCATGCTCTGATGCAGTATGAAGAGACTGCTGGTCTGGTGATCATCATTAATAGATTTCCGATATTGAAGATCCTTACATTTTGTATTAGCAGAGTTGAGATAATATAATGACATTTAGATGGTGCTTTAAGCTTTGCTTTACAAATATTTTCATTTGAAACTCACAATAACCCTGGGAGAAAAGTGCTATTTTATCCTCATTTTACATATGAGGAAACTGAGGCAACTAGAGGTTAAGTGATTTGCTGGGCAAATCATACAGCCAATAATTGGTTAAGGCTTCATTTGAACTCAGGTCTGACTGATTCCAGTCCTGTGTTCTATCCCCTAAAATTGTCTAACTGAAGATAAGAGCCCTAGGAGAAAGTATTCTTTCCTACAGAATAAGCTTTGGACCTACTGTGAGGATCAATAAACTATAAAAAAAATTTAAATAAAATTTTTAAAAAGCCCCAGGAGATGGAAAACAGAAAATAGTAATACTGCTTCTATCAGTCAAGCTGATTCTGATTAGTAGCCTACATTTTAGACATTAACAGTTTTGGACAGGTTATCTGTGATCGAGGAAAAGAGTTAAGAGATGTGGTAGGATCAACTTTTGCTCCTCTCAAAATTCTCAAACTTTTTCATAGAATTTAAAACTGGAACAGACTTTAGTGATTATTAATTCAAGCCTACCCCTTACCCTCACCTTATTCCATAAGGAAGGAAACTGAGGCAGACAGAAGTTAAGTGTCTTGCCAGAAGTCAAGTAAAAAGTAGCAGAGAACAAATCTAGAGTAGTTTCTATTATGGCATCAGCTAGGTGGCACAGTGGCTAAAATGCCAAGCCTGAAGCCAAGAAGATCTGAATTCAAATCTAGCCTTAGATATTTACTAGCTATGTGACCCTGGAAAAAGCCATTTAACCTATACCTCAGTTCCCTCAACTATAAAATGGGTACAATAGTAGCAACTACCTCCCAAGGCTATTGTGAGGATCTAGTAAAATAATATTTATTAAATGCTTAGCACAGGGTCTGGAATATAATAATCATTTAATAAATGCTTATTCCTTTCTTTCTTCCAACCTGGATCGTCACCATACAAAAAGAATAGTGAATATGTGTGACTCAACACATCAGGACCTTTTCACACATCAATCTGCATTCGATTTTTACCAACATTCCTCCTGTCTTTTCGAGGTTCTTTGGATTTGAACACAGACACGGATCCTCAATCTGAACCAAAAAGCACCACTCAAATCATACCTCAGCTACAAACATTGTCATCCAGAGCTTTCCATCATTTCCCTTCCCAAAAGCAGTCACAAAATCTTCCCTCCTTTCAGTACCTTTTCCTGCCTCCTCCCTCGCCATTCTCACTTCTCTCAAAGCTATCCCAATCATATCACTTTGGTTTTTGTCTTTTGCTTTTTTATGGTACTTTATATGTTTTGAAACATCCTTTTTCCCTCACAACAACCCTGGATGATGGGGAAGGCAAAGGTAATCCCCTTTTGACCCTGAGGCACAGAAAGATCATTTATACACAGTAAGATGAAAATCAGGGACAGAACACAGTTTTTTCACTTTTTTTTATTTGTCCAGTGAATTTTCCATCATAATCTGCTTCAATGGAAGAGTTACAGGTTATAAAAACCTGTTGTCTCTCTGTCATTCTCCCATGCAGGATCTCAGTAACAATATGGAGGACAGCCCTGAGATTAAGGTGGAAACAAGTGTGACCAAGACCTCTCGGATCCAAAATTCCTTAGCCACTGGTGGGAAAAGACTCAGCAAAGCCTTCAGTTACATCACAGGAGAAATGAAGGAATGTGGAGAGGGGCTTAAAGGTAAAGAATCAGCGAGAGCAGTCCCACTCAGAAGAGTTGTCTCCTACTGATACTCAGGGAAAAAGCAAAGTTTTGTCCAAGAAGTGTGACTCAGGCAATTACCAAGTCAGGGATCAGGGTCTTTCAAGAAGGGACCTGTGACTCTATCTATGTCACAACCCCTAACCTGCCTGGAGGGAATGATCACTGTATTTTCCTTCATGAATTTATATATTGTTAAAGCTAGCAGGAACCTTCTGATCCAACCCCTGTATTTGATGGGTGAGCAAACTAAGACCATCAGAAGTGATGCAATTTACCTGAAGTCACATAGATAATGGCTCTGGAGACCCAGGTTCAAGGCCTGCCTTGATGTCTATAGCCTCAATGACCCTGGATTGTGCACCTCATCTCTCTAGATCTCAGTTCCTTCTCTGTAAAATGAGGATATTACAGTAGACTATCTTTGAGTCCCTTTCAGCTCTAGTTCTATGACAAGCTGTGAGCCAGGTCTTCTAAATCCAAGTCTACAGGCCTTTATCAGTCATTTAATTCAAGAATTCTCAACTGGTATTTAAGAATTTGAAAAAAAAAAAAAAGAAAGAAAGAAAGAAAAGAAAAGAAAAGAAAAGAAAGTTCAAGCTTTTAAAAAAAATCTTCTGAAACCAGAAAAATTGGTTTCTTTTGTAACTCTATGTATTTTGTTTTATGTGTTCAAAAAATATTATTCTGAGACAGAATCCATAGGCTTTCCTTGACTGCCAAAATAATCCAGCCATTGTAGGAAAAATTTTAAAAAGGTTACAAACCCCACCCCATCCCACCCCACCCAGGGCTATACAATGGTTTAATGTACTAAGTGTAAACCCAGCTTTAGACAAAAGGGAAATAATATTTCCCCTCTGGAGTGTCCCTCCTCCCAAATGCCTAATTCAGGATTAGGGATACAGTGTTAGTACAATGGCTTTGCATGCATTAGCCTGGCATTCCTGGGAGCTCCCTAAGGAAACTGTCTTCCTCTTTCAGACAAGTCTCCAGTATTCCAGTTCCTGGATTGGATCTTAAGGGGCACATCCCAAGTCATGTTTGTGAACAATCCTCTCAGTGGTCTCATTATCATTCTTGGCCTCTTTGTCCAGAACCCTTGGTGGGCCATCTCAGGCTGTTTGGGAACCATCATTTCTACTCTGACAGCCCTTATCCTGAGTCAGGACAGGTAAGTCCTGGGGGCTACACAACTCAGCAACCCAGGGCCAGGTTCACTAAGGGTGCCATCTGCAGGTAGGCTTCAGGTTCAGACCAGCCAATTGCTTGTGTTTCAACAGAAATTCAAGGTTTCCAGAATTTTTCCAAAGCTACCTAGGAGGCAGGCAGCACAATTATTAACCCTATTTTACAAATTGGAAGACTTTCTAACTTTAATCTTCTCACATCATTTCTTCTGTCCTCATAGTGATAGTCCTGATTTTCCCTCCTAAAAGCTATCTTTCAATGAGTTTTCATCTTGAAGAGAATACTCTGACATAATTAAAAGTTCAACTAAAAGACAAATGATGATTTCCTAAATATAATAAGGAATTAACACAAATATATAACCAACATGTTCCTCAATGGAAAAGTGGTCTCAGGATACAAATAAATACTTCTCAAAAGAACTGCAAACTCTCAACTACATAAAGTATTGCTCCAAATTACTAAAAATAAGAGAAAAGTCTACATGAATTTTCGGGTATGGAAAGGTAATAAAAAGCTGGTAATCCAGTGTGATAAACATCTTGTGGAGAAACCCAAGAAATTCTGTCATTTTTTTATTATACGCAACTCCCAAGTGAGGAAATTCTTTCTACTAATACAGTCACTTATTCTGCAACTCACAATTTTAGAAAGTTGGCTAGATTCCTAAGAGAAACCCTCTTGGTTTAGCTAAGGTTACACAGACAGTGTATGTCAAAGGCAGGAATGGAACTCTTCCTAACTTCAACTCTGCCTCTAGTCATCCTCCATTCCCAAGTATTCCTCATCCAGCCTGTTCTCATTGGTGCCATCTGACACTCCACACCTTTCTTTTCTTTCCTTCCTCCCTTTACTTATTTCATTCCTTCAAAGACTTACTTTCTTCTATAAAGTAATCTAGTCTCTCTGTACCTCAAGTTTCCTCATCTGTACAATGGGAATAATAATAGCACCTATCTCCCAGGATTGTTTTGAGGCTAACATTGTTTTGAGATAACATACATATGTGCTTTTAATATGCTATATACATGCTAGCAATTATTGCTATTATTGTTTGGAATACTAAATAAGCAAGATTAAGAGATAGAAAGAATCTTAGATGTAGTGATCAATCCCATTGTTTTATAAAATGAGTCTGTCAGAGGTATGTGACTTTCCTAAAATCGTACAGGTAGTAAATGACAGAGCTGGGATTCATATCCAAGCTCTCCAAACCCAAGTCATAGATCATAGATTGGGGCTAATCAAAATCCCTTCATTTTAGAATTGAGGAAATTGAGGTCCAGAGAATCCAGACCTTTTAACTTCACATCTAACATTCTTTCCATTATGGCACCTGAGTCAGTAATCCCTCAAGGGTCAGTGATTTAAAACAGAATAATAATTTACTCCAGGGATATTCACATTGTCCTAAAGGACTTTAGGGGCATTTTGAATCCCAAAGGACATGAATTTCTGATGGCAGAAGTTCGGACCCTAGGAGAGGCTAGAGAGAGGAGATACCTTGATCTCTCTCAACAAGCCATGGAGAACTTTACCTTCATTATCCTTTCACTTGCATCCTGTGCTCCTCTATCCCCAGGTCATCAATTGCAGCAGGACTTCATGGCTACAATGGGGTACTAGTGGGCTTGCTGATGGCTGTGTTTTCAGAGAAAGGAGATTATTACTGGTGGCTTTTGCTCCCTGTCATTGTTATGTCCATGACCTGGTAAGTTCCATCAGTAAAGTTATGGGTGTAAATTAAATGCCTCTCCCTACTACTCAGACACATTCTAGCCACATGACTTTGGGTACATTACTTCATCCTGTCTGCCTCAGTTTCCTCATCTGTAAAATGAGCTGGAAAAGGAAATGGCAAACCACTCCAGCATCTCTGTCAAGAAAACCCCAAATGGGGTCATGAAGAGATGGAAATGACTGGGCAACAGTAATCCTCCTCCCCTGGCCCTTTCAAAGTCTCTTTTCTCTGCTTGGGAGGATCTAAACCCTAAATCCCCCTGTCCTGTCCTGTCTGTTGGTTGTGAGCTCCCAAACCTTCCTAGCATTCTTATCTACCTCCTACCCTCTGAATCAAGAGGTCATTCTGCCCCTCGTGTAGCCTCTGAATACTTGCCTACTGTGTGAGACAACCTCTTCAGCACAGACTGTTTGGGAGCATGGAGACCCTTTGGTTCTTCTTCCTCACCCAGGGATACAGACAGTAAGGCACTGGGGGAAAGCACTAGCTCTGGAATTTGAGGAGCTGGTTCAAATCTTTCCTCTGATGAATACTATTATTCTGGGAGCCCCTGGGAGCAAGCCACTTTTTCACCTCAGTTTATTGTATTGTATAAAGATGGATCAGATGGCTTCTAATGTACCTTCCCAGTATGGACGTGTCATTCTATGAAAGAGCAATGGCTCTCGAGTCTCTGCCCTCTAAGGGATTCCAATTCAATGAAGGAAGGCAGCACAGAAAAGGAAATGGAAAAAGGGAGGTGGGGGGAGAGTGTTCAATTTATGTTGGTGGAAAAAAATACCTGTATTTGTGACATCTCAGATCCTTGAAGTATCAAAGAGGAAACAGCTTTCTCTCCAGCACACAAGAGCCAAACAGCTTTTTCTATATGTCTACCCTGATATCTACAATGCTCTCTATCACTGGTTGCCATTGCTTTAACTCAACCAGAGTTTGGGGTTCATGAAATGTCTGAGGAAATATTTGCAGCTGAAGAGAGTCTTTTGGCTCAAAGGGCACAGCCCTTGCCCTTTGCCCAGTATTCTTTTTTTTTTTTTTTGCTTTTTGCTGAGGCAATTGGGGTTAAGTGACTTGCCCAGGGTCACACAGCTAGGAAGTGTCTGAGACCAGATTTGAACTCAGGTCTTCCTGACTTCAGGGCTGGTGCTCTAACCACTGCACCACCTAGCTGCCCCCCCAGTAGTCTTTAAAAAAAATAATAGTTTTTTATTTTCAAAATACATGCAGATAGTTTTTAACATTCATCCTTGCAAAACCTTATGTTTCAAATTTTTCTCCCTCCTTTCCTCCTATCCCTCTCCCCTGAACAGCAAGTAATCCAATATAGGTTAAACATGTGCAATTCTTCTAAACATATTTTCACATTTATCATGCAGCATGAGAAAAATCAAATCCAAAAGGAAAAAAAGAGAGAGAGAAAGAAAAAAAAAGCAACTTTGCCAGTATTCTTAAATTTGATACTCTAGAGCAGGGGTTATTAAACTACAGTCCACAAACTTGCCTTTTTTTATTTTTATTTTTTAAGAAGGAAAGAGAAACCAAAGCAGAGAACTATATTTCACTATATTTGTTTCTTTATAATCTTATGAACTTTACTCCATTCATTTGTAAATATGAATCTGAGAAAGTGTCCATAGCCTTCCCCACAGTATTAGAAGGTTCCTCAAAAAAGGTTCAGAATTGCTTTCAAGCCCAAAGGTGACAACAGAAAGCTAGATACTCTGCCTCTTTGTCAAAGACTTCCAGAACTCTTCAGTACCCTCCAAACAAGAAATTCCTAGGAGAATTCCAAAGAGATTCCAGGATGCCCACAATTGGCTGCTACAGGATCACTAAAAAGCAAAGGAAGAAGGCAAAAAGTTTGAGAGTAAAATACAATGAGACCAAGCCTGACACAGAACTACTGGGCTCCTCTGGCCCACCAGTGGCTGAGAGAGGCAGATTAAGGATGCTCCTGGAGCAAGGATTCCCGGTTCCCTATTTGGTCATTTCCTAGAGTTCATAAGAATAAAACTATGTGCTTGTAAATGCCCATACACATACGGGCACACAGACACACGCACAAAAGACAGAAAGGTTAACTAAAGTGAGTTTTTAAAGGATCTCCCTCTCCTTTCCATTCCAGCCCAATTCTTTCCAGTGCCCTGGGCACCATCTTCAGTAAATGGGACCTCCCAGTCTTCACGCTCCCGTTCAACATTGCTGTGTCTCTGTACATGGCAGCCACGGGTCATTACAACCTCTTCTTCCCCACAACTCTGGTACAGCCCATCACCTCAGTGCCCAACATCACCTGGTCTGAGGTCCAAGTGCCTCTGGTAAGTGTCCCGGAAGGCAGAAGAGAAGCCTTATTTCAAACTGGTTTTTTAAAATGCTGTTTATTTTCCTGGGAACACAGCTATCCCCACAACTGTGTGATTGCATGGTTAAGCTATTATGTGCACAAAGTGTGTTTTTTTTTTATTTGTCTTGTTTTCACGGATACTTTTTGTTTTTAATGCTCCCTTTTATTCTGAACACATTCCTCTCCTCTACTACCCAAGGAGCCAATCTGTAATAAGATTTAAAAAGGAAATCGAGAAAAATAGATCAGCAAAACTGACATCCTCCACGTCTAGTAGGCAGTACATGCAGCTTTGCCTATCCAAAATAGCTCACCTCTGCACTGGATTTTCTCAGCTTTTCTCTGGGGCCAAGCTTGCTCATTATAATTACACTGAGTTTTCTTTTTTTGTTTCTGTTCTCTTTAATTGTGATTGTGGTCATGTATGTATTGATTCCTTATAAGATAAATTTTTAACAAGTCAATTCAACAAATATTTAATAAACAGGTCCTAGGAGGAACTAGACACTGTACACTAGGTGCTAGGGATATCAAAAGATAAGGGGAAAAAAGAGAGAGGCTTTAAAGAGCCTACTTTATCCTTGAGGGCTATGATGGGTACACAGAGAGGTAAATACCAGTCAGTTTAAAGAAGCAGCTAACATTTAAAAAAAAAGAATTTTTTTAATTTTAATTTTAATTATTACCACAGTGGGTCTTGAAGGAAGAAAAAGATTTTGAGAAACAAAGATGAGGGGACAATGTATTCCAGACAGCCTGTGAAAACTTATAAAAGGAAGAAAGGGAATATCAAGTTCCAAAGAACTGTTCCAGTCTGGCTGGAGCCAAGAATTCATAAAGGAAAATAATAAGAAATATTTGGAAAGAGAGATTGGAGCTAGACTGTGGAGGCCTTTAAATACAAAGAGTTTGTATAAAAGAGTCAATAAGAAACCACAGAAGATTTTTGTGCAGGGGGAAGACTTGAGAAGTCTGATATTCAACTGATTGACAAAAATAATCAAAGGATTTCAAGCTGGAAGGGATCTTTGGTATCAAATGAAACAAATTGCTAGCAAATTCTAATTGGAGATTAGTCTCAAAGATGAGATAAGAGACCTCTCCTCCTGATTCTTTGCACATATGGAAGCCCATACCACTGCATATAACATAAGACTTATTTTTTAACATGTTGATTGAAGTTTTTTCCCATAGTTTTTGTTCTTTATAAGTGATGGCTTTCTAGGAGGGGAGAAGTAAGGAACACACTGGTAAATGTATGTGACATAAAATCAAAAGGTATCAATTTTTTTTTAAAGAAAAAGGTTGTGATAATTGGAAAAAAAAAAGAAGCAGAGGGATTGAGCTATGGGATTGATAAGCAACTGGAGGCAACAGCCAGAAGCAGCAGGATTATGACCTCTTTCCCAGATAGGGCTCTATTATTCCACTATGGACAAGTTATTATTTCAGTTTCTCATCTGTAAAGTGAAAGTGTTAGAGAAGATAGCATGAGACTGCTTTCAGCTTTAACATGCTTTGATTTTGAGTGGTTTAATGTAACACAAAATCCTTAAGTTAAAGAGCCCTCCTCATTTTGGGGGAGGAAGTGGGCTGTGGAACTTACCACATAACTCTTTCTTTGTATTTTTGACATCTGATGTAAAATGTAGAAGCTACCAATATTTTTTCCTGGTCCTGAATCAGATTAAAATGTAATTGGGGAATATTTAACAAAATAAATAAAGTATAATGAAAGATAGCTAATATTGCATTTTAAAACTAAGTTAATATGCCACCCTAGGGATTCTTACTTATTCATTAGTAGCCTCTTTTTCTACTTGTTTTACACCACTGCTTTAAATAAGAGAGACCTAGTCATATAAATCCTTTGATAATTTGAGAATAAAAGTTTGTGTTCTTATTAAGTTTTATTTGATTGAAATAAATTAAATAAACCTAGGAGAGCATTAACTCTGAAGTCGGGAAACCCAAGTTCAAATCCAGCCTGAAACATTTACTAGTTGTGTAAGCCTGAGCAACTCACCTAACTCCAATTTCCTCCCCTCAAAAAAAAAAAAAAAAAAAACCTATATGAAAAATGATAATGAAATATGACATCCTAAATCCTAGATACCTTAAAAATATTATAATCTATCCTCCCTTTAATTTCAAGGGGAGAAAAATTAGGCTCTGAGAAAAATGACTTGTCTAAGATCATATACTCTTTGGAGAGAAAGTCAGACCTAGAACTTCCAGCCTTCTAGGTTAGGAGAATTTCCATTTTACTGTGAGTTTTCCTTCACTGTGATTTCCTTCTGCTATATCATCTACCTGCATAATAAGTATTATTATATGGTCCTTACAGCTTTTAAGAGCCATTCCTGTTGGAATTGGCCAGGTGTATGGCTGTGATAATCCCTGGACTGGCGGCATTTTCCTGATAGCTCTTTTCATATCTTCACCACTTATTTGTTTGCACGCTGCAATTGGATCTACCATGGGAATGTTAGCAGGTATGGTCTTATTGTTCACCCATCACCAATGGTTAGGGAGAATATTGGTACCCAGGGCAACCCCTTAACAAAATTGTGAGGTCAGTGATATTCCCTTTTAACATCTTAGCCTCCAGTTTCTTTGGATATTTGTGCTCTGATAACATCCCCATGCTTTCCACTTAAGGACCTCGCCAGTCTTCAGGCTGTCTAGCTCTGCCCTTTCCCCATTTTCAGTATATCAATCATTTATAACTTAGTATAATTTAAAGTCTTTGTTTTATTTCTGAATTCAAAGCTTTGTCCTCTCTTTATAGAATGAAAGGACATCTATCAGGATTACAGGAATTTTAGTGATAATCTCTCAAATAGAACAAGTCTTTTGAGGACCAAGAAGCCTTCCCTATAATTCCAGAAAGGTTATTCTGTGGGCAATCATGGTATAAATAATGCCAGTCCTTACAGAGCCCATTGTCAATTGTTCTTCCTTCAACTGCATTTATATTGAATGAAACCCCAAACTTAAATTTCCTAAGGTGTCACTGGCTCTGGAATGTGCAAAGAAAAACAAATAGGGACAAAAGAAATTGTTCAGTGGTACTGCTCTATTGCCAAAGTGATCCTAGATGTACCAGATGTACCTAGATGTTCTAGATTATGTAAATGTCTGTTGTTTTCTTCCAGCCCTCACTCTGGCAACACCTTTTGAGTCAATCTACTTTGGCCTGTGGGGATTCAACAGTACACTGGCCTGCATAGCAATAGGAGGAATGTTCTATGTCATCACCTGGCAGACACACCTCCTTGCAATCACCTGTGGTAGGTACCTCAAACCTAATTCCCTTTGTGAGACTGTGTGTGGTTATTTGAAGCATGGTGCTATTCAAAGAAGAGTGGATATGGAGGCAAGAAGCCATTTACCAGACTCAATCATGAATGAGTCCTTTGATCTTTCTAGAATTCAATTTTTCCCTTTGCAAAATAAAATTAACAGGACTCCACCCTACCAATACAAGCAAAGTACTTTTCAAACTTCAAAGTCTTAAGTAAACATGGGTCATTTAAATAAATCTGATTTATACAAGTCCTCTACAGATTTCTCTACCTGGGAAATGACCTGTTCTATCCTGCCTACCTTACAGAGCTATTACAGACCAAATTGGTGAAATCAGGGTAGCAATCCCTAGTTCAAAATAAACATATGACAATATATGGCATATTGACTTAGTTTTAAAATATAATATTGTCTGCCTTTTATTATACTTTTATTTATTTTGTTAACTATTTCCCAATTACATTTTAATTTATACAAAAGTTCTTTCAGGGAAAAATCACTTGCTTTACAAAGGGATTCTTCCCTTTCCAAAAGAATTCCTGGTAGCATTGCTTTAAAGAGCAAATTCCTCTAGCACATGGAAAACATGATTTATTTGCAAAGATGCTACAAAATCATATTAAATAAGTCACACCTGTTTGTTTTTTACTTGTTTCAGTTATGACATGACTCCTCATGACCCTTTTTGAGTTTTCTTGGCAGAAATATTAGAGTGGTTTGCCATTTCCCTCTCTGGCTCATTTTACAGATGAAGAAACTGAGACAAACAAGGTTAAATGACTTTCTTTCCTAGGGTCACACAGCTAGTAAGTTTCTGAAACCAAATCTGAACTCAGAACATGAATTTTCCCAACTCTAAGCATAGGGATCTATCCACTGTGACACCTAATTTGGTGTTAGCCCTTTGGACTAGGCGATTGCTGAAGCCTAGACAAAGGCCAAGTGATTAACTCAAGATCACAGATGGGATATGAGATTTAGAAGCACTGAATCTCTCAAAATATAAAGGAGTTTTAGGACTCTCCCTATATGGACCACCACATATTGGGAAGCTAGGGTTGGACACCAAAAGTAGATTGGGGTTTGAGGCTGATGTTGCTAGGTGTCTGAAAAGGATTTGTAGGCTTAAGCCATTATCAAATCAAGAGGAAAAGATTTTGTTTTGCTACTGACAGGCTAATTTCCAAAAGAGATTTTTAACTATTAACAAGGGGTCTTCAGACATCTCTCCAAGGAGCCTAAGAACTTGGATGGTAACAAAATTACATCTTTATTTTCACTAACTTCTAACTCAAAATGAGCATTTCCTTTAATTATTTTATTTTTAAATTGTTTAAAATAAATTTTTATTAATTTCCCCCCATTCATGATTCTGAGAAAGGGGGCTTAAGCTTCCTTAAACTGTCAAATGGAGCCACAATACACACACACACACACACACAATCTCATCCAAATTTCTCATTTTATAGATAAGGAAAACAAGTCTCTTCATGTCTAAAAACTTGGGAAATTAGTCTATCATCCAAACTCTGCCTGAATAGTTGTACTAACAGTTATTGCTTTCCAAGGCAGCAAATATTATTGAATAACTCTGATAGGAAAGTTTTTCTGGTATTTTTAGTTATGAAATACCTCCAAGCAGAGTCTTAAAAGGGTCCAATGACAGAAAATTTTATTCTCTGACTGATCCAATTCCACTGATCCTGCAGGACACAAAATGCAAAAGGCTAACCTTCCTTCTCCAACTCAACTTATCCTCTCTAACCACACAAATCAATAACCATTCATTCATCATGTCTTCCTATTTTCTGCACTGCTCTTCCACTGCAGATGTTCCTGCTGACTTCAAAGGAAGTTGAGTCACTTCATCCCAAAAAGCAACCTAATTCAAGGCATAATTCTTCAAAATTAGACAGCTTTCATTTATGAACTAGGAAGCTACAAAGACAAAATCCTTTATTATCAACCCTAACTTGTTAGGACTAGATACTTAAACTATGGCCAAGCAAGAGAGCCAAACCATATTTTGATCCTGGAGTCATAAATCTTCTCCCTCATCATTCTTGTCTCCTTAGTAAGAATGAGAATAAATGTTTGGCAACATAGAAAAATAAAAAGGATCTGGAGTCGGGCATCAGGAAATCATGGGATCCCTAGAAGTATAAAAGATCCTGAAGATCATTTGGTTCAATACCTTCATTTTGCAGGCAAGAACAGTCAAGCCCAGAGAAAAGAAGTAATTTACTCAACAACCCACAGATAAGTGACAGAGCCAGGTTTTAATTTGAGTCTTCTGAGCCCAAACCCAAAACTCTTTTCATTTTGCCATGTCTAGGTTCTAGTTCTAATTGCCAATACCCAATATACAGTATAATGATTTATTTTCTCTCTATGGGCCTTAATTAAACATTTGAGTTTTCTAAGTCATTTCCAACTTTAACATTCTATGATATGAATCATATAAGTCTTAAAATTATATAAGTCTAAAGAACCTTCTGGTGGATAGATAGGTCCTCCATACTGAGTTCAAATACAGCCTTAGATACTTACAAAGCTGTGTGATCCTGAGCAAGTTAACCCTGATTACATTAAAAAAAAAATTCTAAATTCTAAATTGATATAAAAACTTTGAGAAGGACTTTCCCCCAAGTTTGAAGCAAATGACCTTTCTCAATAAATCGCTTAAGTGGGCCATAGCAATGACTTGAAACAATGACCCATAACCAGTTAATTTATCAGATAGTAATTTTTAAAAAGCCCTAACATGTAGAAATGCCATGTTTAAACATCATAAAAATTTATCTGCCTAGTACCCAAAAGATTTCTAATCTTTAAAGTAAAGGGGCTCATCAATTTTCTGACTATAATTTTTAAAAAAGTGGAGTGGGAAGGATAGATGGGGTGTAGGGGGATTGGAGAAAAAGATGATGTTACACTGGAAGTTAACAACCCAAAAGACTTGATTACCCAGACTGGAAGCAGAAAGCAATAGTTTGTAATACACATTGAAATTAAAGAAAGAATGTAACCTGATGTGCTGTTTAAATGGATCCCAAAGTGTAGCTACTGACCAAGGAACCCCTGCAAGTACTGGGGGAGAGGATTATAGACAGTGGACAAGAGATGAATTAGGAAATCATAGAATAGGGGTTACAGCCATAGCTCTGTAGCTACTTTATATGAAGTTTTGCTAAATTCAGTAAGACATTGGTACAGCAAGAACTCCAAAAGTTGTTCCATTTCTATACAATTCCATTTAGAGGAATACCTCTGAACTTCTAAAAAGGCATTCCCTTGCAGAAAATTACTCATTTCCCCATGGTTCCAGGCTGTAGATAGAGCAAAAAGCAAGAAAAAGCAAGTGAGAATCAAACCCTGAGCCAGAAAAACGACCCTTTGAGACGTTTCCTTTGTTTCCCATCAGAACCTCCAATACTATCCAAGGAAACTGCACAACAGATAGATCTGAGCTATGTGCAACTGGAAGTTAAAACAATTTTTTTTTCATTTGGGACTTAGGGAGGGTCCAACTTGTGACTTCATTGATTTAAAAGATCCTAAGGGGAAAATGCTTAATTTCCACAGGAATCAGCAACCTTTGTACAATGTATTAGTATTGCCTGGGATTCAAAGAAGTTAAGGTTTTTGCCCCCATTTATTCATCTTAGATGTCGTCAGAAGCATGCTTCTTAACAAATAAAGCTAGAGCTCTATCAACTTTCATAAACTCTCTCTTATTCCAATAATTACAGAAACTAATTTTGGCATCCCAACTCTTCCCTTCCTTCCTTCCTCAGCATTGGGATCTCAGTTCTTATTGTGCAATACCTTTGATAAATTTCAGTCAAACAATCTATGCCTGAGTATGGTACAGTGAGAAGAATACTGACTGAAGACAGAAGACCTGGATTCAAATTCCATTTCTGATGTTTATTTATCTCTGGGGTGTTAGGCAAGTCCTCCTAGGTCATCAGTTTCTTTTACTATAAAATGAGGTGGTTGGACTAGATGGTCCCTGGGGGTCCCTTTTAGTTCTTTAAAGAGATCAATTTACTCTTATTTTAATGAAACTTCCCAACCTCCTTTCCATGTCCTCCCTACCTTCTTGTACTAGAAGCAGGGATGTTTTAGATCTAACTTGAATAGGCTGTAAAGAGCTGATTGGTTAATTTTCAGTGTGAGCATTTACATCTTGGAAATCAGAAAACACTATAAATCAGTATTTGAATTATTATTTTGTTGATTTGAGAAAGTCTTGGAAAAAATGTTAGTAATTCAGATTAAGTGTGAGAGTATCCTGTATCCCTTTTTCTCCCATACAGCTAGTTGTTAAGCATTTACTAACCCATTTCTGATCAGAAGCCACTCATTTTGTTTTTAGTTTATTTCCTATGGGTACACTAGCTCTATCTTTGGCATATCTCTGACTTATCAGTCAGGGAAAGAGAAAAAAAGCAGGGTTACAGACGGATTATGAAGAGAAATATTTTAGTAATCCACACTTTCACTACTGCTACTATTTCTCTCTGGGGTTTATAGATATGAATATGTATAAATATATATACCTTTATAGATAATATTCATATTTATAAGCTATATTAATAAATGTTTAATATAGTTATATACCATACTTATATATTAATATGAACACTATATTAGTATATTAATGAACCTATTTATATATTAATAAAACATATAGTTTATTAATGGTTAATAATAAATAATGGCTAATAAAGGATTCCAGCTGAGAGCCTTGGGATTCGTTTACCCTTACCATACAGTAAAATTTTCGCTTAAAGTTGAAGCTATTAAAAGTGTCTGTTAACAGAATACAAAATGGTGGAAGCTAAGAGCTCCCACTGCTGAATTTGGGGCCTTTTTAAAAAGTGCATATAACTTCTTATCAGATTTACCTCTTTCTGTGGAATACAGATCTTTTCAAAGTTGCCAAGCAATAAAAAATTAGTATCCTTTTTTTTCTTTCCTTTTTTGTCTGGCAAGAGAAATAAAGCAAATATAAGGAAAAAGAACTAGAGTCTATGAATATCTGTTCTATATATCACACAGCTTCTTATCTGTGTGACTTAGGGCAAGTGATTTCATATCTCCAGGCTTCAGATCTCTGGAAGCCTTAGTTTCTACATATATAAAATATGGCTACAAATTGTATCATTTTATCACTAAATCCTGTCAGCCCCAGATCCAATGAGAGTCGATGCTTTTGCAGCTATTGTTGGGAAGCCTTATTCAAAGACTAGGGCTAAAGTCAGCGAAACATTTACTCATCACTTTTCCATTCTTATCTTTTCTCAGCATTGTTTGCAGCCTACCTGGGAGCTGCCCTTGCCAACATGTTATCTGTGGTAAGTCAATCTGAGATCAGCACGGTCACCTGGAATGTCCTACCTCCAACTAGTCTCTTCTCTGCATTCATTCTGACCTTTTTAGGTCTTCCCTATTACCCCCATCCCACCCCTGCTTGCATCTCATTATCGGCATTTACCCCCTCACACATCTTCAGCACATGTATATTGGTGTGCCCCCCCCCCATACAGCAGACACAGTCTTATACACTGTCTAATTGAATTTTTGGCCAGATTCCATTTTAAACACACAGAACAACCTATTTAAATCTAATAGGAAATTCTTTTCTAGAGCAATCCATCACTCTTCATTTCTTAATTCAGTCACTCCCTAATTTGTCTTTTCCTTAAATAAAGATTTGAATGTATTGGGTTTGTTTAAGCTAGGGTCCACCAGAATTTATTACTCATTGTTTCTCTAGCTTCTGTAATAGGAGTTCGAGATCTAAGGGCCTTCTAAGAGTTATAGTTTTGAGAAATAAGCATTCCCTTTCAATCTTTGCCAACTCTGGGAGGGAATGCTTTTGTTCTCCTAAATACAAATCCCAGAATACCTTTAAGATCATAGATCCCTTTTATACTTCTTAGCTATATTCTTGAGGCTCTTTCATTTTTTCTATACTCTCCCTACATTTATACTACTAATATGTCAGGGGTACACATACACTCCCTCCCTTAGGTTAGCAGAACTATGAGGTATTATCTACAAGTGCTACTGTTGTTCTACCTGTTGTTCATCCCTTCATTCTCCTAGAGGACCAATGACATCAGAAGGGTAACATCTTGACTTTAAAGCAAATTGGATTTAAATGAGCCAGAGCTGCTTGAAGTCATCAGTCTCACTCTCTTCTCCAAAGTCACTGAAGTCTAGGAGCAAGATTTAGGTCAGGACTACTGGAGATGGTCTTGCTAAGCTAAGGGCTTTCCCAGGTCTCATTTTGTCTGGGTGATTCAGTGATTCAGGGATGAGTAAAAATTCCAATGCAACCTGCCCACCTCTGACCCAACAAAAGGGTGTGGGAGAATAAATTGCAATAAGTTACCTCCATTTGAGCCCAAATGTTGAAATAAAGTATAGAGCTGCAGCCAAAGCCCCCCAAAAATCAACTCCATGTTGGGCAAGAACAACCTGCCAAGAGCAGCTTAGGCAAATTCATGCGCTGCCTTAAAAAGAATGAGCTTTTTAATCCATAGTTCCCCAAAGTGATGAAATTACAGATCCCCTCAAAAAATATATATTTTTATGAATGCAAGAAGCTCCCTGACCTCAAAGAACTTATATCTATATCTATATCTTGGCAAATACATAAGTCATTGATCACTTTTCTTCCCCCAGATAAAATCCACAATATTTCTGCAGTGCTTTTTATATTATAGTGAGCTTTTACACCCATCCTCTCATTTAATTCCCATTGCTTCACATTAGGTAAAATGAAATTATTAGTGTCCACTTTACAGATATGAGATGATCCCAAGTTATAAACCTGTAGTTAGGAAGACCTTGTTTCAAATTCCTACTCAGCCATTTGATCCATGTGACTATGGAAAAATCTCTTCAACCGCTTTAGCCCAGACAAGTCTTTAAGCTTTCTAAATTATAGATTGGCAATCCCCAAGTCACTGGCTCCCCAAAGAAGCAGGTTATATATTTACAGAAAAAGAAACAGCTTCAGGAAGGCTAACAGGCAGGGTCACAGAGATAAGACTATCAGAAGTGAGCCTTGAACCTAGGTTATCTAATTGGATTCTTCATTTAGCATTCTTTCCACAATATCACCTTGCTTCACAGGTATTAATTATATCAACTTGCTTCATAGATATTAATTGAACACCTACTATGTACAAGGAAGTTTGCTAAAGAAAAAAGTTTAAGATCATAGAATGTTCCTCGAGAGTTTTAAACCTAATGTGAAAGACAGTATTAGAAATTGAGAAAAAACAAAATATAAAATCTACAATAGAACAGAGCTTTGAATTCTATGTTTTTGAATTGTTCTCTAATCGCTTCATGCTATTTTAAGTCCCATCTTATCCTTATAATCCTTTATATTTCCCAGAGTTCAATCTATACTATACTATACTAGGGACCAATCCTAGTTTTCTATAGTATTGTATCCTATAGTATTATAATAATTATAATATGTGATTATTAAATCAGCTACTGATTTGCATTAGTGGACCAAATATCCTATATCAATAAAACAGAGTTCCTATCCTCATCCTACCCCTAAATCAAACATGAGTAGATATTCTGTGTAGGGATGTTGTTGTTCATTCATTCCCAACTCTGTGACCACATTTGGTTTTTCTTGGCTAAGATACTGGACTGGTTTGCCATTTCCTTCTTCAGCTCATTTTACAGATGAGGAAACTGAGGCAAACAGATTAAGGGACTTGCCCAGGTCACACAGTTGGTAAGGGTCTGAGGTCAGATTTGAACTCAAGAAGATGAGTCTCTTTAATCCCAAGGTAATACTGTAGTTGAGTCACCTAGCAGGGAAGTTGCCGGCCATACAGCATGGGTAATTTTATTTTCATAGAATTTTTTCACATTTTCACAGATCATTAATTATAAATGTCATTGATATGTATCAGTAAAAACCAGAAAGTTCTAACAAATGCAGTGGGATCCTTTTATAATGTTGGTATATGCTTAGTGCATGGGGCAGGACTCATCAGTGGCTTGATTATTGTAACAAGTGATATGATATATCTCAGACCATATAATAAAAGGGCATTTTATGTTCTACTATATGTTTTGAAATGGCTTTTAGTTTGTAAAAAATGCAGACCATCACTACTAATGTATTTTATGCAATCCATTCAGCAGTATTCTCTTCAGAGCACCATGCTAGGATACATATTGTAAGATATGACACACACACCCCCGCCCCATCTTAAGGAAGTTTACAGTCAATAAAGAGATGTGACAGATAGACAAATTATCTAACTTTTAAGTAAGTAAAAGTCACAAGATGCTAGGTGATATCTAATAAGGAAAGGATATTATTAGCTGGCTGGGGAGAGTCACATGTCATAGAGGAGGTATCATTTGAGTGGATCCATACACACTCGTACAAAGAAAGGCCTTCTACCTGAGGCAAGAGAGAGTAGAAGTCAGAGGGTAGAGATAAATATACAAAAAAAATTAATGCAGAGAACAAAATTAAAAAGTGCACAAGGACACAAATAGCCAAGTTTTGTTACTTCCATACATGTCTTTAAAAACAAACTGTATATATAATTCACAATTTCTTATGTAATACAAATTTCGTGTTCTTTTCATATTGAAGAGTTAAATTCCCAACAAAAAAGAAAATTTAGTTTTTAAAAAAGTAAGATGATACATTTTAAGAAAAATGGGCATATATTTTTTAAATGGGTATAATCAGTGCCAGAGAATGGATGAAGGGAGGGCATGCTGAGCACATGGAATTGTTTGAACAAAGGCCTAGAGTCAGGACAGTGTTAAAGTGATGCTCGTTGGCTGGAGAAGTTTATGATGGCTCCCTTTTCAAATTCCCAGAAAGCATTTTCCCCCATTTTGGTAATTATTTTGAGCCAAAGAAATGGAAATGAAGTTTTTCCTCATCAGTGCATTTTAATAAATGATCTTCTTGTCTATTCTCTCCTATCACCCTCAGGCTTCTCCTATTATTGATTAATCATTGTTTTCATTGGTTCAGACCTGTGCTTTTATAAGTGAGAAGAATTCCTATAGTGGAAATTCCCTTTGCCAATGTAGATTAATAATGTTTATGACATCATTTTAGAAAGATGCCTTGGGGCATTGAGAAATTGACTTCCCCTACAAGGACCTATATGTAAATGTGTGTATGATATATTCACATATATACACATATAATATACATACATATATATTTAAAACAGCTTTTTTAGTGGTAGCAAAGAATTCGACATTAAAGGGATGCCCATTAATTAGAGAATGGTTGAACAAGTTGTGGTATATGATTATAGCAGAATACTATTCTCTTTAAGAAATGATGAGCAGGACAATTTCAGGAAAAATCTTTATGAACTAATATGGAATGAAATGAATAAAACTAGGAGAACATTGTATGCAGTAGCAGTAATATCGTAAGAGTCATCTACCATGAAAGCCTTAGCTGCTTTGATCAAAACTACGAATTAAGACAATTCCAAAGGACCCAAGATAAAAAATGTTACCTACCTCCAGAGAGATAACTGATGAACTCTGAATGCAGACTGAAGCACACTTTTAAAACATTTTTATCCTTATTTCTTTATTTTGTTTGTGCTTTCTTTTGCAAAATAGCTAATATGGAAATGTTTTATAGAAGCAGAACTTAAATCCAGATCTTCCTGATTGATCCATGGCCTCTGTTCACTACCCCATTCCTTTTTTTCACTTATTACACTTATTAATATTAACCCTTAGAGTTACTTGTGCATATGCTTCTTTCCTCCTCCCAGTGTAAGTTCCTTGAGGGTGGGAATTGTATTTTATGCATGCATCTTCAACATTAATCTATGTTTATTGAACTGAAACATGAAGGTCAATAAAAATAACCTTATTTTTTTTTTATTTTTCCCATTTCTCCTCTCCAGTTTGGATTGCCCCCATGCACCTGGCCCTTCTGTCTCTCGGCACTCACCTTCCTATTACTGACCACCAACAACTCGGCCATTTACAAGCTACCACTCAACAAAGTTACTTACCCAGAAGCCAACCGGCTCCACTACTTGTCTCAGGAAAGGAGCCGGAGAGCCTCCATCATGACCAAATATCAGGCCTATGTAGTTTCCTAACCTGCCACAATACAACCACAACAAACCTCTTGTTCTCCAGAGCCAGATCTTTTTCCTATAGAAAGCCCACTCCACCAATTCCTCCTGGGCATTCTATGATCCTTTGCAGCAAGTAATCCATCACAATTAATTTTAATCACTAATCATTGTCCAAGAAACAAGTAATTTTAAACTATGTGATATATAATCCTTATAGTACTAGTAGTTAGACCTTCTGTATACCACAAACTAGATTTTGAAGAGTTCAATTTGGGAAATTCGCTTATCACTCCACCCCCCTGCCTCCAAATAATTCAGTTTTAAAATTCAAGGAGGACTCTTCAGTCTAAGGACACCGAGGAGGAAATAAGCCAGTACAAAAATCTAAAGATGAAAATCCACAGTAGTAATTGGTCATCAGGAGATTACCAAGTGCCGACCTGGTCTCTCTGATTTAGGGAAGCAGTAAGGCACTAGACTGGCACTCAGGAGAAGCAGGTTCTACCTCCCAGCTCTACCCAACCTTCTTAGCTCTTCTTCAGGTTCTTCATCTCACACAATAAGAGTTGGCCCAGGTGATCTCTGAGCTCCTTCCCAACTGTAAAATATTCTGATTCTAAGCTTTTTTATCACACCAAACTAAGTCAGTCTTGTCCAAAGCATGAGAATTGTGAATCATGTTGGAAATAAAGGTCTATAATACCTAGGTAATAAAAATGATATCTGTCAAATGGTAGGAGCTCCTTTAAGCCACAGTTGTTCTGGTAACTCAAGGCTGAAACACTGATTGAATCCATTGGGAAAGCAGGTTTCTCTGCACCTAGACTGGGGTCCTGGAACCAATGTCATGGGACTGCATTTTCTCCAAGTTGAACCATATTACAGATTTTTGAAGTAACCTGTTCTTTAAAGCCAAGGACTTTGGGAATATAGGAAGAGTCATCCTCCAATTTATTTGTCCTATAAACTCAGGCAACAAGAGGATGGGTTTTCTAAAAGACCAGTCCTTTCTCCTCTCTCACCTTTCCTTCCTCCTCATTTAAGCATCACCTGCTTCAGGTTCTTTCCATAGTCTCAGAGAAAAATAGAGGCTAGATTGAGGGCATGTAACAATGGGCTGTTTGGTTGGCTGAAAATTTGGATATTTGACTTGGGCACAAAAGAATATATTTATGGAAAAGACTGGTTTTCCCTTTCAGTTGAAGTTCTTTATTAAAGAACTTGTAACCTGCAGTGAGGCTGGAATGAGGAAAACCTGAGTTCAAAATCCAGCCTCAGACACTTACTAGACAGGACTGAAAAACCACAATAACTTGGCATTAGAAGAGCCTCACTCTTCTCAAGCCCACATATTACAGACTTACTTCCATGACTCCCTCCTTCCCCTCTTCCTTTTCATTTCACAAGGTTCTGGGCTGGAGGTTTTGCAGGAACAATCCCAGGTCTAGTGCCAGCCCCTGAGACATGGGCAGCAAACTTCCTTTTAGTCAATCGGCTCATAAATCACCCAAATCCCTTTTATAAAACTAATGGCTTCAACTTCCTCCTCACCTCCTATGTATATCATGCAACACACATGGATAGGAATAGAATCTGCACCTGTGCCACCTCTCCAGTGTGACTGCTCCAGCTTGCTCTCCTGTACACCTCCCACTTCGATCAGTTTAAAGAATAAAGCAAGAAGCAAAGAAGAAAAAGACCCTCCCACTAGTGGTCAGAAGCTTGGGTGGGGAGGGGGATGTACCACAGTATGCTGAGAGTGTACTTGTTTCTGCTGGAATCATCATTCTATGTTATTGCTTTTTTTTTTTTAATGTATTCAATGGGCACTTAGAAGGCTTTACAGAATAAATAAAATGAATTGTTTCATTAATGCTGAGGATGTGTTCTTGCTTTTCTAAATGTGATATGGAGTAACTGAATACAAATCTCATTTGGGAAAATAGGCAAACCTCCTCACATCTGCTATTTCCTTTCCTTAGTAAGCTCAATTTTAATCACCCCATCTCCTTGCAAGCCCACATCTCTGATTACTTGCATCTGTCTAAAGAGAACTGATGTCCTACTTGTCTTCCAGATAAGATCCAGCTGGCTTTATGCATCCACCAACAAGCATTTATTAATCGATTCATTCATAGAATAGTGAAAAGGCTAGCATCAGAGGACCTCAGCTTACATCTTACCTCTTGCTTCCAGGCAAACTTTTTGGGACTTTAGGTTTCCTCATCTATAAAATGAAAGTATTCAACTAGATAGTCTCTCAGGTCCTTTTTAGTTCTAAATCTAGCATCTTAATGACTTCTTGACCACATCACTAGAAATATTCCTTCCAACTAAGAAAACTTCCTTCTGAAACCTTCGAACAAATAATTAAATCTTGAGTTGGGGGGTGGGAGAGCCACCATATTGTTATGATGGCTATACTCTGTGGGTCCTGAGAAATGTCCAAGTAGCACTACCAGAGAGCCCTTGCTCAATATGAAACAATTAAGGAATTTACATCTAAGAGATATTGGGGTTGACTTAGAAGAAAAAAAATCTTCTTAAGGCCTTTTCCTCCTTATGGTGAGCATTTAAATATCACTGGAATTGTTTTTAAATATTTTATTCTCTTCTTTTTACTGGACCTGAGAGATTTGACCAAAGTTGGAAAGTAAGTTAATTGGTTGGTGTGACATTTCATGGTGACTCTAAGATATCAAAGCAAACAGTCTTTGATCAAGTCAGTGGGGAGGGAAGGAATCCATAAACCAATTGACAGGGTCAACTAACTTTCAATTTGCTCAAAATGTTCTTTGCAATGATGAAACACAGGTGATACATGGGTTTATGAGTCCAAGCAGTACGATCTGCCTAAACAGAGACTATCAGAATCAACAGCCTAATAACTAGGCTATTAACAATACAGAAATGTCAATTTACTTCTGCAAGAGATCTACCTAAGCAGTGAGTATCCTTGATGAAAGTAGTTGGGGAAAATGGGCAGAACTTGGCAAATGCTTTGTTATAAATAGCATCCTAACAGTTGTGTAAATGAGTAAAAGATACAAGAAACATAAGATCCTACTATGTCTATTATCTGAAAGCCTTTTGCAAACATTTTATTGAATAGAAGAAAATCTAGTTTCAAATATTCTCCTCAAACAAGGTATGCTAAATATATGGATAAAAATAATATTAAAATTCTATAGGAAATGCAGCTAATAATAATAATAGCTAATACATATAATGCAAACTTTGCAAAACATTTTTATATATAAGATCACTTAATCTTTATGACAATCCAGTGAGGTGCTATTTCTATTTTGCAGATTAATAATTCTATTTTTACAGATTAACATATACCCATAAAACACATCCAGCTGTCAAGATATATAATATGTATGCATATGCAAATGTATGTTTGTCAAGTGCTATAGATGGACAGTGAGGTAAGCCCAAAGTTGGGGAAAAGAGGAGGTCAGGATAGACCACATTTGAGGAAAGTGAGCAGTATTTGTAATGAGCCTCTCTTTCTTAGGGTGATCCTTGGATGACATACATAGAGATCTATACTCAAATGCACTTGGCAGTTGTGTAAGTTTGCCCTCTGTCATCATAGGCTTCAAAAACTTAAGATCAAATTCATTGTAGGTGGTGTATTAATCTCAATGATTTCCATCCATTGAATTTTAAATCATATTCTCCTGTGATTTGATTAGTAAAATATCATTTGAAGAATCTCATAATAGATAGATAGTTTTTCTTTGGAAATTATATCTTGTACATCCCCAAAACACAGTTCTGAGAACACAGTGGAAAATAAAGAACACTGACTTGTTGGGGGCAAGTTGTTTTTTGCTTTTTAAGAGAGCAGGAATTGTTCTCAGAGAGTGTACTTTCTAATGCAGAAAACCATTTGGAAGGAACTAGGCACTTAGAAGATTTATACAAAAATAGGGGGTAGCCAGGGAGCTTTCTAAGATCACTTCCAACCTTAACATTCTACAATTTGATGCTCTCAGATCCATGTAAGTCTAAAGAATCATCTGAAGTCGAGACAGCTAAGTGGGACAATGGATAGAGCACCAGCCCTGGAAGCAGAAGGATCTGAATTCTAATTTGATCTCAGATATTTACTAGCTGTGTGACTCCAGGCAAGTCACTTAACCCAGATTGCCTCCAAAAATGAGAGATATATACAAGAATAGATGGAAAGTATCTTAAAGGGGGAGCAGAGAGGAAGGAAGGAAGGAAGGAAGGAAGGAAGGAAGGAAGGAAGGAAGGAAGGAAGGAAGGAAGGAAGGAAGGAAGGAAGGAAGGAAGGAAGGAAGGAAAGAGTGAGGGAGGAAGAGAGGAAGAAGGAAATAAGGAAGGAGGGAGGAAGGAAGAAAGAAAAAGAAAGAAAGAAAAAGAATGTCCATACTCTCCCTATAGCTATACTTAGTTTGTCCAAGTTTAAGACTCTTGAAATAAACTAGAATTTGAAGCCAATGTACCTCAGGTCTCTCCCTATATCAGTCCTTCTTTGACTCAGCTGCCAGTGTTGCTCCTAAAGTAAAGATCTGACCATATCAACCCCTACTCAATAAAATCCAGTGACTCCCTATTATCTTCCTGATCAGTTTCAGAATCCCTTGCTTGGCTTTTAAAGCCCTTCACAATCTGGGCTCATTTTCTCTCTCCAGGCTTCTTTTACTTTATTCTTCTCCATGTATTTTAACATCTGGCCTCCTGCTGTTACCCATCTCTGATTTCTATGCTTTTGCCCTGACACCGGTCCCCCTGAGCCTGGAATTCTCTCTCCTTAACTGTAACTCTGACTTCCCTGCTTTCCTTCAATACATCTTAAATCCCACCTTCTGCAACAGGCCTTTCCCAGTATCCCTATCACATCCCACCCCCAATCGAAGCACTTTCCTTCTAAAAAAATTAGGGGAAGGAAAAGAAGGTAGTTGAGGTTAAATGACTAGCCCAGGTTGTGTCAGAGGCTGGATTTTAATTCAGGTCCCCCTGACTCCAGGACCGGTACTCCACCCCATTATGCCATCTAGCAATCCCCTTCTTTTTAAAATTATCTGCAATCTGTGTATTTCTTGTATATATTCAATTGTTTGCATATTGTCTCCCCAATTAGAATGTGACCCCCCTCAAAAGCAGGGACCATGTTTGTTTGCTGATGCTGTTATTATTTTCCTTTCTATGTGTCCCCAGCTCTTAGCATAGTGACTGGAATTTAATAAATGCTTAACAAATGCTTATTGACTGACTGAGCCCCTAAAAGAAGGCAGCAGAAACACTGAAATAACTATGTCCACTAACCCATAGAATAGACACTATCCATGCAGGATAGGAATATTTCATTCTGGAAGGGCTATAGCTTCAGGTCTCAAAGAACCCCTTACCTGTCCTCTGTACACTCAGGACAAGAACTGCTCCCCCAAACTGAGAACTGTTTGAGGGATAAGCTTATTAGGGACAAGAACACCAAACTGACACATTGCCCTATTTGGGAATATCTCACTGGTATTATAGGTACTTGTTTAGAATAGGAAAAGTCAGAACTGCAGAGATCTAAGCAGAGGGTTAGGTGAGAGTGAGCCAGTAAGAAAAAAAAAAAAAAAAAAAGGATTCAGGGTTCCTCACCAGTGTGCACAAGATGATCATACATGATCATACATGGCACAGTTGGGAAGTAAAATGAGCTCACACAAATTACAGGCAAGGTCTGATCTATAAGGTAAATCGGAAATGGTAAAGCCAAAAGGACAGTAAAAGGCAAAGACCAAGTCAAGACTGAGAGCAACACCTGGGATCTCTCTCAGGAAGCCAGCTTATGCCAACATAGACCACATGGGAAGGACAGCCTTTTAACAGGTGCTTCCAGGTAAATACAGTCTGGAAGGAGACAATCTGTTGCTATGTAGATAAAATTGCTCAGCTACCAGAAGTAATTTCAATATTAAAATGTAGGCAGTACTAGGTCCTTAAGAACCTGGATAGATCTGACCTCCCCCAAATCTTCAGGACACTCTTTTCTTTTTTTTTCTATTCTTTTTTTATTGAAGATTTTTATTTTCAAAACATATGCAAGGATAATTTTTTCAACATTGTTCCTTGAAAAACCTTATGTTCCAATTTCCCCCCCTTCCCCTCACCTCCTCCCCTAGATGGCATGTAATCCAATATATGTTAAATCTAATATAGGCATACACACTTATACAATCATCTTGCTGCACAAGAAAAAGCACATCAAAAAAATTTTTAATGAAAAAAATGAGAAAAAAATAAAATTCAAGCAAACCACAATAAAAAGTAAAAATGCTAAAATGTTGTAATCCATCTTCAATTCCCAAAATCCTCACTCTGGGTATAAATGACTCTCATCATCACAAGATCAGGACACTATTTTCTAATACTATGAGAGAATAGCTGGAGGCTATTGGCAGGGCACTGGAATTGGCCCTGACAGCAGTGTTTAGCACAAAGCTAGCCCTATAGAGAGCACTCAATAATTAATTGACTGAATATTCGGAATTTTCACAGCATTCAGATTGAGCACCATCTCTAATTTCAATGAGGTTAAATTTTAAAAAGCCTATTCATACTAATGTCAAGTTTTCTCACCCCTTCCCCCACTATGAAACTCATTATTAATAAGATACAACCTTGAACTTCTTTCACCTATGCTAGGAAATACTCAACAAATGTACTACTTATATTTTTCTTACATGTAGCTACATAGAAATAGTTCAACCAGTCCAGCTGCCCAGTGACAACAGAAAATCCCATTCTTTCTTCCCTTAACAGTTGTCATGGCTTGGAATTCCTTCCCCTTCATCACACTGAAGGTGTGCAGGGACTGCCTCCCATAGCATCATTTTAATTTAATGAACACTGATGTCATTTAATATGTTTAAGTCACCATGCTAGGCACTGGGAAACAAATACACAAGGAAATAGTGCCTTCCCTAAGAGCTTGCATTCTACTAAAGAATTATGATGCAAGGTAGAGAGTGAAGGAGAATCAGATTAGGAAGACAAATATAAGACAAAGTCCTCTAGCAATGTTTGAAGAGGATGAGCCCTAATAGCTTGTGAGATTGAGAGAGTGAGTCAAGAAAGGTTTCTCAAAGAAGGTAATAATTGCAAGTATTGATTTCATACATCAGGTATAACTTACACAGAGGTTGGTATAATTGACTGGAAGTGGGATGTGGCAAATTCAGTTTGGGGAAGAGCTTATGATCTGGTCTTTTCTGCAGTGGATGTGCCAAAGCATTGTCCTATGTCCTGTGTTTTGTCCCACCAGTGAAGAATTTGTCTTGATATGATGGCATCTCCCTAATTTAGATCAAAAGGTATAAATTCCTTTTCAAAGGCTTACCTCCTCCTAAGATACCTTGTCTTCTCCTTGGTTGTCTAGTTGATACCATATTGAAGATGATTTATTGATTCATAGTCAGTTCATATGCCTGAGTAACACCCTTGGACTTGTCATTTTAAAATGAAGAAAGTAGACATGAGAATAAGAGCTGGGAATCAGAGAGAAGTATTTGGACACATATACTAAGTTCCCCAGAAGAAAGCGAGCTCCATTGATGTGTTTCCAGTGGACAAAGAGAGCAGTCAATGTGGAGCTTCTGAGATAATCTGAAAGCTGCAGAAATTAAAATTAACAGCAATTAGCAAAAGAGGAAAAAGAGAAATTTTTGTGCCAAGAGCTCTTGAATTATGCTGAAATTTTGGAATAAGTAAAAAACAAAGCCATGAAAGAGTAGAGTTATAAAATTAAAAAGCAAATGTAGGCCTTTCTGTTCACTAATACTGTAAGTTATGTGAATTGTAAAGGTCCAGGGGGGAGGGATTGACTCTTTCTCCAAGTACTTTCCCTTTGCAGAAAGGCTCTAACCAGGGTAGAGAATTCCAGGATCATTAGGTTTATCTGACTTTCTGATAAACCTAAGTGGAAACTCTTGGGGAAGGAGTGAGGAGCAGGCTGAAGTGTGTTGATCCAGGGCACTGTAATTCTCAAATTTCTAAAACTCACCAACCAGAAGAAAATTATATATGGGATTGAAATAGATGGTAACCTTGTAGGAAAGTAATACTTCATCTTTGAATTTATCACAAAAGAAAAAAGAGAAAGCTATAGATTGATATGAACACTATAATTTAAGAAAACAGATTTAAAAGAGTTCAGAGAAAGAAAAAGTAAGATCCCATGGACCAAAATTCTATAGAGAGAATGGAAAAATCCCCAAACTGAAATTCATAAAATACAGAGAGCAACAGTTTCAATACAATAGAAAAGTGAAAGTCCAATTTAATTCAGCAAATATGTATTAATTGTCTTCTATTTGCCAGACACTGTGCTGATGCCTAGACAGTCTAGATGCTGAATGGCTAGGATTCCTGTTAGAGCAGACATCAGGCTAGAAGAGCACAAAGATGCTAAATGGACTTCCAGGAGATCTGAGAGCAACATGATCTCTAACATATGATTGGGGCTTGTCAAGGCTACAGCAAGAGACAGAATAACCTCTAAGTTAAAGACTGTGGAAGGAAAAGGAGACAGAAAGGTTAAGGCCTGCCCCTATATTAGATGCCAGGAGCTGGGAGTAGAATTATAGCAGAAGGAAGGACCTAATCCAAGCTACCTTTATCCATTGTATGGGCAGGGGCTTGCAGTCTGCCCATATTATCCAAGAGAAGAGGAGATCTAATAGAATAGGAGAGGATAGAATCTTTCTTTCTCTGGGAGTCTCCGTCCAGGAACTGATTATGAGATTTGACAGCAAAAGAAGAAGAGATGAAAAAAGGAAGCAGAATTTAAATGGGAAATTGAGGAAAATAAGCAAAATAAACTTCAACTTCAGAGAGTGAATTATAAAGGATAAAAAATAGAGAAAAATTGCAAGAAACAAGGACAAGGTTTTGAATTAGTGTTGATTGTATTCCCTTTATCACCTCCAATTTCTTCTGCTTTGTCAACAAAGCATTAGAGAGGAAATACAGCAAAAAAAAAAAACATACAAGAGAATATGGTGCATGTGCAAAAATGTTTGTGGCAGTCCTTTTTGTAGTGGCTAGAAACTGGAAACTGAATGGATGCTCATCAATTGGAGAATGGCTGAATAAATTATGGTATATGAATGTTATGGAATATTATTGTTCTGTAAGAAATGACCAACAGAATGACTTCAGAGAGACTTGGAGAGACTTAAATGAAATGATGCTAAGTGAAGTGAGCAGAACCAGGAGATTATTATACACGACAACAAAACTATATGATGATTAATTCTGATGGACATGGCTCTCTTCAGCAATGAAATGTTTCAAACCAGTTCCAATTGTTCAGTGATGAAGAAAGCCATATATACCCAGGGGGTAGCCTGTGGCATCTGAGTATGAACCACAACATAGCATTTTCATGCTCTCTGTTGATGTTTGCTTGCATTTGTTTTCCTTCTCAAGTTCTTTTTTCTCTCGTAGATCTGATTTTTCTTGTACAGCAAGATAGCTGTATAAATATGTATACATATATTTGATTTGTCATATATTTTAACATAATTAACATATATTGACTATTTGCCATCTAGGGGAGGGGGTGGGGAGAAGGAAAGAAAAATTTGGAACAAAAGGCTTTGCAAGGGTCAATGCTGAAAAATTACCCATGCATATGTTTTGCAAATAAAAAGCTTTAATAAAAAATGTTTTTAAAAAAGAGAATATGGTGGGGGAGGGATTAATAATCATAATGGTGAATGGAAAAGGAATAAACATGCCCATTAAACTAAGGAGGATAGCAAAATAGGTTGAAAAGCAAAATTCAACATGTTGTTTACAAGAAATATATTTAAAATATCAAGATTCATAAAGAGATAAAAGGAAGTATCAATGGAATATTTGTTATGACTCAGATAATTTAAAAATCAGGGATGATAATAATCTCAAACAAGAGAACAATAAAAATAGACACAGCCAAAAGAGATAAGCACAGAAAACTACTTTATACTTAAAAGTTCCATGAAATAATAAAATTTCCTTTTCCTTTTGCCTTCAATCTTTCACAACAAATCCCATCTTCTCATTATGTGGCCAGCTTCAGCTCCAGTATTTGATGTCCCCATGAATAATCTGAATTGATTTTTTTTTCTTTGTACTTTTTTATTCTGGCAATAGCCAAAAAAAAGTCAACTGAAAGAAAAGTCAAATATTGTATGTAACAAAGAGCATAACTATGTCATTATAATGGTCAAACATGGCTCTGAAGTGTTGAGAAAATACAGCCACCTACAGAATTGTAAATTGAATAGATACCCATCACTTAGGGAATGAATAAATTATGGTATATGAATGTAATAGAATATTATTGTTCTATAAGAAATGATGAACAGGCTGATTTCAGAAAAGCCTGGAAAGATTTACATGAACTGATGGCTAAGCAGCACTTAAATGAGCAGAAACAGAAGGTCATTGTACATAGCAACAGCAAGATCATGGGATGATTAGCTATGACAGACTTAGCTCTTCTCAGCAATGTAATGATCCAAAACAATTCCAATAGACTGGGGATAGAAATACCATCTGTATCCAAAGAGAGAATTACAGATACTGAATTGTGGATCAAAGCTTACTATTTTCTCTTTTTGCTTTCTTTTTCTTTCTCATGATTTTTCCCTTTTGTTCTGATTTTTCTTTCCCAACATGACAAATATGGAAATATGTTTAAAAGGATTGTACATGCATACCTATAAGATTGCTTGCTGTGTTGAGGATAGGGAAGATAAGAAGGGGAGGAAGGGAGAAAAAAAATGGAACTCAAAAACTTACAAAAAATGAATGTTGTTATAATTGGAAAAATAAGGTATTGAAATTGGAAGAAAAAAAAAGAAAGAAAGAAAATACAGCCATCTTTTGATTTGATCACTTTGCTGTCCAAGGAACTGAGATAATTTCTGAGTAGTTTAATCATTTTGTCTATAATGTCAGTATTTTGATAAAAGGAGTTCTGTGGAACCCTCAAATGCCAAAGACAACCATGGTGGCAGGCTTGTGGCTTATATGCCCTTGAAAGAGGGTATTCCTGAGAGTGGCAATCAACTCTGATTGGTTAACAATTAAAGGAAGAATGCATATTACAATGAGGGTCTAAGAGTAACATCTTGTCAAAGAGAAACTATCCCTTTACTCAGATTACCCCAGCTTTAGGCAATCTACTCAAATAATCTATATACCCAACCCAAAGATGAGCAGAAGTGGCCTTCATCTTAGATTAGAAGTCTAATACAGTTGGGTGGAATAGCAATAATCAGAATGAAGAGAATGTTAATCCTATCTTCCATTAGTCCTATCCAAGCATGGATCTCTCCAATTTTAATAATGGGTTATTAATGTGAAAGAGAAATAATCATTTCTCTCAGGAATCCCAAAATTTGGGTTCCAGCACCACAATTTGAATGTGTCAATTTTGTGAGTGCTCAGCATTTCTAACAATTCATCTCTCATAGCCATATGTTAGACTTTTGTCAGTTAGATGATGTCTATTTTTTTTTACTATGCTGTCCAGATATACCATAGCTTTCCTTCCAAGAAGCAAAAATCTTTAAATTTCATAGCTGCAGTCACTATCTGCAGTGATCTTTGAGCCCAAAAATATAAAATAAGACACTGCTTCCATTTCTTTTCCCTCTATTTACTAGGAAGGGATAGGACTAGTTTCTATGATCTTAGCTTTTTTAATGTTAGGCTTCAAGCCATCTTTTACACTCTCCTCTTTCACCTTCATCAAGCAGCTTTTTAGTTCTTCTTCACTTTCTGCCTTCAAAGTAGTATCATCTGCATATGTGAGACTGTTGATATTTCTCCTGGCAATCTTATTTCTGGCTTTTGATGCATCTAGTCTGGCATGTCACATAATGCATTCTGCATTTAAGTTAAATAAAGTGACAATATACAGCCTTGTTGTACTTCTTTCTCAGTCTTAAATCAGTTGTTCCATGTTTGGTTCTAACTATTGCTGCATTCAAGTTCCTCAGAAGACAAGTAAGATGAACTGGTATTCTCATTTCTTTGAGGACTTGCCATGTTTTGTTGTGATGCATGCAGTCAAAGGCTTTAGTCTATAATCACTGGAGAAGCTGTGGGTGGTTTCCCAGACCTCCCTTGCTTTCTTTATAATTCAATGAATGTTGGCAATTTAATCTCTAATTTCTCTGCCTTTTAAAAAACCAGCCTGCTCTTCTGTCTCAGTTCATTTATTGCTGAAGCCTAGCTTATAAAATCTTAAATGTAACCTTGCTGGCTTGTGAAATGAGCACAATTGTTTGGCAATATCAACATTTTTTGTCACTGCCCTTCTTTAGGACTGGGACATAAACTGATGTTTTCCAATCCAGCGGCTGCTGGTGAGTTTTCCAAATTTCCTGGCATATTGAAACACTGCACTTTAACAGCATCATCTTTTAGGGTTTTAAATCAATTGAAATTCTTTCACTAGCCTTATTGTTAGCAATGCTTTCTAAAGCTATTTGACTTCATTCTAAAGGATGTCTGGCTCTAGATCAGTCATCACACCATTGTGGTTATCAATGATGCTATGATCTTTCTTGTATAGTTCTGTGTATTCTTGCCACCATTCTTAATCTTTTCTTTTTCTGTTAAGGTCCCTATCATGATCATTTTTGCATGATATATTCCTTTGGTATCTCTAATTTTCTTAAAGCAATCTCATCTTTCCCATTCTATCATTCTTTTCTATTTCTTTGCATTGCTCATTTAAGAAAACTTTCTTATTTCTCTTTGATGCTTTCTTGAAGTCTACAACCAGTTGGTTATATTTTTTCCCTTTTTTTCTTTCACTTTTACTTTCCTCTTTCCTCAACTATTTGTAAAGCCTCATCAAAGAGCCATTTTATTTTCTTGCTCTTCTTTTTTTTTTTTTTTTTTTTTTTGGAATGGATCTTTGCTGCTGCCTCTTGTACAATATTGCAAACCACTGTGCATAGTTCTTCAGGCACTCTTTCTACCAGATCTAATCCCTTTAATTTATTCATCACTTCCACTTCATATTCATAAGGGAGGTTATTTAGGTCTTACATATATGGTCTGATGGTTTTTCATACTTTCTTTAGTTTCTGAATTTTGCAATAGGAAGCTTATGATCAGAGGTACAGTATGCTCCAAGTCTTGTTTCAATTCATTCTATAGAGTGTTTCCAGCTTTGGCTACAAAGTATTTAATCAATCTGATTTTGATAGTAACCATATAGTGATTATGTGTAAAGTTGTCTTTTGGGCTGTTGAAAAAAAGTATTTGCTATGACCAATGAGTTATCTTGACAAAAATCTCTAGTCTCTACCCTACTTCCTTTTGTATTACAAGACCAAACTTGCCTATTATCCCAATTATCTTTTGACCTCCTGCTTTATCATTCTAATTCTCTATTACGAATGTCATCTTCTTTATTGGGAGGGGACAATTATTTCTAAAGGATATTGCAGGTCTTCATAGAACCGATCAACTTTGACCACATGAGCATCAGTGGTTGGAGCATAGACTTATATTATATGATGGTAAATGGTTTGCCTTGGATTTGAATGGATATCATACTGTCATTTGGAGGATTATACTCCAGTACTGCTCTTCTCACCCTTTTATTGACTATGAAGGCTACTCCATTTCTTCTGAGGGATTCTTGCCTACAGCAGTATATGTATAATAATCACTTCCATTCATTTAAATTCACTGACATCCAGGATAACAATGTTTAATCTTTTCATCTCCTATTTGATTACATCCAGCTTGCCTTGGTTCATAGAATTTACATTCCAGGTTCCTATTGATCTTTACAGCATCAGACACAGCCATAGTTGAGCCCCCTTGGGCTTTGATTCAGTCACTTCATTTTTTCTAACATTATTTATAGTTACTCTACTCCTCTCCAGTAGCACGTTGGACACCTTCTGACCTGAGGGGTCAGTCTTCCAGTTTCTTAGCTTTTATCATTTTAATACTGTCCATGGGGTTTTCTTGGCAAAAACACTGGAATGATTTGTGTTACAGGAGCAATCTACTAGTGGCTGCTAGGTGTTGCAGGAGCCACCTGCTAGTGGCTGCTAGCAGAATAGATCCCTTCATGAGACAGGATGATTATGATACAAGGAGATTGAGAGGCAATTGCGTTCTTTGACCTCTCTCTTCTTCCCTCTTGCCTCCAGTTTATTTCATTCCCAATCCACAAGCAACATTTGCATCAGTAAAGGCTGACTTGCAATTCCTTCAGGGGTGTTATGATTCACAGATGTAAGAGCTTTTGGAGAATTGGCCTGCTCCTTCACACTTAGACATGGTCCTTAACAGATTTGCGTGTGCTTCTCCAAACAGAACTCTCCACTATGATCTGTCTTATATAAGCCCCTCACCATACCAGTGATGGCCACTGATCCAGGGAGGAATAAATTGATTAGAATACATTTTTTGTTTAATTACATGCCAACAAAACTGATAAATTAAAAGATTTATGTGATTATTTTACATGTTCAGATTAATAAAAACAGAGTTAATATAACTAATCATAATAATAATATTGAATAAACAACAAATAAATTCCTGAAGAGGTAGAGAAAACAACAACAAAGTCCAGATGGATTTACAAGTAAATTCTATGAACAATTTCAAAAAACAATTATGTAACATCAAATAAATTATTCACAAAAATAGAATGCAGGGTGTGGGTTTTCCCCAGGGTTATAAGAAAAGAAGGCATCTTACTAACTAAATTCCTTCTATGAGATAAATATGTTCCTGATACTTAAACCAACGAGATACAAAAAAGAGAAACTATACTGTGTACAAGTATATGTGTGTATTACATGCATGTGTACAAATGTATGTATGTGTATACACTTATATGTAGCTATGTATGTTTATGTGAATCTCCCATGAAGATTCTCCCATTGGAGTTAGGAGTCAGGGGGATTCGAGTCATTGTAGGAAGTGAGAAAAGGAAGAGTGTTACAGACATTTCAAATTGGAATTATGAATTGATTTTTCCATGGAAATATTTCTAATACAATGAGGTTCTTCAGAATCATAATAAGAATTCATCCTAGACTTGAAATTTCCTTGGTATTCATCAGATATTGGTATTGGTAGTCACCATTGAGATTTACTGGGGAACTCCAAGGTGAGGGAGCTATGAGAAGTTGCTTAGAAGAGCCAATGGTATCAAATTCAAATTAAAAACAGATACCTGGCTGACATTTCCAACTTAGAAAACCACAAATTAATATTATCTGTGTTGTATTGTATTTCTATTTATTTTATTAAGCATTTATCAAAGGCATTTTAGTCTGGTTTGATACCTGAGCTTTGGGTATTGCAAAATTAAGAATTTTATAGAGTCACATAACTAGTATGTGTCTAAGGCAAGTCCTGAACCCAGGCTGTCATGGCTTTGAGACTATCTCTCTATTCACTACACCTCAGTGTCTCTTCCCTACTTAGGCATATTATGGGTTAAACAGATTCTTATGGTTTTGCCAGAAAGCTATATATATCATTGTTTCTTTAGAAAAAAATCATATAATTAAATGAATAAATAAATAAATGGACAAAAAAATAAATAAAAATATCCCAACCTTGCAACACCCAAGTAGCAAAGAAACATTTAGAACATAAAACTTAGTAAGTTGAAGATGGTTTGTGGGCCTAGATAAGTGGTTACCAACTGTAGGGCCTTGAAGTTGTTTAAAAAAATCAGCAGATTCTTAGGCATGCCAAGCATGGCTATTTTCATATACTTCTTAGCTTCAGAGTATGAACTTTTGAATAATCTTTTATAGACTGAAAAGTCTTATATTTAGAGCAAATCACTTCATCTTTGTGAAATGAAGACTAAACCTCTAATGACCCTTCCAGTCAAAAATCTATGCTCCTATAATCCACTATGTTCCAAACATACACAGCCACTGCTTTCATTATTAAAATACAAACTGATTTAAAAGTATCACTGAATTTATAGTCATTTTTTGACATCATGTATTTTCTCAGTACATGTGATCTACAGACATCCATTAAGTCCCAGCTTCTAAAACTGTGGGTCATAACCCTATGTGCGGTCTCATAACTGAATATAGTGATTGTGAAATTATGATTTATTATCAGTAAATGTTTGATTTATATACCTATTTTATATACCTATATACACAGGTTAACAAAAAAATTTCTAGGGCAAAAAGGAATAGCAAGTAAAAAAAAGTCTTTTAAAAACCTGTGTCAAATGATTATAATAGACATGCTACTGTGCAGGGGCTGAAGGGTGGTAGGTGTCCTACTCCATTAGAAACAGATCCAAATGGGCAGTTATTAACTTAGAAAAGCACAAATAAGCATTGTCTATGTTGCATTGCATTATTATTTATTTTGTTAAACATTTTCCAATTACATTTCAATCTGCTTCTGGTTAGTTTTACCAATTACATGTAGCCAGGGAGTCATGAGTTTGACACTTCTGCTACACGGGACACAGAAGTAAATATAACATGACTTCTGCCCTCAAGGACCTTACAAATGACTATTAACATAGAACAAGCTAATTAGCTAAGAGAGATTCAGACAAGATACTGTGAAGATTCAGAAGAGGGAGAGATCACTCACTCCCTGTTGGAGACAACAGTGAAAGTCCTTCTTGGACCCCCAGGGTCTCTGATCTCTGACTGTGGGAATAGGGATCCTGTGACTTAGGCCTAGTCTCATAAACTGAGAAAACTTCATCCAATCAGTCCCATTCAGCCTTAAATGCCATGCTGAATACTTCAGAATTTATTTGGTGAGCAAAGGGGAGTCTTTGAAGATTTTTGAGCAGGGCAACATCCAGAGAGGGCATGTGAAACAGATTGGAGGAAAGGGCTCTGGGACCCTCTTAGATCCCTTCCAGTTCTGTCTGTTCTCTAATCCAGTGACCTAATCCAACAGTGGCAAACATCACCTTTCCCACTGCAGATACAGATACTGACCCCTAGTTCCAATTTTCTTCTTCCAGTTCCTTTTTCAGCCAGGTACAAGGGATTACAAATACCTCATAGACCCAAGAACAGGAAAGAACTACTTTGGCCAGATGTTCTTTGTTTATAACTTTCACAAGCATCCGGTGAAGTCCCCAGCACCCAAGGCTCCAAATTCAAATTAAAGTCCATTTTCTCTGCCATTTCAAGATTCGAGAAGTGAGATTTCTCTAATAGCTACTCAAAATCCACATTCTGGGGATTGCTATGATACACACCCTTTTCATCAAGGTAAACAGAATAAGAAAAACAGCTTTCAAGGAGAAAGAACACAGATGGAGAATACTCTTTCTGAAGGCCAAGCCTTTAATCTCTTGGAGTCAGTAACAACAAAACATCTTTAATCTCCTTTAAAGTCCTCCACTGAATGTCCTTTGCTCCAGCCCCAGCCTCAGGGCATAATAGGGGGACTATTTATGTCACATGGTTTATGTAGGCTGACTTCCCATTTTAACAGATATTTAGAAAGACCTACTGTGTGCTGGACATAGAGACAAAAATTAGAAGTCTCTGACCTCAGGAGATTTTACTAGAAACCTTACAATTCTCAAAATTCCATTTTCAAATCCTTCTCTGGACATCCACCTGCCACAGTTGTCTGAAATTCCTTTTGCCATCAGTGGAACTCTTCCAGGGGACACTCTGCAGGGCTATTTTAGAGGGGATTTCTATTCTGAGTTCCATTAACAGTTATTTCAGAGTAACTAATCTATTATGATTCATTAGCAGAAGACAGGGACCCAGAGACTGAGATGCCAATGTGAGGATTTTAAGGAAGGAGGAATCCTGGAGAACATGGAGGCAAGAGGCCACCAGAGAGACCTAGGTAAAAGGGACCTGGAAAGGAAAAGCTCAAACCCAAACTTGAGCTACTTCTCAATTTTCTAAGAGCCCTTTCTACCGATAGAAAAAAGAACAAGTATAAAGAAAAAAAAACCAAACCAGAAACATCCGTGCTAAATAAATGGGGCCCCCGGAAGAAGGCTGAGGGAGCTGTTGCCAACATGGGGTGGGGAAGCCAGGCAGCGTAACTGTCAGAGACATCACAGCCTAATTGGGGCTGGTCCAGGAATCAGCCCTTAACTGAGGAGCTCTGCTGGGGCTGAGGAGTAGCAGGTGTGAGAAGTTAGCAGGTACCCAAGCACAGCAGGGGGGCACCTCCCTGAGGGAGAAGGTGGCTGCAAAAGACCAGCTGTGTTGGTATCTGCTGAAAGAATGTGCTTTGCACCAGGGAGCAGAAGCCCCTGGTACTGGATTTGCAAGAAGCCCTAACAGAATTGACAGCTGGCTCAACAATGAGGTAAGGGAGACCGTGAGCCAGGAAACAAGCCTGGAAGGGCCTCATAGAAACTATGGGACATTTCTAGGTCTGGAGTGAGGAGCTTCCTTCTTGGGGAACAGGCCTTTGGCCCAGGTTGCTGCCTCTGAAAAATGTGATCTTTCCTTCCATCTCAATGGCTGGGAGTGTCCTCCCTCTTCCCCAGACCCCACATTTTTTGTTTTATTACATGCCAACAAAATTGAGAAACTAAAAGATTTATGTGATTATTTTTTAAATGTTCAGATTAACAAAAATAGAATCTGCCCTGAGTCCCAGAAAGGCATGGGGAGAGTCTTGCCTCTTCAGTAATGGAGATAGAGCAACCATGAACTTGGGAGGGAAACAGCAGGGAACTGATAAGGTGAAAAGAGAACCCTTCAGAAATGAGAAAGGCTGTAAAGATAGCTAAAATGTCAGGAGATGGAAGTTGTGGAAGAAAAAAAAAGTTTATTTTAACAATGCAGGAAAGAAAAAAGAATGAAATATAAGCATGATGGGACTATTGTCAGATTGCATGAGGGCAGTCAGGCTCCCTTCTTCTAGCTCTACAGCAGCTCCCAATTAGGACAGAAGAAGCCAGAATATAACTAAAAAATCATAAACTTAGCAGTAGCTAGAGAGAGATTTACTAACACTAAGACTGGCAAGACTTGACTATAAAATCCTATTTGACTTATAGCCCTTAATCTGACCCTTCTAATTTTTCTCATCTTCCTCTACACACACACACACACACACACACACACACACACACAGATAATTTGTCTCCATGTTGTCTCTCACTTTAGAAAAATGAGCTTTTTGAGGGCAGAGTCTTAAGTTTTTGCCTGGTTTTGTGTTCCCAGGTTTTCAGCACAATGTCTGATGCACCATAAGGTCTTCCTAACTTGAGGATAAGAATCCCTTATCCTTCACCTTTCCTAGGGGACTGGGAATAGTTAAAAGAGCTTTGAATTTAATGTTTAGAGATTTGAGGTTGAATAGCAGCTTTGTTACTATCTGTGGCATTTTTAGGCAAGTAACTAAACCTCTCTTACCCTCAGGTTCCTCATCTGTTAAAAAAAAAAAAAAGTGGCACGGGGACTAGAAGATTCTAAAATCTAGCTCTAGTCATATTATTTTATTCAGCAAATAATGTAATGCTCAGGGAGAAACTGAGGCAGTATCACACAGTGGAAATTAGGTAATGCTTTATTGATGTTAACTGAGAGTTCAGAATCCATAGCTATGGATCAGGACTTCTGGAACTCATGTCTCAAAGCACTCAGTCCAGCCTAGAGACTGACACACGTCAGCCGACTGAATACAAAGTACTCAGCACCTCATTGGTAGAAAACACTAGTTAATCTCCATGGCCCAGGGGAAACAAAGAACCCATGGGAACAGCTGAGCACATCTGGTGTCCATGGAAACCATAAATTCTGTTCTGACAGGTAGGAATAAGAAGCCTTGAGACAGAACTGGGCAAAGAAGACTACTCATCTGGGTCATAGATAAGAGGTAGGTCGTGGAAGACCATCTGGAGGTTTTATGATTCCTTTGGAATGTGAGTCCAATTATTTCTGAAGGTCAGGAAGTGGGGATTGCTATTCTGGGACAGAGCAATTAAGGGAGACTGAGACAGTAACTGAGGGAAACAGGCACAACAATATGTGTTAGCATTTATTATTCTTTGAGGACTAAAACCTTAAAAAAAAAACATTATTTTCTTCAAGCCTATGATTAGCTTTCAGGGAGGTTAATTAACTTGACCTGTATATTACATGCATGTAAAATGTATGTTCTGTACGTGTGTGGCTGAGTGTACAGACACACACATATATATTAAACAACATGGTATAACTCAGAGACATCCAGGCTCCAATACAGGATAACTCCTACACTTCAGCTACCAAATGCCAAAAACAGGATTTGAACTCAGATCTTTTGAACTCTGGAGCTCTTTCCACTCAGCTGTTAGGCTGCTTCCTTAAATTTCCTTCTCAGCTCATTTTACAGATGAGGAAACTGAGGCAAATAGGGTTAAATGACTTGCCCAGAGCTAATAAATGTCTGAGGCCAGATTTTAACTCAGAAAGATGAGTTTTTCTGACTCTAAGTCCATCACTCTTTTTATTATGGCATCTGGCTGCCTTGATACAAATATTATAGATATCATAACATTTATATGTTATGTAAATATATATATATATATACATATATATATATATATATATATATATTTACAGCTATTGTTGACATGAGAATTAGCCCTGATTTACCTGCTTGTATTCAGTCAGATCATCAACTTGTCAAGTCTAAGATGAGAATTTATAATAAATAAGAAAGAATAACAACAAAAAGATATATTGGACAATTAAATAAATATAGTTTTTAATTATTTAAATGTTATTGAAAATCAGAAATAGGAAATGGATTAGAGAAACATCAAAATATATTTAAAAATCTGAACTGGTAGTTTCTTAAGCCTTGATCAGTTAATCTCTTATAAAGATGAGTTTAATGGGTCCTTAAAAAAAAGAATGGGACAAGGAACATAAAGAGAGAGGAATTATAAGTGGGAATATGGAAAGGAGTGCTAGAAAGGGAGATATGGTACAGTTTTACCTATGACAGTCTCTGAAAGTGAGTTACCCTGGTTCTCTATTATCCCCTGATGTGATCTGATGTTTACAGGAAATATAACAAGATAGTATTTCACTTTTCTCAGGTATAGAGATTCTTTTTTTTAAAGAGGATTTTATTTTTCCAAATACATGCAGTTCACCTTTACAAAATCTGGTGTTCCAAATCTTTCTCCCTCCCTCCTTTACCTCTCCCCTCCCTCTTTTCTCTCTCCCCTCCCCATGACAACAAGCAATCTGACATAGGTTAAATCTGTGCAGTTCTTCTAAACATATTGTCCTATTCGTTATACTGCACAAGAAAAATCAGATCAAAAGGAAAAAAAAACAAACAAACAAACAATGGCAAAAGATGAAAATACTATACTTTGATCTACATAGAATAGAGGTTCTTAAAGTCTATGGGCCTCTTCTCAAAGTACTTGTTTCTTTCAATTATAATGGAAGAAACTAATAAATTTCAGTTAGTTGTACTAAAAATAAAAAAGCTATTTTCCCCCAAGTTCACAACACCCCCCCCAAAAAAATCTATTTTATATGTCCCTTAGGATCAGTGAACTGCAGGTGAAGGACTCCAACCCTAGAGGCAGTGAAATCAATCAAGATTTTTTGGGCTCTGTCTAGCTTTCCCTCTCTCTCAGTTCCCTATCCAAGAAGGTAAACTACATAAGGAGATATAAGGATTCATAAATATATTGCATGCAAATTACATGTAAATTTATACTATGCTCTTTGTTACTTTCTGTGATTGTCATCAGAATAAAATCTTACACATTTTGAATAGCATTTATATTATTGTTTTTCTTTCTTATTGTGACTTTGATAAACATCCCAAAACAAAACATTCCAATGTACAAAGAACAAGAGGATTGAATAAGAAACTATGAACTTCTGTTATGTATAGTTTGTTTTTAACTGTATATGTGAGAGAGAGAGAGAGAGCTAGAGGAAGAGAGGGGGGAAGAGAGAGGGAGAGAGGGAAAGGAAGAGGGAGAAGAAGGTATAGAGGGAAAAGGAAGGGAGAGAAAGAGGAAGAGAAGAGAAAAAGAGAGGGAAAGAGAGAAAGAGAGGGAGGGGAAGAGAGTGGGAGAGGGATAGAAAGAGAGGGGGAGAGGGAGAAAATGTTAAATTTAACAAGGTAGAAACAAAAGAGCTCTGTATGTCCACTTTTGGAATTGTTTTCTTCTGTACATTTTCAAATATGTTTTTTTTACTGTTACTGTGTTTATTTCTTTGTTTATGGGGGCTGGGGGGAGGGCATTTGTAGCAATCACTACCTACTAATTCCTTTCCACATTTCCAAATAGAAATCTCTCTTGTAAATAAATGTCTAGTTGGACACAACCAATTCTCACTTTGTACTCTTCCAAATCACTTTTGAACTCTGTAGTAGATAAACAACAGTTTCATCTAACTCCCCCCTCCTCCCCCAACCATACAAGTCAAACTCATAAAATGTTTTAAGAACTGCAAAGATTAGGGCAAGTATTTCTACTTAAGAAGGGAGTAAACAGGTGTGACAGCTTTCAGGTGCCATTAAGCACAAGATTTTGTCCTTTAGAGGGACTGAGGAAAGGGTGGGTAAGGGGTAAGACAGCTGTGGTTCTGCAGCTGATGCTAAAAGACTTGAAACTCAAATACTTAAATCAACCTCTGACTTTCTCTCCTTCCTGGAGGTAAAGGTTGGGACTGCCCCTCCTCTCCAGGAGCACACATTTTTCCGACTTTTCTGAGACTTCTTTGTCCTGTTAGTTGGCTATTCATTTTGGGTAGAAAGTACAAGATGTGATTTATCTAGCTCTCCCTTTTTTTGCCCTCCCCCTTTCATGTGAACCTCCTCTGAAACTAGCCATTCCCAGTACAATCTTCGGTATCTGGATGGATAGCTAAGAAAGGAGCAGACCCATTTCTCTTCTAGAGAGCTAGCTAGACTTTGTGGCAAAGAGAAGACCTCCAGTTGTTTTTGAGGATGGAAGACAGAGCATGGCTAAATGGACCCAAGAAAAGCATTCCTGAAAAGGTGTGGTTTGAACACCTAAAGGTAGGAATTTGTTTGTTAACCCTGAACTGAGAGATAGCTACACTTTGATCTAAGGTTATACAACTATACCCTGGAGGCAAGGAGTTGAAAAGGAGATTGATGAAATGATTAAAAGGTTGACCGACCTTCTCACAGCATTCCCCTTTACTCTTTGTGATAATTTAAATATTTCCTGGCTGTATTTGATGTTTATGTGGCCAGCTGCCCTTGACACATCTGTCAAACTGGTGTGAATGTGCTTCTAAGAGTATTCATTGTTATATAGTTGTAATTCAATTCAGCAAACAAGGTCCTAAGGTGGATGAAGAATAAGATTGGCAGCAGAAAGACTTGGATTCAAGTGTTACTTCTGTTATATAGTGGCTCTCTAATGCTAGGTAAGTCACCTAACTTCTCAGTGCCTGAGGCAGCTAAAACAGGGGGCCATTAACTTTTTCAAGATATATAATTTGATAATTGTATTAAAACGCTATTCTTAGACCACCAGACTGCTAAGAGAATCCACGGCATAAATGATGTTAAGAATCCTTGCTCTAAGTTGGTCTTGTTATTTTATAACATGTTATATAAATCTACATTGGTAAAAGGTAATTCCTTTCCACAGAGCTCCTGACATTAAGGAAATCACAGGTAAAGATAAATATTGAAACAAACAATGATCTATTAAGTACCTACTATTCATAAGAAACTGTGTAAGGCCAGAAGTTCTTACAGAAATAAATGGTTCTTGGATCCAAAGAATTTACATTCTACTGTGAAGATGGACAGTATAAACAAATTAGTAAGTGCAAGGTAATGGAAGAAGGAAAAGGGCTCCTATAACTAAAAGGCTTTAGAGGGGATATGGCTTCTGTACTGAGCCTTGAAAAAAGACAAGGATTGTGAGAGACAGATGCACAGTGCTAGCATATGGGAACAGCCACGGTACAATCTGGCTAGAATCTACAGTATATAAAGGAATGTAATGTAAAGTTAGATTTAGGCTGGAAAGATATGCAATCACCAGATGGTAGAAAACTTTCTCTGTGATGATCTTTTTCTCTTTTGTGTTGTAAAGTGATATTGGGGTTTCCATTAGTATTCCCTGAAGCCAATTGCAAGTGTCTATTTAGAAAATGATTAAGAGGGTCAAACTTATGTCTGCTGCAATTTTGTCACAAAGTTCTCTTTTATATCACATGTTAGGCTCAATATATACACTGCTCTGGGCTGAAATATAGAGAAATATAATAGATAGTACTAATGAATGTCTTACCAATTTTCCACAGTAACTGCCATTTTCCTTCTAAATATTGCCACCTAAAAAATCCATTTGAAATTCCTTAAAGGGAGATGCCAGTTATTTTTACTAGGAAAAATTAATGTATTCCAAGAGCTTTTTTCAGAAGTAATGAGTTTCCTGTTATGTAGAGGTGTTCAAGAGGTTAGAATATGACCACTTGCAGGAAGGCTTTTTTCTTTTGTATGTGGATTGGAATAGATGCTTTCTAAAGTCCCTCACAACTCCAAGAATCTTTAATTCTACTGTTAATTAACCAAAAAAGGGACTACTAGTATAAACTAGGCTACATCCAAAATTAAGAGATGAAGATAGGGTTTTTTAAGAAGCACAATCCTTAATAAATAATTATAATTATTCATTATTATATTGGAAATCCCAGCTATAGCAATAAGAGAAGAAAAAGAAATAGAACAAATTAAAATAGGGAATGAGGTAATAAAACTATCTCTTTTTGTAGATAATATAATGATACACGTGGAAAATCCTCAACTAAAAAGTTAGTTGAAACAATAATTTTAACAAAGTAGGAGGATATAAAGTAAATGTACACAATTCATCAGCATTGCTATATGTCACAAAAGAAACTCTGCAAGAAGAGATAAAGAAAGGAAGAAAGAAAGAAATGAAGGAAAGAAAAAGACCCAATTTAAAATAACTCTAGACAGTATAAAATACCAGGGAGCAATCTTGCCAAAAGCAAATTCAAGAAACAAAATTATAAAAAAAATTTTATACAATTTTTATACAAATAAAATTAAATTTAAATAATTGAAAAAAAAATTTTAAGATTAGACAAAGCTAATATGATTTTAAAAAACAACAATTTTACCCAAGCTAATTTATATATTCAATGCCATCCCAATTAAATTACCAATTTTTTTTTTGAATTGGAAAAAAATTTAACAAAATCGAATTGGAAAAAAAAAATCAAAAATATCAAAGTAAATAATGAAAAAATGTAAAAGAAAGAGATTTAATGGTACTAGACCTTAAACTATATTATAAGGCAATAATCATCAATTACATTAAATTATTTGATACCATCTAAGAAATAGAAAGGTAGATCAATGGAATAGAATTAGATATACCTTGTATTTGACAAAAGCAAAAATTTAAGATTTTGAAATAAAAATACATTTGATAAAAATTGTTGGGAAAACTGGAAACAGTATGTTGGGAGGAAATAGACCAGTATCTTATACTATTTACCAAGATAAGATCAAAATGGATACTAGATACAAAGAGAGATTTTACAAGAAAATGAGAAAAAATATGGAACATTTTACTTACTGGACTTTTGGATAGGTAAGTAATTTATAAATAAATAAGAGATAGAAGGCAAAGTTAGATATAAAACTAATCATTTCAATTATATTAAATTAAAAAGGGTTTGTATAAATAAAACAAATGTGGCCAAGATCAGAAGGAAAGCTTTAAAAAAAAAAAAAGGAAAAAAAGGGAAAAATTTACCAATTTATCAGATGTCTCATGTATAAAATATAAAAAGAACTTTGTCAAATCTATAAGAATATGAGTAATTACCCAATTGACAAATAGTCAAAGAAAATGAACAGGCGGTTTTCTAATGAAGAAATCAAAGATTACCATTCACAACTGACTTGCCAGATTTCATTGTGAGAAACAAAATCAAGAATTAAAATTTTAACTTTGCTTAACAAGTTGTGGTATATGGTTATGATGGAATACTACTGTGCTATAAGAAATGATGAGCTTGGAGCAGTTAGATGGGACTGGATAGAATTCTAGCCCTGAAGTCAGGAGGACCTAAGTTCAAAGTCCATCTCAGACACTTAACACTTTCAAACTGTGTGTCCCTGGGCAAGTCACTTAACTTAAAAACAAAAACAAAAGAAATGATGAACACTCGATTTTAGAAAAACATTGCATAAAATAATGAAGAGTGAAATGAGCAGAACCAAAAGAACAATTTATAAGTAGAGTAGAAAATAGTTCTCTCCCTCTAGAAAATACTTGACTTTCTTTTATTTATTCATGTTTTTTGCTGAGGCAATTGAGGTTAAGTGACTTGCCCAGGGTCACACAGCTAGGGAATGTAAAATATCTGAGACCAGATTTGAACTCAGGTCCTCCTGACTTCAGGGCTGGTGCTCTATCCACTGCACCACCTAGCTGCCCCAAAATACTTGACTTTCCTGGCTCAACTATCTGTGTAACTGCATAAGTCACTTGACATCTCTGGGACTCTCTTTCCCCATCTGTAAAACAAAGGCACTGACTTGATGACCAAGTCTTTTTCAGGTCTAAGTCAATGATTAAATATTCAAAAGATCTAGCAGTTTTAACAAGTTCAGTGTGAATTATACCAATATAACAGTAAAAAGGCTAATTTAATCTTTGTCACTGTTCAGTCATGTCTGATTCTTCAGGATCCCATTTAGGATTTTCTTAGCACATACTTGTTTGCCTTTTCCTTCTCCAACTCATTTTAGAGATAAAGAAACTGAGCCAAACAGGGTTAAATGACCTCCCCAAGATCACAGAGCTATTGAGTGTCTAGGCCAGATTTTGTACTCAGGAAGTCTTCTTGACTTCAGGTCCAGCATAATATACACTGTGTCATCTAGCTTTTACTAATTGATGCATCATGTCCAGAGTGAAGGAAATGATAGTCTCCTGGTATTCTTCTCTGGTTATATACCACATCTGGAGTATTGTGTCTAGTTCTGTATACCACATTTTAGAAAAGACATTGGCTGGGGCAATGAAGGTACTAGAAACCATCCCATACCGGGGTTTGTTGAAGGAACTGGAAATGTTTAGCATAGAAGTAAGAAGGTATAGAAAGAGTCTTAGGGGAGAGTTAGAGAAAAGCATGACTATGTCCTTCAAATATATGAGTGGATCAATGTAAAAAGATGATCCTCATTCTGCTTAGCCCCAGAGAATAGAGTTGGGACTAAAGTCAAGATTACAGAGAGAGAATACAGATGACTAAAAGGGAATATTTCCCAACAATTAGAACTTTCCTAAAATGGAATGGTGTGAAATAGTGAATCCCTTGCTTATGCCTACTTCTTTTCCTCCCTACTCACCTGTTTAAAACCTGATTCAATTTCTAATTTCTCAATAAAACACTCTCAGATTTTTCTAGCCAACATTGACTTTAATCTTTTCTGAATTTCTATTGTATTTAGAAAGTGTATCTATTTATCAAGTAACTTTTTTTCTAGTTATTTTATTTATCAAGATTGTGAACTTCTTGTACAGTACCATAAGAACAGTACCATGGACTTCCTTGTTTCCAGAAGAGCTAACACAGGATTACACATAGTAAATACAGAAACAAATTTGGTTGATTGAATCACAAAATTAAAATTAGAAGGGGATCCCAGGAGAACATTATACACAGCAACAAGACTATACGATGATTAATTTTGATGGACATGGTTCTCTTCAACAATGATGTGATTCAAACCAGTTGTGCTGCGATGAAGATAGTCATATACATCCAGAGAGAGGCCTGTGGGAACTGAGAGTGAACCACACAGCATAGCATGTTGGACAAACCAGCAGTTTAAGCTCCTATTCTGTTCCAAGCATTGTGCTGAGTGAAGGGAATTCAAAGAAAATTTTAAAACAAACAAACAAAAACAGTTTCTGTTTTCAAAGAGCTCACTAATTTGAAAAGCAATATGCAAACAACTATGTACAAACAAGGTGCATACAAAATAAACTGGAGATAATCCATAGAGAAAGGTCAGTAACATTAAGGGGATTCAGGAAAAGCTTCTTGTAGAAGGTAAGATTTTTAGAAGGGACCTGAAGAAAGCTCAGGAAGCCACAAGACAGGGATGAAGAGGGAGAGAATTTCAGGACTGGGGAACTTGCAGAAAAAAATACTCCCAATCAGGAGATGGAGGAACAGCATCTATAGCAAAAACGAGGACCTCAGCCTGCCTGGAGCAGAAAGCATAGGTTGAGAAGCAGTGGGAGACAAATTTAGAAAACCAGAGTGGGACCAGATGATGTAAAAGTCAGTGCTACAAATGTGTTAATATTCAGTGTGACCAGGGATACCATACACAGTGCTAATTCCTGAGGACACAAAAGTATCTCAGATTTAGAGCTCTCAGATCATTCTCTGGAAAACCAACCAGGTTAAGTATCTTGCCCAAAGTCACGCATTCATAAATAAAAAAACAAGGACTCAAACCCAATCCAATGCACTTTCCATTGAACCACAGTGCCTTCTACTAAGTGGATACAACATGCACACATTTAAATACACATGAGGTAATTTTAAGATTGAGAGTGCATGAACAACTGGGGGAGGATCAGGGAAAGCTTCTTGGGAATGGCAATAGGGAATCAACTTAAGTCCTTGAGTAAGAGAGTGATATGATGAAAGTAGCATTATGAGAACATTACTGTGCGCTGAGAAAACAGAAAAGAACATTGAAAGGCTAATGCAGAAATATTGGCATTTATGTCATGGACTATGGTGTTGGGAGTTGAAAAGAAAATCTTTGGTATTATCAGACAATGAGGAACAGAGTTGTCGATTCTTTATGACTCCATTTGGGGTTTTCTTGGCAAACATACTGGAGTGATCTTTCTGTCTTTCTCTATTTCTCTGTCTCTCTCATCTCTGTATGTCTGATTCTCTGTATCTCTGTCTCTCTCAATGACCTCAACTATCTGCTAAGTACTCTCAGATTTATATATTCAGCCCTGGTCTCTACCCTTCTTTAAACTTGTATCGTTAATTACTTACTCAATATTTCGAATTGAATATCCTGGAGACATTTTCATATTAACAAGTCCAAAACAGAACTGTTATCTCCCCCCCCCCCAAAAAAAAAAAAAAAAAAAAAAAAACTCAACCCTCTTCCAAGCTTCTCAATTTCTACTGATGATACCACCATTTCCCCATTCTCCTGGCTTTATAACCTTGGTGTTATACTTAACTCATTCTTTTTGACCATTTGTCAAATCTTGCATTTTCTACTTAAACAACATTTCTTGCCTCTGTATCCTTCTCTCTATTCACACAGTTAACATTTTAATTTAGTCCTTCATCACCTCTCACCCATATGATTACAACCTTTTCATTGATCTCCATCTCAAGTACAGATCTGACCATAGCTCTTACTTAATAAACTCTAGTGGCTTCCTATTTTCTCTAGAACAAAATATAAATTACTTTATTTTTTCAAGCCTTTCACACTTTTGCGTCAACTGATCTTTCTAGCTCTATCATATTCCTCCTTTCACAGTCTGCAAACCAGTCTCTCTGCCCTTCATATATAATGCTTTATCTCCCATCTTCATGTCTTCATGCTCATGAGGCTCTACCACATACCTAGAATGTCCTCCCTCCTCACCTCTGCCTCATAAAATCATTATCTTCCACCAGGACCCAGCTTATAAATCATATTTTTTGATCAACTGCTAATGCCCTTCCCTCTCCAACTACCTTATATTTGAACTAATGTGTATTGATTTTCCCTATATTTAAGTCTGCTTATGTATGTCTTTGTCCCTCCTAACCCCCATTAAAATGTTTTAGATATTGTATTTGTATGCCCAACATTTAGGCATTTATTAGATGCCTACTATGCTTACCCTATCCATTCATAACTCAATGTATCTTTTTTTTTTCCCCTCCTGGTGGTGTTCCTCCCACTCCAGATCGATCGGAGCATTCTGTCTTTCCAGTTCTTGGGAGACTAGATTGTGAAGGAGTAAGGGAGGCTCTGGGCTCAGCTGAGAGCTGCTTATCTCTTTTCATTATTCCATCAACAAAATTGTTGTCTTTGAGTATCTTCTCTGTACCCAACTGCTGGGTGCTCTGGGGAGCTCACAGTGTGGTAAAGGAAATAAGATGTAAACGAAAAGCTTCATAAAATGAAAAGCTAAACTGTAGTACAGACTGGAAAAGGAAAATCAGAATAGAAGATGTCACTAGGCAGTGGGTTAATTGCTAGATAAATAGCACAGGCAGTAGTAATTAGTGCTATAGGAGTAGGGAGTGATTGTCTTGAAGTAAAGTGGGCTGGAGCTGTTCCATAGAGGTCAAAGGACCAGCTAGTCTTAGGCATGGATAGGATTTGGAAAGATCGACTTAGGGGAGAAGCTGAAAGAGGGAGGAGGAGAATGAGAAATCAGGGAGGGCAAAGGTATAACTAAGGGGATAATGAGGAAGGTTTTAGAACCTCAATCCCTACCTAGCCTTAATCACTGAATGAGTGAAGCCTCAGTCAAACTGAGACCTGTTGAAGACCTTAGCTTAAAATGGTCAAAAGTGTCCTATTGCATCCAGGGCCATTTCCACTTCTCCTGATCTATATATCTGGCCACTGGACCCAGGGGGCTCTGGAGGGGAAAATGAGGCAGGGGATCTTGAACAGCCCTCCTTCACTTAAATCTGATTCACTTACATGTCATAGCAGTCACCTCCCTGATTTCATGGTTCTCTTTAAGAACAAAGGACAAATAACAACAATGTATGAGGCAACTGTGGTAGCACAGTGGATAGAGTGCCAGGAAGTCAGGAAGACATCTTCCTGAGTTCAAATTTAGCCTCAGCTATTTAACTGTGTGACCCTAGGCAAACCTGTTTCCCTCAGTTTTTTTCATCTGTCAAATGAGCTAGAAAAGTAAATGGTAATATGCTCCAGTATCTTTGCCAAAAAACCCCAGATGGGGTCATGGAGAATTGAGAAACTGTGCTATCTTCTATATCAAGTTCTCTGAAAGCTTAAAATGCTAGCGCTCTCTCTCTCTCTCTCTCTCTCTCTCTCTCTCTCTCTCTCTCTCTGTGTGTGTGTGTGTGTGTGTGTGTGTGTGTGTAGAGAGAGAGCACGAGAGCACTCACATTGTACCAGGAACTGCATGACCCCATAGTCAAAATCAACATTCAAAAAACATTTATTAACCAGCATTATGTGCCAGGCACTGTGCTATGGTCTGGTAATACAAATAAGAAAAAAGAAAGACAGAAGTTTGTAATCTACTTTGGGAAGACAATATACAAAAGGAAATTGGAAAAGGTAGTGGGACTCAGAGGAGGGAGGACACCTTACATGAGGGCATGATATTGGGAAAGTCAAAATCAAGCCTTATGGAAAATGAAACCTTGGATGGAAAACTCTGAGCCCTCTCTAGAGGAAGGCTGGGGGAAGGAGTTTATTGGTTTGTCTTCCCAACAGAGGAGAGAGGCAGCTGAGAATACTGAGATAAATATTGGGTATCAAAGCCGAGTCAAGCCTTTATGGGGATGAAATTTCAGGTGATGATTTGTATTGGGGAAGGTATGGTGTTCAAGGAATAGAAACCAAAGATCACACCACCCCCCCAAAAAAAACTGATGGAAAATGAGTTAAAAATTGGCAGAATCTCTTACTTTAAAGATGAAAAAACTAGCACCAGCCCTGAAGTCAGGAGGATCTGAGTTCAAATTTAATCTCAGACACTTAACATGTCCTAGCTGTGTGACTCTGGGCAAGTCACTTAACCCCAATTGCCTCAACAACAACAACAAGATGAAAAAAACTGAAGCTTAGGAAGACCAAGTTCTTTATTTAAGGTCACAGTGCTAAAAAGTGGCAGACCTAGAATTCAAAGCCACGCCGGACTCCAGATCTTGCGCCTTGCTGACTCCAGCCGCGTTTCTCGGTCTTTGTGGACATCTTGTTTTCAGATCCTCTCTGACCTCTTTTCCTTGCTTGACTTTTTTTCTTCTTCTCTCCCAAGTGATCCCTCTTCCATCTTTATTTTTTCTTCTGATTTCATCTTTTGCCACTTTGGTCTTTCACTTAGCCCTATTTCCTCTCCCATCCCTGTAGTGAAAGGTGCCTGGCGATGTGGTCACTCAATGCAGGTGAGCTGCTATGATTGTGGTGTTTGATAACTACTCCTTTTCAGCGTTACATTGTTTTTTTTGTTTTGTTTTGTTTTTTTTTTTTTTTTTTTTACGTACTTAGGCAGCCCTATATAAGTGTTACTATTGTTACTTCTATTCTCATTGTTACTTCTCAAAATTGTCACGAGAGGGAGCCAGAGTCTCTTACAAACAGCCAAATTCATGCTCACTCTGGTCCTTTCCCTTGTCCATTTCATCCTTCCTCCAAGACTCCAGCAGCTTTTTCACAGTGTTGTAGAGATAGTGGTTGCAAAGAACGAATTACAATTCTCTGACTTACCAAACAGTGATTGCGGGAATACTGCATAAGAGCAATCGCCAGTATCTTTGTAGTGCCAGATCTAACTGCTGAGATAAAAAGGAAGCTGTAGTTGTCCCCTTCGAGTTCCTGGGAGAATTCTAAATTCCTCTCGTCTCTCAAAGGGAATAGGACATTCCCTGCGTGCTCCCTCTGTTCCTATTATCAATGGGTACAAAACGTAGAGCTTTGTTTTGGTTTTCTTGCTTTTCTTTTTCTTTTTTTTTCTGAAAGAGTTATAGAATTCCAACAATTAGGGGGACATAAAGAAAATATTAAGATTTCTTAGTGGATTTCAATTGCTGTAGGTGTGCAGACCCTGCAACAACTTTGTAAGCATTTATGCCCTGAATCATCAACTTGTGCTATCTTGTTCATGTCTTCCCATAAATTCACCCCAAAGTGGGCAGGCAGGGTGGGGAATACCTAACATGTTAAGAAACTTTATTTTTACATTCTTAATATTGAATGGAATACCTAGCAGTACACAGTTAGCCCTCAGGCTTGCTACAAGACATGCATACCCATTATCTTTTTCAGATCAGATTTTTCTCTAATGATCTCCTTCATAACAAGTCCCTAGTTTAATTCCTCGTTTGAAATGTGTTATAGCCTACTTGCTTTCACCATGTATATTTTTATTGTCCTTCGGATAATTTTCAACTTTGTTCTTTGGAGAGTGTAGAATTCTACATCTTGCAGACAGACATCATTTTGGAGGGATATGTATCTAAAAAAATAGACATCGTTTCAGGAAGAATTAAAAGGATTGTGAAATTTTCCAATGACATCACAGCACACACTCTCCTCTATTCAATTCTGCAAACTATTCATTATTGATTTTCAAAGTCAATCAAAACAAATTTAAGCACTTACTATGTGTAGGCACTGTGTTAAATACAAATTTGCAAATGCAAAGAAAGGCATAACTAGCCCTGCCCTCAAGGATTTTACAATCTAATGGGAAAAGACAATTAGGGGAAAAAAAAAAAAACTGAAGAGAAGGGAAGATAGGGAAGGTTGCCCAGCAGAACGGATGGTAAAGTTCTATATAACCAGAATGGGAAATGACCTGAGGAAGAGAATTTCAGAGTTTTATTTCATCTATAAAATGATGTATTTCTAAGTCAAGGAAAAGTCATCATGTGGTAAATTATGAAATTAATTTCTGGGTGCCTTCCTTAAATGGTAGAGGATTTGGGAGGAACTCTCCAGTGTCCGTCCTCCATCCAAGAGCAAGGAATATTGAGGAAATATGAGTTTCAGCATTGATTTTATATTATTTTTCAAAGTTATCCTATATGTATTGACAGGTGAGCTCTATAGCTTATTTATACTACTTAGTATTATCATCTGGACCACACCCATTAATTTTTAATACTATTTTTAAAAAGTCTCATAGATGCTTTTATTCTTATGTCACATTCATTTCCAATTACATCTTTCCTCCTGCTAGTGAATATTCCTTTGTAATAAAAGAAAAAAAATATTAACTGAAACAAAGGACCCTTTAACTATATCTAAAAGTATCCATAATTGTCTCTCTCTAAAGTATGATCTTCATAGAGTGTGCTGTTTCATTTTGTTGTTGCGTATATCATTTCCTTCATGTTGTTTGTTTCACTCTACAGTCATATGAATTCTTCATCCACTTGGTTTTTCCTGAGTGGATAGACCAAATTCTTTTGACTGGTTATGATTCTCATCCAAATGACCCTTTGGTGTTCCAAGGCTTGGCGTAAATAACACAATGTTATCTGTAAACAGGAGCATCTAGAGGACCTCACTATCTTTAGGAAATGTCTGCTTGGCACAAATGCATTGCTGGATCCATACCATGACAGTAATTCCCCATTACCTTTAAGATAATGAGTAAATTCTTTTTTCTTTTAATTAAAACTTTTTATTTGCAAAACACGTATGGGTAATTCTTCAATATTAACCCTTACAAAGCTTTCTGTTACAAATTTTTTCCCCCTACTCCCCACCCCTCCCCTAGATGGCCGGATATCCACTACATGTTAATTATGTTAAAATACTTGACAAATCAAATATATGTATACATATTTCCACACTTAACATTTTTTTGCAAGAAAAATCATATCTACAAGAAAGAAAAATCAGAGAAAGGAAACACAATGCAAGCAAACATCAATAGAGAGCATGAAAATGTTATGTTGTGGTCCACATTTCACATCTCAAAGAGTAAATTCTTTAACCTGGAAATTTAAAACCCTGCAGGGTCTGGCTACAATTCATTTTTCTATTTCTTCATGTAGTCTATGTTCTAGCTAAGTTGGAATGCCCTCCAAATTTCTTCTGTATTCTCTTGCATCTGTTCATTTGTGTGGGTTACCGCAAAATCCATGCCTGAAACAAATTCCTTCCACATCTCCTGGCAAGACCATTTATTTGTTCTTTGACCCTAGAAAAGCCATTTGCCCTTTCTGTGCTCATTTTTACATCTTAAAAAATGAGATAATTGAATTAAGATGCTTTCAGAAATCTCTTTCAACTTTATGATCATATATTCATCTAATATCTTTTTCCCCAAAATCTATTACATAACTTCTCTCTTCATATAGAATCATAAAAACAAATATTTGAAATGTACCTTGCAGGTTATTTTGTCTAACTCTATATCTGTTAAAAGAATCCACTCTAGAACATGCCTAAGTGGTAATTTAGCCATTGTTTGAATACTTTGAATACATGCTACATGATGAAGGAACTCATTTTATGATATGAGAGTTAGAAATTTCTCCCTGATACTAATCTAAACTATTTCTCTCTAATTCGTATTTTCTCATTGCTTTTTGTTCTATCCTTCAGAAATAAATGAAACAAGGCTAGTCATTCTTCTCTCATTGCTTTTTGTTCTATCCTTCAGATATAAATGAAACAAGGCTAGTCATTCTTCCATATGGCATATTTCAACATTTCAATTATTTGAAGATAATTATCATGTTATTCCTCTATGTTTTCTTTTCTCTAACTACAATTGCTTCAGTCTTTCATATTATAACACAGTTTTGAATGTGTTTACTTTCCTGGTCATTATTCTCTGGAAAAAATATTGTTGTCCTATTTCAATGATACGGAAAGATAAGTTAAGCAACCTGTTAAAAGACAAGCAATTAATTAACAATAGTACCAGAGTAAAACACAGGTTTTCTTACTCCTATTCTTCTGTTCTCACTATGCCACATGCTTTTTGTTTTTTTATACATATAAAACTTTTCATTTTTAAAATACATGCATAGATAGTTTTCAACATTTACCCTTGCAAAAC
>JAJPUD010000519.1:93793-104002 GCA_023553655.1 Myrmecobius fasciatus
CAGTTATCTTGCTGTATAAGAAAAATTGAATCTATAAGAAAAAAAAAAATCTGAGAAGGGAAACAAAATGCAAGCAAACATCAATAGAGAGCATGAAATTGCTATGTTATGGTCCACCCTTAGATCCCACAGGCCTCTCTCTGGGTGTATATGGCTTTCTTCATCACTGAACAACTGGAACTGGTTTGAATCATCTCATTGTTGAAGAGAATCATGTCCATCAGAATTGATCATCATATAGTATTGTTGTTGCCGTGTATAATGATCTCCTGGTTCTGCTCATTTCACTCAGCATTAGTTCATCCAAATCTCCCCAGGCTTCTCTGAAGTCATCCTGCTGGTCATTCTTATAGAACAATAAAATTCCATAACATTTATATACCATAATTTATTTAGTCATTCTCCAATTGATGGGCATTCATTTATTTTCTAGTTTCTAGCCACTACAAAAAGGGCTGCCACAAACCTTTTTGCACATGTGGGTCTTTTTCCTTCCTTTAAGATCTCTTTGGGATATAGGTCCAATAGAAACGCTGCTGGGTCAAAGGGTATGCACAGTTTGATAACTTTTTGAGCATAGTTCCAAATTGCTTTCCAGAATGGTTGGATTCGTTCACAGTTCCACCAACAATGTATCAGTGTCTCAGTATCTCAGTTTTCCCACATCCCCTCCAACATTTGTCATTTTTCCCTGTCATCTTAGCCAATCTGACAGGTGTGTAGTAGTATCTCAGAGTTGTTTTAATTTGCATTTCTCTAATCAATAGTGATTTGGAGCACCTTTTCATATGACTAGAAATAGTTTCAATTTCATCATCTGAAAATTGTCTATTCATATCCTTTGACCATTTATCGATTGGAGAGTGGCTTGAATTCTTATAAATATGAGTCAATTCTCTATATATTTTAGAAATGAGGCCTTTATCAGAACCCTTAAATGTAAAGGTGATTTCTCAATTTATTGCTTTCCTACTAATCTTGTCTGCATTAGTTTTGTTTGTACAAAACCTTTTTAACTTAATATAATCAAAATTATCTATCTGGTGTTCAATTAAGAGTTCCAGTTCTTCTTTGGACACAAATTCCTTCCTTCTCCACAGAGAACCTAAAGAGCCTATGTTCCTCTAATTGTGCAAAACATTTTTCAATAAAAATACAACTGCCTTGCTTTCTTGTGGAGGGAGGAAATAAAGATGGAAAAGAGAAAAAAAAATTGGAACTAAAAATCTTACAAAAATGAATGCTGAAAACCATCTTTACATGTAATTGGAAAAATAATATGCTATTAAAATAAATCTTTTTTAAAAGACAACTGGCAAAAAGGTAACATACATTGGTTGGATATTTTTACTTATCTGTTTAAAATGAGAAGCAGAAATAGTAAAAAGTGGTAATAACTTCTGACCGATTATTCTGATAGGAAGATACAAATCTCTGTAAATGAAATCATATAAGACAAATGAATCTCACATTTAGATCAGTAGGAAATATATAAGGCTCTACCAGTTTAAATTCATGACTATTATTGTTAGTTCAGCTCAAAATATTCTGGACTTTATTATAAGGTTTTTTTGTTTAAAAAAAAAAAAAGAGTTCTTATTTTACTATCTTAGGTCTCAGGCTAGTAGGATATTATGACTTTTGACCCAGGCAAAAAGCACTTAGGAGACTGATCTCATTATGATACTGTGTGACCCCACTTTTTCAAACCAAAGTTCTTGAGAATGGGCTATGGCCATTTTAAAGGAAAGAGTCAAAGGATCAATAAAAGATCTAATATCCAGTTTGCACAATATAAACACTTAGAGTATTCTATAGTAGTCACATTTAAACCCTAGTATTTAAATCTAGAATGGAGCACTGAGAATGAAGTAATCAAAATAATTACATATTGTATAGTACTCCATATATGGCATGGACAAGGTATTGTGCTAAATACTTTACAATTTCCCATAACCTCATCTTGTGGGTGAACTTGACTTAAAGATGCTTATCTAAAATCATGCTTAACAGACAATAAAAGACTAAAAGATGTTCAGCTTCTTTCCTCTAAGGTAACTAATTACACGGAAATTTTTTTTCTTTCTTTTTTTTTTTTTTTCCTGAGGCAATTGGGGTTAAGTGACTTGCCCAGGGTCATACAACTAGAAAGTGTTAAGTGTCTGAGACCAGATTTGAACTGGGGTCCTCCTGACTTCAGGGCTGATGCTCTATCCACTGTACCACCTAGCTGCCCCCTAAAATTTTTTTATTTAAAATAAAATAGATGTATCTGATTTTAACCTTGCTAATTAATAGATTTATATTTTTGTCCCACAAACGTCTTCATTTTTGTCTAATTATTCCCTTATTCCTAAGATATTTCAAGAATATTTATTAGCAAGAGATTGGCACAATTAGGAATCTGTATCTCATTATCTTAATGCTGTGGAAACAGTTTCCCCTTCTCACAAATTAGCAAGATTTACACTATAGTTTTTATTCTTAGAACAGTTAGCTTATATACTAAGAAATCAAGCTTCGTGGTTCTTAGGCATAATGGGCAGAGATATGAATTGAATCTCTCCTCTTGTAATTTCTATATAGTCCTATGATTTTATAGCTGGGGGGGAACCTTAAAATATATTATTATTGCCAACTAAGCTTAAATTGCCACCCACTAGCCTAGATGTGAGACTAGATTTTGACATCTTAAAGTATTGACATTTTGCCCACTTGCCAGTAAGCTTCAAGACTTCAGCACTATTTTTTAAACTTAATCCATTTATACTGTTAGCAGAATTGGTAAGATTTTAAGACTCTGGATTTCATAGATGAGGACATCTTTGCTAGGACAAATTTATAGAAAATTATTGCCATTATCTATTATATTTCTAAATAAATAGTTTTTAAACATATTTGCATCTCTCATAACAATTGATCTATAACCCAAGAGAATCGAGTTTAAAAAGGAATTTACATTTCTAACAGTATTTCTAATAGAATGAATTGCCAAATTCCTGTAAGTCACTGTTTATCCAATTTATAGTTAGTAAACTAGGATGAAACAAAGGTCATTTACGAATTATTTTTTACTAAATTCTAATCTACTATAATTAGCTTAATAGGGGAGCACACAGATAACAATATGATTTCATTTCAGAGTAGATTTCAACCAAATCTAATCTGGATGTTATAAGCCCTAATGGTAACATTTAAAATCCAAACGTTTTTCATAGCACTTAGAAACTCAGTTAACTGAGTTAAATTGATAACATCATTATAAATTAGCTCATTTTCTAAGACATTCAGTGGCACTCCAAGGTCAATATAACCTTTTTCTTATTTCCATTTAAAATCACCGAGAGTAATTCCTAATCCCCACCCTCTCATTTGTCCCTGAGGGGAAAAGACAGGGAGTGGTAGCTTTGCATTCCCATCTCCCAGCTTTGGAGCCTGGGAACTTTCAGGCTACAATTTTATTACAATAATTTCTATAACAAAAAAAAAACACAAAAAAACACATGTTTTCTCATATCTTATTTCAACAAAACTACAAATCTTCCTCAAATCTTTTCCCAACATGCTTAAAATTTCTTCCTTTCTTTTCTTTATATATCCCTCCAGTGGTCTTCAAAACCATACCTTTCTTATTGTCTTCATATTCTTTTTATTATTATTATTATTATTACAGCTTTTTATTTTCAAAACATATGCATGGATAATTTTTCAACATTGATCCTTGCAAAACTTTGTGTTCCAAAATTTTCCCTCCCTTCCCCCCACCTCTCCCTCAGATGGCAAGTAATCCAATATAGGTTAAATATGTTAAATGCAATATATGTATACATATTTATACAATTATCATGCTGCCCAAGAAAAATCAAATCAAAAAGAAAAAAAAAGAGAGAGAGAGAAAAACAAAATGCAAGCAAACAATAAAAAGGGTGAAAATGCTATGTTGTGATCCACCCTCAGTTCCAGAAGTGAGCATAGCATATGTTGATATACACCCAGTCTCCATAATTCTTTTTCTGGCTGCAGATGGCATTTTCTGCCCAGTCTATTGGGATTGCTATGGATCACTGAACCACCAGTAAGAAACAAATCTTTCATAGTTGATCATCATATATTCTCGATGTTATTGTGTCCAATGTATTCTTGGTTATTTTGCTCAGCATCAATACATGAAATTTATAGTAAAAAAATTCAAGGCAGGAAGCTTGCAGTGGTTTATATTCCCAAATTGGGGCACAGCAGAAGGGTTCTGAGTTTTCTCAGTATGTTTATTGTTATTCACCCTTTGTTCCAAATAAAGGACCTATTGGTCCTTACCCTTTCATGAATGTAAAGTCTTGATTTAGGAGTGAATTCAGTTTAAAGGACTGCTGCACAAAGTCATCTGTTTCCTCTGTCATCAGAGTACAGGGCAAACCAAGAGTCAAGATCACTGGAGATAGCCCAAAATAGAGCTTACAAACACCTGGTCTATTCAAATAACAAGTTTGCTTACATCATTCACAGAAATAATTCAAAGCATTTTCCCCATTTAAATTTTACTTATTCTCCTTTTTATCTTTTTCCTTACCCTTCACTTTGGAATTTCACTGATAGTACTTTTCATTTTTCAGAATCTAAATAGTATTTTCTCTTCTAGATAATATTCCTTAATTTCCAAAGCAAGAGAGTTGCATTTTTCATTTCTTAATGAAAAAATATCAGGTTGTAGGAGAGCAGTTTGAAATGTGAAAAATTCACAACATATGTTTATCATAGTCACAAAGCCTTTATTGATACAAAAAGGCTCACTGGCAAAATCAAAAATGATTTTAGCAATGGACTATGAGTAAAGAGGCTTTTTAAGCTTCTGAGGGAAGGAAGGAAATAAGGGCAGGGTCTAGAGAATTAGGGAGGAGTTAGGGTGAGTCCTAATCAAGAACAAACTGGCATGCTTTATGTCTATGTGAGCAACTACAGGATGAGACAGGAAGAATTGAATGTGACAATTAGATATGCTACCCAATCTCTGGAATTCATCGCCTATCCTATGGGAACAGGATGGACTCTATTAACACTTCTCTCATTCCTGACAATGGAGACAGAATGAGCTAGTTAAAGTTCCTGCTTCACATTATTAACATTTCTTATGCTATGATTTTACAATAAAAATTTTCAAAACATATGCATGCTTAATTTTTCAACCATTGATCCTTAATGCACATTTCTTTATGAATCATGTTGGGAGAGAAAAATCAGAACAAAAGGGAAAAACCACAAGAGAAAAAAAAAAAAAACAGAAAAAAGAAGTGAACATAGCATGTGTTGATTTACATTTAGTCTCCATAGTTTTTTTTCTGGATACAGATGGCATTTTCTATCCAAAGTTTATTGGGATTGCCTTGGATGTCAGTAGAATACATTTTAAAATATTAGTTGCTGACATTTTAAATTGATTGCAGTCATGGCCAATATGGAAGAATTTTGATCAAAGTGATGATGCCCTGAATGGTGAGTGTGATTGAGAAACTGAAGCATCTCACCCTCTGAAAGTAATCCAGTCAGACATCCAAATTAAGTCAAGTCCCTGAGGCTAAGTTCCCTATAAAACAACTTAACTCCCTGGGTCAGTCAGTCCACCAGGACACTCTGTCTTGTGGTGTTTTTTTTCTTTTACCCTTTCCCCATGCCAAGTGATGTTTCTCCTAACCCCCTGCTTTATGGTGTCAGCCTCTCCTGAGTCCATTTCTCCCTATAGCTAACTAACTCTTTTAGAATGCTAAGTTCCTTCTTAAGATTTACCCTGCTGGCTAAGGCATGCCCGAACTTCATAGGATGTTTTGTTTCTCCAGGTAAATGGCAAGTTCCACTAGGGAACTTGCCTTTCTCTAAAACCCCTTCTATGTTCTCTCTACCTTATTTCATCTTTACCATTCCTGTTGTCTATTGTACTTCTTCATTTTGTCTGTGACCTCCTCTACCTTTTATCAAAGAGATGGCCATTGTGAATTCTTCACATGACTGAACCCCTACATTTGGTGCTTCTCTTAAAGCACATCAGCTGAAGCTACATCATTTGCTATATCAGCCACATAAAAAACTGTGCTTTTTTTAGGACAAAAACTTATTTTTGAAGTTTTGAAGCCATGTATTAGGTGATATGAAAATTAAACTCAGCAGCAATAATCTAGATCTAACTCTCCTCAGCGTTAGTGTTATCTTAAGCATTCTGGACTTTATATTTTAAATTTGTCAGTTCCTTTTTCATGCACCCTCTATCATTCTTGGAGGAAAAAAAAATAAATGTGAATTTCCAATTTCTCGTATTTAAAATAAATTCTATTCCAACTATTTAAAAGTAAGGACTGGGACAGCTAAATGGATAGAGCAGACCCTCTGAGTTCACTTGAGTTCAAATTCAATCTCAGACACTAGCTGTGTGATGGCAATTCACTTAACTCGAACACTCTCAAAAACAAAATTAATAAATAAATTGATCAAGCATCAATCCCCCTTAAGTTGCTCCTTCCTTCAAATGAACCTCTCTTTTGAGAGTCAGGAAGAAAAGCAGTTCTCAAAATTCAAACTGTAAACTTTATTTTTTCCTTTCTTTGTTCCAACCTTTATATACATCACAGTCTCAATTCCTCACAGTCTCAACTTCCTCAAAGCCAACAGAAGCATAAAACATACAAATACCATTTGATATTTGACAGGATTTGATTAACAAAAAGCAAAGTAGCAAATGGTTAAGATGGCTCTAGTCCTGCTTAGTGCCTAATTTTTTCTGTACTTAATTAGGATTTGGTAAGTATCTTATCAACAAGAGAGCTATTGAAAATTGAAATTTTCCTTTGTCTTCTCTTAAATTGAGGGAAGGGAAACAGAGAAACACAAACATAGACATGGCACTCCTAAGCAGAAGAAAATTTAGTCTATATTTTGGGTGTCCCCTTTTTGCACAACTGGAAACATAAGTTTTTCTATTTTTTAGTGGGAGGTACGCCTCCTTTGGGGCAGCTAGGTGGTGAAGTGGATAAAGTACTAGGACTGGAGTCAGGAAGACTCATTTCCCTGAGTTTAAATCTGGCTTCAGACACTTCCTAGCTTTGTGACAATTCTCTTAATTCTGTTTGCTTCAGTTTCCTCATCTATAAAATGAGCTAGAGAAGGAAATGGCAAACCACTACAGTTAACTGCCAAGAAAACTTGCAATGGGACCATTAAGAGTTAGACAGGCCTAAAATGACTAAACTACTTCAGAGTTTAAGCACTCTCTTAGCCTAATGTCAAGAGTTTCCTCCAGAAGAAATAAATCCTCTAACATTCAAAAATCCCTCTTTGTAAAAACAAACAAACAAAAAACCAGGAACCCCTCAAAAAAAGTAAATTTTCTAACCCCAAATAAAATATTAATCCTTCTTGGGATAACCTGAGGGTTCCTTTGAAGGAAGAAAGATTACTCCAAAGGTTTTAAGTCCTCTCTTGAAGTCAAGAGCTTCTTTAGGAAAAAAGGAATTGTTCAAGGTTTTAAGTTCCCTCCCATCTCTCTAGTTTATATATTATCAAATGGTTATAATAGTAATAATATTAGCTTTGCAAAGTCCAAGGCCTTATATAAATATCAGCCAATATTATTACTATTATAACTATTTGGAGATAGAGGTATATAGATAGATACATATCAGTATTTATGTATGTGTATATTTATTCTCACCATAACCAAATGAAATGGAGTATATCATTATTCCCATTTTACAATTAAAGAAACTGAAACTCAGAGGTTGAGATGTGTCTGGGGTCACATAGCTAAAAATGACTGAAGCAGGACTTGACCCCATCTTTTTCTATCTCTGCCAAATGCTCTATTCACACTCTTTCATACTACCAGAGTAATTGAAGCATTGTGAAAAGATTTTCTTTTTTCCTAACAATTACAGAGCCCTAGATATTTCTGCCAAGTGGAAATAGCTTCCCCACTTCCCTGGTATTTTCCACTAATATAGCCACTGCTAACTTTTTTTGCTAAATTTCAAGGGGAAAAACTGACTCTCCTATTGACAGTTCTTCTAGGCTCCTAAAATGATATGATTGTTTGGAATTGGATATTGCCTCTCTAGGGTTTCTGATCTTCCTATCATTTGTTTGCCTTTGTAACTTGACCTTCTGGCCCACAATGAATATAGGAAAAGTACTAGACCAGCCACTTATGCAAGGAGTTTGAGAAATTTCTAGATTGTTATTCTATGTAGATTTTGGATAGATTTCCCATTTCTACCTTATGGTCACCTTAAAAGAGAACTTTGTCTCCTAAAGCATCTTAAATTGGAATACAAATCCCTGAACAAAATGAAAAGTGAAATGAAAATTTGAGTTTTGTCCTAACTAAATTTAATAAAGTTAAACTGAGGTACATGCTCTAAGCAAAATCAATATGACAATGATGTATATAATTCAAAGTAGGTCAAACTGACTACATCAGTAAAGTCAGTGACCCCACTGAGAAGCAGATAGAAGGACCACTTTGTTGACCCGCAGGAAAGAAGGAGATCTTGGTGGTCATGAAACAGTATAGTTAGCTATACTAAGAAAAGTGGGTTGGCATTCAGGTCAAACTAATCATGCCCCTCTCTGACAATTAAGCAATGCTAATTGTTTTATGGGATGCATCTGCCTCTTATAATCTTTTCTAGGGTACCAGTACCACCAGGCTTGCTGACCTCTTGGAGATCAAATTCCCCTACTTACGCAAGGATGGGGCAAGGACAGATAAAGGGATGGCACCAGGTTAAGCTGGATGGAGCTTCTAGACAACAAGCAGATTGCCCCAGGGACTACCAGCATTCTCCTCTCTTTCTCATGTTTTCCATTATTGTTTCCTCCTTCACCCCAATCTCACATGATGAAATAAATGGCTGTCCTCGTTACCAAAACCAATCCTTCTACTTATTCAAGTGATCCCATTTCATCTGTCATCTCCAGTCTTTCACTTATTTTCAGTCTTTCCCTGCCTATTGCCCATGTCTCCCTCATGCTGGAAAAAAAAGTGACTTGATTCTTCCATCCCCATTATCATCCTATATCTCGCCTGCTCTTTGTAGCTAAACTCTTTGGACTGGCCATCTACTTTACATTTACCATGATCAAACATTTTATTGGCTTTACATTGCACAAGACAATATAATCTGCTAAAGTGTTTTTGAGCCCACTTCCAGTGAACACCTATTTTAGCGTAATAATAGACTCTTGGCTCTTGGTTCTAGGACAGAAGGGACACAGGGAGAGATGGGTTGCTGCAATTTCAGGGGAGTTAGAAGATGTGTGTTATAGAATTATTTTTTTAGCGTCTTTAGTTCTCTCTTATTGATTTTTTTCCTCCTCCATTAGAGTGGCAACTAGCTGTGCTGCAGACTTGAGGAGAAACCTGCTGTCAGAATGTTGCCTGTCAGGAACGATCAGCCTAATTTGTTTAGAGAGGGGTGGGAAGAGATTGTTAATTCAGTAGGACAGAAATTTGACCTATGACATCATTGTGCTTGAAACCAGTTTACATCTGAAGTTTGGGTAAAATCTGTCATATAACTGGTGGACAGATTTCCCAATATTCTTAGTATGTTGGAGTTTTATTAAATCAATGGGCCAAAGGAATGCAAGGGATAGAGCTTTAAGGAGTTTGTCACCTATAATCTGGGTGAATTGGTAATGCTCCTGATTCTCAGCATCCCAATCTATCATAAAATCTTCATCTGGCTCCTTTCAGCTAGCTTTTTGGCACCTGTTTTTAGTTTCCCCTTTCCTGATGAGGGCAACCATGATTTGATATATGTCTGGTTGCCCTGGTCTGTGTGAATGCAAGGTGAGTCAGAACCTGTCAGCATAGCCTATAGGATATTTCCTGGAGTTGGGTACTCCTTGGCAATAGCTTGGAGTTTCTCCAACTACCAGAGCTTGAAACCACAGGTTGTGAGTATCTTCAGGGGACAACTTTGGCCACCTTGAAGGAGAATTTAGAAACTGGGGAATGAGCAAGGTCTTTTGGATAAGGATAGATATATTTTTGGCAGTTGGGCAAGTTGTGGACTTCCAGGGAGAGATTTTCAATTATTCTCATCTATTCCTTTACTGACTCCAGTTCTGACTTTTGATCTTTCTTTTTCTTTTCTTTTCTCTTTCTCTCTCTCTCTCTCTCTCTCTCTCTCTCTCTCTCTCTCTCTCTCTCTCTCTCTGTCTGTC
>JAJPUD010000519.1:104102-119522 GCA_023553655.1 Myrmecobius fasciatus
CTTTTTTTTTTTTTTTTTTTTGCCTCCTAGTATTACTTGTTGAAACAATCCCACTTGACACTAATACATTGTTGGTGGAACTGTGAACGGATCCAACCATTCTGGAGAGCAATTTGGAGCTATGCTCAAAAAGTTAACAAGTTGTGCATACCCTTTGGCCCAGCAGTGTTTCTATTGGGCTTATATCCCAAAGAGATCTTAGAGGAGGGAAAGGGACCCACATGTGCAAGAATGTTTGTGGCAGCCCTTTTTGTAGTGGCTAGAAACTGGAAACTGAATGGATGCCCATCAATTGGAGAGTGGCTGAATAAATTATGATATATAAATGTTATGGAATATTATTGTTCTGTAAGAAATGACCAGCAGGACAATTTCAGAGAGACCTGGAGAGACTTGCATGAACCGATGCTGAGTGAAACAAGCAGTACCAGGAGATCATTATACACAGCAACAACAATATTACATGATGATCAATTCTGATGGACATGGCTCTCTGCAACAAAGAATTGTCTCAAACCAGTTCCAATTGTTCACTGAAGAAAACCATATACACCCAGAGAGAGGGATATGAAATATGGACCACAGCATAACATTTTCATGCTCTCTATTGAGGTTTGCTTGCATTGTGTTTCCTTTCTCTGATTTTCTTTTTTTTCCTTGTAGATAGGATTTTTCTTGCACAATTTGTCAAGTATTTCAACATTATTAACATGTAGTGGACTTCCTGCCATCTAGGGGAAGGGAAGGGACTGGGAGTAAAATTTGTAATGGAAAGCTTTGTAAAGATCAATGCTGGGGAACTACCCATACATATGTTATACAAATAAAAAGCTTTAATAAAAATAAATTTAAAAAAACCCAATCCCACTCAAGAGGCTGAGTTTTTTTATTCATCAATTTTGACTCAATCTAATTTGGTTTTATCAAAACTACTCCAACAAAACCCGGGGAAAATTTGGATCATCCTTAATCAAATCCAGCCATTCTGACAATCAATGCGAGGGATAATTGGGGCTGTATTTCTTATACATTTAAGAGGCACTTTTTTGATCAGGAGATGAGCTAGCAGAATCCTGTCTCAACCTTATTCTTAGAATATGCTGGTTCTAGATTTGTAATGTCACAATGACAGACATTGTAATGTCACAGTGACAAAATCAGTAACAGTTTTAACAGAGCATATAGTTATAGTCCTAACAGGGCATGTGCTTACCAGTTTAATGGAGACACATAGTTACAGAGGCATGCAGTTTAGAAACAACACAAGCATGCAGTTACAATTTTGACAGAGATGTGTAATTTAGGCAAGGTGATCCTTGCCTGAGAGAATAAGAGATAATTGGTTCACCAGAGGGCCATGGAGTTTTCCTCACAAAGAATGGAGACCTCAATCAAGACAGGAGCTCAGAGATTGAAGCATTAAGGCAGGGGACTCACCAGGTAAGGGGGACAGACTCCAAAGAACACTTTCTGGTGGTGTCTAATCCAACCCTTTTTATATAGACAACACCACTGTCCCGATTCCATCTATGTCCAATTCCACTTCAGACACTACTTAAAATGTTAACCAGACCAAACAGGTCTCTAAGCTGTGGATGGCTAGAACCAAACAGAGCAGACAAGAGACAAGAGAATTAGGACTCAAACAGAAGTTTAATGCATACAATGAGGAAAATAGCTTGCAAGCAGAATCTCCCTTTCTAAGAAGGAGGGATTGCCTGCTTACATCAGGGATAGGATATTTAAGCATGAAAACCACAAATACAGGTGTTCTTGGTCAAATAGTTCTCAGAGTCATTGAGCCATGAGGTTTTTTAGGGAAGCATAGGACCAGGGTTAGTATGACTGGGACTCATGACTTCACAACAGCAGAACTCCTGATTTGTATCACCCGTGGTTATACGTGCAAGAGATTGTTAGCATGTTAAATGGATGAAGAGGACTGATTACTTTAGCTTCAGCCTCACTTTCCAATCTAGGTTCTTTGGAAAGTAGAGAAGCTCCAACAAATCTAAGTGATTAGTATAGTTTTAACAGTTGACATAGATTGTATAAATATCCCCTTTACAGTCATAGAAACACAAGTGCATATTAAATGTTTAATAAAAACATCGATTAGTTGATTGATTGATGCTCCCATGGCTGCTAATAATGTTTCCCCTTAATTTCAAAAGAATTACAATCACAATGAATGATCCAATGGGCATACATTTGGTTTAAGTAAGCTTCAGCATGTTATCATTGATGAATGGCATGTCAAATTCCATCTTGAAGATGTCTTTGGTCCTCTGGCTAATCTTGGATCTTGTGAAGGGACCCACCATGAGTGAAAAACTAGTATTATATCAGTAGGGCAGTGGCTAACACAGAGTGAATAGTGTTTTGTCCTAGGGCACCAATAGCTTCCTCATGGCCAACTGCGGCACCTCAATTTAAGGTCTTTTGGCTGGTGTGCTACAACTGCCACTAGTATACCCCAGCACACATCTTGTCTCCAGGGTCATGGACAGAATTGCAAACATAATTAAGCTGTCTTCTATGCCACAAATCTCCTTATTCTCAACTGAATTTGTCCCAAATGTAATTAGTTGTTCATGACTCTGAATATCGGTCCTATAAATTCACAGGTAATAGGCAGGTACATTGGCCCTGCAGTTTCCTGAAATTATGGTGTCTTTGGAAGTAAGATTATTTTAGTTGGGTTTTATAATCCTAAATGCCTAGTCCAGTGACTTAAACTAGTAGGTGTATTTAAGTCCTTTTTAATTGATGGATTATTAGATCCAAACTCTATATATAGAGTCCTAAGAACATTCTACCCCAGGATTTTCTTCAGCAAATAAGGCCAAGTAAGGAAAAAAAAAAGTCTTAGGGAAGTGAATTTTCCAAGGTCACATGGGTAGGAACAAAGCTGAGATTTTAACTGACTACAAATGACTTTTTGCCATTACAACATGCGCCTGGCCTTTTACAACCTGTTCAATGTTCTGTGGCGTTTTGGTGATGTTCATGTCTCTGGTGATATTAGGGTTCCAGGCATAAGAAGGTTACACTACCAATTAGCCTAGAAATGGAGGATGGAGAAATTGAAGTAGTCAGGATTATAAAAGAACTCATGGTATCCTGGGACTTTTTACCAGGGTACTGTGAACTCTGGGCAAGAAACCAATCCTGCCAACAACACCAGCTTTGGAGGAATGGGGTTTTATGAAATGGAAAGAGCTGTGGCTAGAACTTTTGCCACTGCCAGGTTTCTTCCCTGTTGCCAAATGAATGATTTAACTTCTTGTGCCTCTAATTCTCATCTCTTACTAATAGTAATTTCCTAGGATTACTGCTGGGAAGGAGCAGTCAAGACAATTATGAAGCACTTAGCACAAGGCAAAACCCATGAATTGTATGGAACCCCCAGATTTGTCCTTGCTCACTATGACACAGCATAGAAAAACTACCTTCCAGGGAGTAATAGATGATGATTCACTTAGGGCTTCTGAAGCATTAGCATACCTAATAGCATTAAATATGTATCATCCACTGCCACTCTAGGGCCTCTAACAATAATTGATTTATGTAATCTTAAGCAAGTCACTTGATTTTTGTAAACATATATTCCGTAAGGAGACTAAATAATTTCTGCAGCCAAAAGAGCTCTAATAATCTGTGAAATAATGCTATTGCCCCCACCCTCAAAAGTCAAGTCTACATGCCTTTATTAAGAACCTACTATGTGCCAGGCACTAAGTTCTGGGGTTATAAAGAAAGGCAAAAGACAGTGTCTGTACAAGAAACATCAGATCTAGAAAGAGAGAAGAAAAAAACAAAACAAAACAACCTAAGAAAGAAAACAAAATATATGGAAATATTCACAGAAAGCGTTAAAATGCTGTGTTGTGGTTCACATTCAGTTCCCTCAGGCCTCTCTCTGGATGTATATGACTATCTGCATCGCTGAACAATAGAAACTGGTTTGAATCACATCATTGTTGAAGAGAGCTATGTCCATCAGAATTATCATCGTATAGTCTTGTTGTTGCTGTGTATAATGATCTCCCGGTTCTGCTCGTTTCACTCAGCATCAATTCATGCAAGTCTCTCCAGGCCTCTCTGAAATCATCCTGCTGGTCATTTCTTACCGAACAATAATATTCCATGACATTCATATACCATAATTTATTCAGCCACTCTCCAATTGATGGGCATCTTTTCAATTTCCAGTTTCTTGCCACTACAAAAAGGGCTGCCACAAACATTTTTGCACATGTGGGTCCTTTTCCCTCCTTTAAAATCTCTTTGGGATATAGGCCCAGTAGAAACACTGCTGGGTCAAATGGTATGCACAGTTTGAAAATTATTCTTACATGTAATTTGAAAAACAAAATACTACTGAGGTGGGAAAGAACATTTGTTGAAAATAGGTATAGAGATTTATAGAGGCTAGGGACAGGGACTTAAATTGTGAAATGGCATCTCAATTAAGAAACTTTATCAATCAAGTTGACAGCTTCTCTGTACCTTTTAGTTTTAGAGCAGAAGTTCTTAATAAGGGAAGTTAATAATTCTCATGTTTAGGGATCTGTGAACTAAGATAGGGAAAAATATATCTTTATTTTCACTAATTTCTCATTGAAACTTAGCATTTCCTTCAGTTATTTTAAAAATATCATTCTGAAAAACTATTTACAGACTTAACCAAACTGTTGTAATCCTTCATTCTTGAAGAGGACCAAAATGACATCACTGTTAGAGTCAAGTTACAGAAAGCCCAACTGTTGCTGATCAGACCAAAACAACCTCAGAAAGTTCTGCCATACGTCAAACACAAGTAGTCCCTATGAACATTTGGCGTGGACTTTGTGCTTTTCTTGTTTTTTTCTGATCTTATGCAATTTTTGCTTTGCTCCCAAACAAAAGCCAGCAGAATATCCCAAATTAAGAAGTAATCAGAAGAATAGTTATTCTGTTACTGATTTGAGATTGATGATCCCAAACAGTTATTTGATTTGGAACTAGAAAACTCCCTAAAACTCCAGTTAAATTCCTGACTTACTAGTGCAGGAATTTCAGAGATTTTTGGAGGTTCTTAGCGATCTCTTTCTTTCTGTAAACTAAATATATATATATATATATATATATATACACACACACAAAGTGCTTTCTTTTTAATAGCCCCATGAAGTTGATAGTGTGTGTATTGTCATCCCCACTTTAAAAAGTTTGTTGAAAAAAAGTAATAGTTAAAGAGAGAAAGGTGGGCAGGTAAGTGACACAATGCAGAGAGTACCAGCCCAGAAGTCAGGAGGACCTGACTTCAAATCTAGCCTCAGATATTTGATATTTATTAGCTAGGCGACTCTAGGCAAGTCACTTTTCTGAGATTACCTCTCTAAATAAACAAATGAATGAATAAATGAACAAGTAAATAAATAAACAAACAAATAAATGGGAAGGTCAAATGACTTGTCTCACATAAAAGTCTAGAAGCTAGGTTTTGACCCAACTCTTTGGAATTTCAAATTGAGTGACACATATAACTATAAGTGGTTGCTGAACCAATCTGGACTGAAGACACACTAACTCAAATCTTCAGCAGCAATTCTAGGCATTAATAGGTTTCTATTGATGCTTAGACCTGTGAAGTAGTCAATTGTTTGGAAAGGGGAACCTCCAAAACGGTTTGTTGAATAGACTACTTTTCTGTGTCTATATTTCACAGAATGCTAAAAAAGGCATGGAATAATGGTTCTCAAAAAGTGTGCTCCAGAGAATCCCCCTGTGTCCATGGGATTCAAGGGGTCCAAGATCTGAAAAAAATTTTGTAATAATCTCTATAATAATACTAAAACATTTTCCGCATAGGTAATTTTGAAAAGTCTAAAGGGATTCTGAGGACAAAAAAAATTTGAGAACTGATAATGTAGAGAAATGTGTCCAATATATTGGGGAGATACTTTCTGAAGTTTCCTGGAAAAGACAAGGTTAGGTATCACACAGGTAAGACGTATATGGGATGTAATATGAGCTATTGGATGGAAAATTCACTTTGATTAGACCATTGAAATTACTCTGAATTACCACATTGTTGAGAAGATCTAAGCTCATCACAGTTGATCACCACTTAATCTTGTTGCCACTATGCACAATATTGTTCTGATTCTGTTCACCTTACTCAGCATCAGTTCATGTAGGTCTTTCCAGGCTTTTCTGAAATCAGCCTGCTCATTTCTTTTTTTTGTTGTTGTTGTTTGTTTGTTTTTTGTTGTTGTTTTTTATTTTTATTGATACTTTTTATTTGCAAAACATATGTATGGGTAATTCCTAAACATTAACCCTTACAAAGCTTTCTGTTACAAATTTTTCCCCCCTACTCCCCACCCCTCCCCTAGATGGCAGGATATCCACTACATGATAATTATGTTAGAATACTTAAGAAATCAAATATATGTATAGTTATCGCATCATTTTTTGTGCAGGAGAAATCATATCTACAAGAAAGAATAATCCGATAAAGGAAATACAATGCAAGCAAACCTCAATAGAGAACATGAAAATGTTATGTTGTGGTCCACATTTCACATCCCTCTCTCTGGGTGTACATGGCTCTCCTCACCGAGCAATTGGAACTGGTTTGAAGCATTTCATTGTTGAAGAGAGTCATGTCCATTAGAACTGATCCTCATATAGTATTGTTGTTGCCGTGAATAATGATCTCCTGGTTCTGCTCATTTCACTCAGCATCAGTTCATGCAAGTCTCTCCAGGCCTCTCTGAAATCGTCCTGCTGGTCGTTTCTTACAGCTGCTCATCATTTCTTATAGAACAATACTATTCTATTACATTTATATATGATGACTTATTCAGCCATTCACCAGCTAATGGACATCCACTCAATTTCCAATTCTTTGCTACTACAAAAAGGGCTGCTAAAAACATTTTGCATATGTGAGTCCTTTTCCCCCATTTATGATCTCTTTGGGATATAGACCTAGTAATGACCTGTTAGATCAAAGGTATGCACAGTTTGATAGCTCTTTGGGCATAGTTCCAAATTGCTCTCCAGAATGGTTGAATCATTTCACAACTCCATCAACAATGTATTAGTGTCCCAGTTTTCCCACATCTCCAACCTTTATCACTATTTTTTTCTTGTCATGTTAGCCACTCTGAGAGATGTGAAGTGGTAACTCAGAGTTGTCTTAATTTAAATTTTTCTAATCAATAGTGATTTAGAGCATTTTTTCATATATCTAGAAGTGGCTTTAATTTCTTCATCTGAAAATTGTTCATATCCTTTGACCATTTATTAATTGGGGAACGATTTGCAATCTTAAAAATTTGAGTCAGTACTCTATATATTTTAGAAATAAGACCTTTATCAGAAATACTAGTTATTAAAATTATTTCTATTTCCCTTCTAATCTTGGCTGCATTGTGGTTGTTTTGCAAAACCTTTTTAATTTAATGTAATTGAAATGATCCATTTTTTCTTTTCACAATATTCTCTAGTTCTTCTTTGGCCATAAATTCCTCCCTTCTCCAAAGATCCGACAGGTAGACTATCCCTTGCTGTCTTAATTTGCCTATAGATTATTTTTTGTGTCTGAATTACGAATCCATTTCAAGCATATCATGGTATGGGGCATTAGATGTTGGTCATCTGCAATACTTTTTCCAATTTTCCCAGCAATTTTTGTCAAATAGTGAGTTCTTATCCCAGAAGTCTTTGAGTCTTTGAGTTTATCAGATGCTAGATAGTCACTGACTATTGCATCTTGTGTACCTAACCTATTCCACTGATCCACTGCTCTATTTCTTAACTAATACCAAATGGTTTTGATCCCCATCACTTTATAAGATAGTTTTAGGTCTGGTATAAGTAGGCCATCTTCCTTTGCATTTTTTTTTCATTAATTCCCTAGATATTCTTAGCTTTTTGTTCTTCCAGATAAATTTTTGTTTTTATTTTTTCTCGCTCTAGAAAGTAACTTTTTGGTAGTTTGATTGTATGCCACTCTTTTTACACAATATATTGTTTTCCACAGCCATATTTTAGTCACAAGTGCCATCTTACCAATTCTCACTTATATCTGTAAATTGACCTCTGTGTCTTTAAATTATTATGTTTTCATTTCAATTGTTACCTGTACTTGGTTTGTGTGCATTTTTGTGTGTGTTCATGCATGTGTAAATGAGTGTGTGTATGGGTTTGGACGGTGAGGGAGGAAAGGAAGGAAGGCAAGGAGATGGGAGGGGAAGGGAAAGAGAGAGACAGAGAGAGAAATGGAGAAGGGGAAGAGTGAGTGCAGGCAATCATGCAGCATAGGGGTCTTATTACTAATGCCTTTCTAGGATTTTGACTCCTATGAGTTTCTGGGAGTCTCCATTCCTATTTTTCTTCCTTTGTTAGAACTATTGTTTGTCATACTTAGCATGTTAGATATACAAAGACATTCTCTCCTTTCCTTTTTAAATTTAAAGCCATTTATTTAGATTTGTAAAACTACAATCAACTCTATTTTTGCTAGCTTCAGTTAGGTGCATTCCATCCTTGGAGATGAGCCTCTTACTTCTATAGTTTAAACTGAGGACCAGACATTTAAATGCTACTTTCAGACTCTTCTTAATTGTTAACTACCCAAATCTGCCCCCCCTCTTTTTCTCTCCCCAGAAAATCTGGCAGGAATGATGAAAACATAACTTTTGTAGAACAAGAAATTTGAGCAAGTAATCAGTAAAGTTCTTTTCAGATCTAAAATCTGTTGTTTCTTTATTAAATATCTCAATTTTGCAGAATTCTGCATACTTTTTTAAGTCTTTCCCATATATTACTCTTTTCATCCTGATATTGTGTTACTTTTCTATTTGTATTCTCAATTCTCTACATATAGTAAAGGCTTAATAATTTTTTTCAATATTCATTTTTTTTAAGAAGATCTTATTTATTTATTTATTTTTTTTTTTTTTGCTAGGCAATTAGAGTTAAGTGGCTTGCCCAGGGTCAGACAGCTAGGAAGAAGTGTCTGAGGCTGGATTTGAACTCAGGCCCTCCTAACTCCAGGGCCAGTGCTCTATTCACTGCACTATCTAGGTACCCCTCATTTGTTGTTACTACTAATGTGACAGTTAAATAATAACTATTAAGTTAGGTTTAAATGACTTGCCTAAGGTCACAGAATAAATTACAAACTAAACTAAAACCCAAATTATTTTTTCTTGAAAGATGTCATCACTTGGACTTCCTAATTGCTCTAGCCTTATGACAAAGCCTATAATTGTCACACTCACTTCTTCACCCTCTCCCATGACTTAGTTTGGGTATAGAATAGGCCTTGGGGACCCCCACAAGAAGAAATGAATCATGGAGTATCTCTGGAACCACTCTTCATTCTCATGGCCTCATTTTTAGGAGTCCTTCTGGAGATAAGACTCAGATTTTATAGCTGTCATTGACCTGTTTCAGTCCCACTTCCCTTTGTGTGACTCCATTTACTTGAAAGTTATAATGTTAACTTTCTGTATGTCCTGCTCATCCCTTTTCCCAACCCCACCCTCAATCAAATGGAATTCATCTGCCTCCTACTATGTTAGAATCTATGACAAAACAAGAAAAGGAACAACTTCAGTTCCTGTGCTCCAGAAACTTAACATCTAGTTAGGGAAATAAAGTGTACACCCATGAAACAGAGAATGAAAAAGCATTTAAATAAGTGCTGGAGAGCATTGTAGAGATTATAAGTAACCCTTACTGATCAGTTCTGGTCCCCACATAATTGCCTGGTTTTCAAGGATTGGGGCTGCTGGACTCTGACCAGGAAGGCATCTGTAGGTCACCAGTGGGGCTTGTGTACATACAGTCAACTTAAAAAACCACTCTTTTCTAAGACTTTTCCAATGGAACTACCTATTCTAACTCATTATTTATTCTTACCCTTCCACACCTCCCTCTGGCAGCCCTGGGTGTCACTATTCCATTCTCTTTCTTCTTAAGGTTATTTCTGATATTCATTTGAAGTATATCTGTACAGGTGAGAGATACTATTTAACTTCTCTGGGCTACAGTTATTATTTATCTATCATATATGGTAAGACTTCTCAGCCAATTTTTCTCCTCTTACCTATCTGACTACTCCTTTGCAATTTCCTTTGTGAGGTCTTGATCCAACTCACTAGTTATGGGGATCTCCCAAAGCTCTGTACTGGGGTTCCTGTTCTTCTCTTTCTATACTATTTTACTTGGTGATCTTTTCAGATCCCATGGATTCAATCTTCTTTATGGTAGTAACTCCCAGATCTATTTATCTAGCCTTAACCTCCAGTTTCCAACTGCCTATTGGACATCTCAAATTAGTTGTTTCATAGGCATCTCTAAAACTGAATCAATATACCTTTTCCTCAGGCCCTCCCCTCTTGCTAACTTTCCTATTACTGTCAGGAGTACCACCATCCTCCCAGTCATCTAGACCTGAAACCTCATTTTTCATCCTCAACTCCTCACTCACCTCCCATATCTAATCAGTTGCAATGTCCTTTCTATTTTACCTTTGTAACATCTCTCTAATATTCTCCCTTCTCTCTTCATACTGTTATGGCTCAGGTTTAGGCCCTTATCATCCCAGAACTTCTACAGTAGTCTGCTGGTTGGATTTCCTATTTTGCCTTTCCTCAGGGGCAAACAGACTTTTTTATATATTAAAAACAATTAATCATCTGTAATCATAAGAATAAGTATGATACTATATCACAGATTTATAATTGGAAGGAACATTTGACATCATACCCCTTTATTTTACATAGGAGAAAATTGAGATTCAGAGAGATTAAGTGATTTGTACATGGTTACACATGTATTCATTAATAGAGATTCAGTTTTAACTCTGGATTTCTGACTCCAAATTCACAGCTTTGTGTTTCCATAAAATTTGATCCAGGATTCAAAACTAGGTCTTCTAGTTCCAATTCTATGAAACAGATACTAGAAGATATTAATAAAAATGTGATTTATTTAACTTAATAGCATGTCTATTGTACCTAATATAAAATTGGCTCATGTCAATTTTTGCTCTGAGGATGGCTGTTTAATGTTGCGATAAACCAGATTACATGATCCTATCATTCTCTCTCCTAAGATATTCCTGATTTAATTTCCAAGATCAGTCATTACAAGGAAAATTATGAAGTCAGAGATAGTCACACTGTAAGTGATTGGGTTTTGTTTATAATGGACTATGTTAGCCTGAGGTTATTTGACCAGCAACTGTAATATATCTGAAAAATAACAAATACATCTTGAAAAAAACCACAATAAGACCAATTAATTAAAAGGAAATAAGAGAACATTAAAAAATCTGATTTCTAATCAGACAAAAGATTAGGGATTTTCCAAGTAGGAAGGAGTACAATGAACAGGGAAATCAGAAAAAGAAGTGTCTCTCCCAAGTGTCTCTATACAATCAAAGGAACATGAAAATAATAATTAACTGATCCGTAAAGAGTCAGTTTTCAGATAAGACATGGGTTACTTGAGATGTATAATTGTGAGAAAACCCCTTGCAACAATTTTAAAATTTGACTGAGTTTCTGATTAACGTAACACAAGTCCTTGATTAAGGGTCTTTAGTGGCAAAATTTCCAGCCATGCAGGGGTAGGTTCAAACAATGCAACTGTGAAGAAAATTATATCTATAATATCTATATTAATCAGAATGATATTTGTAATGATTATACTAATCACCCAGATTTGTTGGAGTTTCCCATTTTCCAGGGGACCCTGACTTGAAAGCTTAGTCTGAAGATGAAGTAATTAATCACTTCCCTTTACCCATTTGACATATCAACAATCCCTTGTATTTATAAGTACCAAGTGACCTGAATCAGGTGCTCCACTGTTGTGTAGAAGTGGAAAGTCCTGGCCAGGCTAATCCAGGTTCCACTTTGGTTGGGGAGGAAGAAATCAATCAGCAAGAGAGAATTTACTGCAACATACATCTTGTGACTTTCCTGCAACTACAGCAATTCTTCTCTCCTTGGGTCTCTTCTGTAACCTCAGAAAGGGAAAGTAGTCTCTGTTGCTAAAAGAACCATAAGCCAGGAATCTGACTGATGTCTAGAATAGATGCTGAGGAGAGGAAAGTGCCCCAGAAGGTATGGACCACACACACACACACACACACACACACACACACATACAACCCCAACCACTCAGCATGATGGGACTCTGGGGAGGGATGGCACAATGAGGGGGACATTCAGGCCATGACAGTCAACTCCATGACTCCTTTTGAATATCTCACCACTCATAGAAGGACAAGAGGGGTCTGCCCTCATTGGTACTGGTGTCTTTCCCTCTCACTTTCTCCAGAGTTACAAGTCCATTTCAGTTGTGGGAATTGCTCACAAACAAAAACAAAAACAAAACAAAAAAATTGCCCACAAACAAGCCTCTTATTGGAGGAATTAGGACTTATACCCTTTTTGTCGGCTGCTGATGCTCGTAGTCACTTATTAAGGCTGATTTGCTTCATGAGTTTCAGGCTACCATTTCTTTTGATATCAAAGGGACTTCTTCTTTGTGCCTCTGTCACTGACACCCTATCCCTCCCCTGTGAATATCCCTATCCTCATCCCTTAACCCCTTCTAACCATCTGGCTCTTAATCTTAATCATCTCCCTCTAACTTGTAGACTTCAGATACTGCCAATATCCGCTCAATCAGAAGTGCCCAATTATTGTGCAGTTGGACCTGTCTAAACCCTTACCCTCCATACATCAGTACCTGCTTAGCACTGAGACCATTACAGGGGTCTGGCCCCTCATCAATGCCTACTTGTCTTAGGGCCTTCTTGTCTCCTGTGCTTCCCCTGTGAATATGCCCATTTTTCCTGTCTACAAATCTGTTCAGCCTGATTGGCAATTTATGCATGACCTCCAAGTAATCAATGCTAAGCACCTGTTTCCCAAACCCTCCTCCTTTGTTCCTCCTTGGATTACTCATGGGCCATTTCTGTTGCTTCTGAAAAACAGCTTATTTTTGTCTTTGCTTGCGAATGGCATCGATATACTTGGACTGTTCTTCCCAAGGATTCACCAAATTCCCATTTCTCCCAAGTTCTCAGGCAAGACCTTTCCCTATTAGATTTTAAGGATTCTGCTCCCCTTCAGTATGCTGATGCCTCCTTCCACACTCAAGACTCTGTGTTTCTTTTTAATGGTTTCACAGTAAAGGGCCCTAAGACCTCTTGGAATATACTCTAGTTTGCTCTCCCCTCTGTAGAATTTCTGGAGCATCACCTTTCTGTCCTGACTTAATAAGGCTGTCACTCAGTTTCCTGTGTTCTGCCCTAAGGATCAGTTCTGTCCTTGGTCTGGCAAGCTATTGCTGTCTCTGGATCCTTAATTTTCCATGCACTGCCCATCCCCTTTTTGACCTTCTCAAAGACCCTGCACCTGAGTCCTTCATTCTCTCCCCTGATGCTCAGAATTCTTTTGATTCTTTGACATTGGCCTTCTAATACCCAGCTATTTTGGGCCTCCCCAAATATTCCATTCCATTTGACTTGTTTGCCTCTGAGAAAAGAGGGCATGCAGTTGGCATACTAGCACAAAATCATGGTGAAAATTTTGGCCCTGTGGGATAACTATGATAAAACTATGGACAGTGGAGCCAAGGGTCTCCAGGCTGTTTTTCTGCCACAACTGAACTCATTTTTTGCCACTGAAAACATTTGTCTTGACTATGCCTTGACAGTATATGTTTCCTATGCCATTGAAGCACTTCTTAATTTACATTATAAGCAGCATTTGTCCTCCTGGAGGCTGGTCAACCTTGAAGTGATTTTGTTATCCAAATCTAACTTAACTATTAAATGTGTAAGTACACTCAACCTTGCCATCTATATAGCAATAAAGAATTGCTATGGCCCAGGAAGGGATTTTGAACTCGTGTGTGTGTGTGTGTGTGTGTGAGAGAGAGAGAGAGAGAGATGACTCTATTTGATAAAACCTAAGGAATATTCTCAGAATAATGCTTGTGGTCTACATTCATAATGAAAGGAAACACTAAAGTTCAATCAGAGGTTGGTGAAAAGAAAGATGTTTATTTTTTCCCATCCATGTTCATGGATCCTTGGAATCTATTCATGAACCCTTTAGGTCCAAGTTAAGAATCTCTGCTATGGCCAAAACCATGCATCCACCTTCAGTAATGAACTTCTCTGAGCCTCTCTCCTATCACAAACAGTGTTTTGATCCCTCTGCCCTTTCTACTTTGGCAAGATCTCCCTTTGCTTGTTAAATGCTTACATAGTCTTTCCAAAGTCCAGTGTCACTTCCATGCCAACAGTGAAGCATCAGGAGGACTGCAGTCCAATCTGATTGTGTGGAAAAATCTCCAGTTCACAAGATCATAGGCTCATTTATCTAGAGCTGAAAGGGTCAGTGACTAGAAATCCCTCACGTTATAGATGAGGACCTGAAGCTTAGAAATTTGATGTGATTTACTTTGCCCTGAGGTCACACAAATATTATCAGAGGTGGGATTTGAATGTAGACCTTTGGCTCCAGAGTCATTCCTCTTTCCACTGTACTTGTTATTGTTCAATTGCTTCAGCCATAGCTGATTCCTCATGACTCCATTTGGGGTTTCCTTGGGCCAAGATACTAGAGGGGTTTGCCATATCCTACTCCAGCTCATTTTACAAATGGAGAAACTGAGGCAATCGGGGTTAAGTAACTTGCTTAGGATCATAACTAGTATGTATCTAAGGCCACATTTGAACTCCCAAAGTTGTGTCTTCCTAATTCCAGACCCATTGTGACCCTATCTGCCCCTTCCTCTGTACTATACATCTTCTGAAATGACAATCATTGTGGATAACTATCTGAAGAACAGGAAAATGGAAGTCAAACATAAGGTTCAAACCTCACCTCGGCCACAAACTAGCTGTGTTCCAAACACTTTGTCCTTCTGTGCCAATCTCTTCATTTCTAAAATGAAAGAATTGGACCAGACAACCTCACAGGTCCAGGAATACTGACTAGTTAGAATTTGCTCTAGCCCATATTTTAGCAGATGTTAGTTCTTTATTGCTCTTGTTATTGTTGACAAAATGCTGGATCGGTCTTTCTAGAGTGTAGTGTCACCTTCACGTGAAGGTGAAGTGTCAGGAGGAATGCTTTGGAGTCTGATTATGCTTTAAAAAAAATCTCCAGTTCATGGATCATAGGCTCACAGATCTAGAGCTAAAGGGAACCCTATATCCAGTTATTTTTAAAAATGAGACAAGAGACATTCAATATGAATTGTAGTAATCATAAGTATACCTTAAGCAAATTTTTTTATGAAAGTTGTGAGCCTCACTGGTCATGCCTCAGCAGCCCAATTCCCTGGAATAAAAAGTATTTCAAAATACCTCTTGGGGCTATATAT
>JAJPUD010000519.1:119622-266306 GCA_023553655.1 Myrmecobius fasciatus
ATATATATGTCCAAAGACTAGAGATAGAAGTAATTGGTAGAATAATGTCTAGAGGGGACAAGGTGGGGTAAGGTTCTCCCTTCTAACCCTTGGGTAAACAAACATATTGCTGTCTTTGTTTTCCTGATCAAGCTTGTACTCTGGGATGTGCAGCTGCCACACTGCCCAAGCTCTGTACTGGGTCAGTGTGAACCCTCACCCTTCTTTGCAAGCCCCTGGCTTTGTCTGACTGATCTATCAAAGGTTTCTCATAAATAGCCAACATGGACAGGCCAGGACAAAGAACAAAGGGACATTCTGTTTTCTTCAGATTTCTTTTTTTTTTTTTTGCAAATTTTTTGGGGGGAGTGGGGATGAAGGCCAAAATGTTTCCTAGCAGTCTTTTTTTTTCTTCAGGAAAACCTTCATCAAAATTCCTAACGATGCCTGTACCACTCCACTCTGCAGACACTAACAAGGGGGTACAAAAATAGAACAGACACTTTTCAAGGAGCAAATTGCTTTTGCACATCAATCAAAACTACAGTATCAGGAAAATTTCTGAATATTGTGTAACCAATAATAAAGTACTCAATCTATTTTTTTTAAATGAAAATGCACATTATTTATCCAGCATCTATTTCTATAAATCAGTGAGAAGTATTATGGAGGATTCAGAAATTGTAATCACTAGAAGATTGATTTTGACAACTCTAAGAGGTATGAGATATCAATTTGTCTAGCTCCCTTGTTTCAATACAATTCTCTTCTGATAAGTGAGCTCTATTAAAAACGACTTCCTTTCTGAAACTCTCCAAGCTAATAGCACTTTAATTTATATTGCACTTAAGGTTTGCAAAGCCCTTAAGGAGTTTATAACTCGGTCTTGGTCAGAAAAGACTAAGATGCTTTTCATCTTCTGTGGTTGTTGTTGCAGAGAGTGTAGTCAGGTGTAAACCTAGGTGATCTAACTAGGTGAAAAGATCAGGCATCAGTTTAGGATTTTCATTACCTCTAATTAAATTGATGGAAGATATTTCTGCAATTTAAGCTTCTTGAGGGCAAGCACGGCTTTTTTATCTTGATCCCCAGCATCTAACACAACATAAAGTACATAGTGGGTGAGGGAGGGGGGATGAGCGGTGGGAGGATATTAATCTAAATTTTTACTTCCTATTGATATTAATACCTCACTTTTCAAATAATAATAACTGGAGAGAGAGATGAGGGGGGAGAGAGAGATGAGGGGGGAGAGAGAGATGAGGGGGAGGAGAGAGAGAGATGAGTGGGGGGAGAGAGAGATGAGGGAAAGGGAAGAGAGAGATGGGGGGAGAGAGATGGGGGAGAGAGATGGGGGGGAGAGATGAGGGAGGAGAGAGATGAGGGAGGAGAAAGAAAGAGAGAGATGAGGGGGGAGAAAGAAAGAGAGAGAGATGAGGGGGGAGAGAGACAGATGAGGGGGGAGAGAGACAGATGAGGGGGGAGAGAGACAGATGAGGGGGGAGAAAGAGAGAGAGATGAGGGGGGAGAAAGAGAGATGAGGAGGGAGAGAGAGAGAGATGGGGGAGAAAGAGAGAGAGAGATGGGAAAGAGAGAGAGAGATGAGGGGGGAGAAAGAGAGAAAGAGAGATGAGGGGGAGAGAGAGATATGAGGGGAGGGGGGAGGAGAGGAAGGGGGAGCTTTCTCCAGCCCTCCCTAAGGAGTATCTCAGAGTGTCCCCTGTCCTCTGCCTACCTAAGGAGCTCCTTTTTAATAAGACACTAAAATAAAAATAAAATGGGGGGAGAAGAGTTTATCAAATTAAGACATCAATTGAATCAGTATAGATAATATTGGGGACTACTGCTAGTGATCTTGATCTATGTCTTGTCACTGGGCTTGGATGACTGGAAGGGAGAGTGAGGCTGATGACTTTGCACAGCCCTTCCTCACTTAAATCCAATTCATTTGCAAGTCAAGACATCACCCTGATGATGCCATTGATCCTTTTCCAGAAGGAAGGACAAACAACAACAATATATAATATTATATACCCATAATCTCCTGCCTCTGCAAATAAAGTATATTTTCTCAGCAGGGCAGCTAGGTGGTACATTGGATAGAGTATTGGGGCTGGAGTCAGAAAGACGAGTTCAAGTTGCATAACCCTTTATGATAAGTCATTTAACTCTGTTGGCTTCAGTTTCCTCATCTGTAAAACTGACCTGGAGAAGGAAATGGCAAATCATTCCAGTATCCTTGCTAAGAAAACCCCAATGAGGTCACAAAGAGTCAGAGCTTATTGGAACAAATGAACAACAAATTTTCTCAATCTTCTTCAAAGAAAAACTGGTTTACTATAATTATATGCTGTTTAGTTTTCTCTGTATGTGCTTTCCACTTACATTAATGTAGTAACTGAATATTTTGTTTTCCTGATTCTACTTCTTTCAGTTTGCATCTGGTCATATAAGTCTCTCCCTGCTTCTTTCAATCCTTCATACCCATCATTTCTTTCAGTGTAAAAATATTTTATTTAATTTTATTGATAAACCTATACTTTGCTGCCACAAAAAGTGTTGCCATTACTACTTTGGTGTCTATGGGATCTTTGCCTTACAATTGCTTTACAATGAAATCCATAATGGATTAGTTAATTGGTAGATCAGTTGATCCAAGTGGCTGTCAATTACCTTCAAGTGATTTGATCTGGGTATTTGTTGACCCATTAAATTTCCCTGAAGAGAGGTGTATGTTTTCTTAATGAGGCTCTGCAATTATTTATTGTTGGAACCATAACTAAAGAAAACTGCCAGTGGCAAATAAGGGAAAGCATGCTTAGGGGACAATCCTTGAAGCCAGTTAAGGCTTTTTTTTTTTTTTCTTAATGAAGTTTGGGTGCTAAACTACAGAAAAGATGTAGGTAAAAATGGAGACAGACACATACAAAAGAGTGGTTGGAGAATTGTAATGCTGGCAAATTTTTAGATCCCTGCAATAAATGAACTTCTAAAAATTGTAGCTAAGCAAGAAGTCCATGGAACTACTCATTTGGTAAGATGGAGAAATGTCAAGTTGGAAAAATAATATAATTTGTGATTAGTTTTGTAACTAATTGGATAACAGTCTAATTTAATGGATCTATCTCAGAAAGGAAGGAGGACACTAGTGATATATAGCCCAGGATTCTGTGCTTGACCCTGGTGTGTTCAATATTTTATCAACTTTTAAATTTTAAGTTTGATTTTAGTTAAAGTTCCTTAAAAATTAATTAATGAAAATTAAGTTTAATTTAATTTTAAAATTTAAATTCAAATTCAAATTTGCAAAAATGACAAAAGATGGGAATAGCCCCTGTTAGAAAGATTGTGGAAAAAATAGGCACACAGATGAATTATTGGTAAAGCTGTGAAGTGAGTGCCCTCAAGAGAGGGCAGGAGAATAGTTAAGCAAGTGGTGGTACATGAATGCAATGGAATACCATTGTGCTGTAAGAAACAAGGAGCATAATGAGTACAGAAAAGCATGAAAGATTTATATGAACTGATGCAGAATGAAATGAACAGAGCCAAGAAGCAATATACCTAATGATTACAGCAATTTAAATGGAAAGAAAAACTGCATGTTGTGAAATACTAAAGAACAAGGTTGGCCCCAAAAAAGAGCTATAAAAGATACCTCCACTGGATACTTAGCAAACACGGAAGGCACAAATGTAAAATGTTGCATATACAATCAGATTTTTTTCCAATAGTGTATAGTTTTTCATAATTTTTTTCTTTTTCCCCTTTAAAAAACCAAAGGGGGAAAAAAACCCAAAAACTTTGTTATAAGTGTTCGCTGTCTAAAAGAAAGAAAAATTACAAGGGAAATGTAAGTGATAGAACAATAAAATATCTTAATAAAAATCAGTTTAAAGTATGTTGGTGAAATCTTTATTGGCACTTTAAAATGCTATGAAGCTGAGAAATATAGAAAATATTTTGAATTACAACATGAGGATTCAAAAAAGATCTTAATAGGCTAGAATGAAGGGCAGAGTCTATTTAAGATAAAATTGAATAGAGAGAAATGTAAAGTCTTGTGCTCAAGTTGAAAAAAATCAATTATATAAATATTAAGATCAAAGTGAAATCATTAGACAAGTAAATTTAAAAAAAAAGCAAAGGGGGTCTTAGATTGCATCAATAAAAGCATAATGTCCAAAATAAGGAGGGTGATAGTCCTATGACACTTTGTCCTGGTCTGAGCACATCTAAGGTACTGTGCTTATTTCTAGGTTCCAATTTGTAAGAATGACATGAACAAACAGGCAGAGGGCACACCCAGGAAGATGAAACCCCAAACCATGCCATATAAGAAAACTGTTGAGGAAACTGGGTAGAGTAGATCTGGAGAGAAGGAAGAACATAATAGTGAAGATACGCCATCCAGAAAGCAATTAAATTTATGAATTACTCCGAAGGGCAATAGAAGGACCAGTAGATATGTTTCAGGGGGGAAAATAATTAATGCTTCCTGACAATTGCAGCTATTTGAAAATGGAATGAGCTCAGCATGTCTTGAGTTCTACATAATAGGAAAATTTCAAGGAGACATTGAATGTCCATGTGTCTAGAATGTGATGGAGGGGATTTCCAAAAGGTACATTGAGATTAGACAGAAAGGAATAGGTTTAAGAGATACAGTATTGGGAAGGAAGAATTTTCAGGACTTGGCAGCTGATAGGATATGAGTAGATGAAGGAAAGGAAGGAATTTAAGATGACTATTTTTAGCCTGACTGGCAAGAAGAATGATGGCACTACTGACATAAATTAGAGAAACAAGAAAAGGAAGCTGGTTTGTAGGAGAATGATCATTAATTTAATTCAGACATGTTGAGTCTGAAGTCAGTAGTATGACATCCAAAAAGAAATATTCAATAAGAATTTGTAGGTATGCAGTTGGAAAATGGAACTCATTTTTTTAAATTTTATTTTATTTGCATAACATATGTGTGGGTAATTCTTCAACAATAACCCTTACATAGCTTTCTGTTACAAATTTTTCCCCCCAACTCCCCACCCCTCCCCTAGATGGCAGGATATCCACTACATGTTAATTATGTTAAAATATTGGCAAATCAAATATATGTATACATATTTCCAAACTTATCATTGTTGTTCAAGAAAAATCTTATCTACACAAAAGATATATCAGATAAAGGAAACACAATGTAAGCAAACATCAATCAAGGAGTATGAGAATGTTATGTTGTGGTCCACATTTCACATCCCTCTCTCTGGGTGTATATGGCTTTCTTCAGTGAACAATTGGAGGTGGTTTGAAACATTTCATTGTTGAAGAGAGCCATGTCCATCAGAATTGATCGTCATATAGTACTGTTGTTGCCGTGTATGATGATCTCCTGGTTCTGCTCATTTCACTCAGCATCAGTTCATGTAAGTCTCTCCAAGCCTCTCTGAAATCATCTTGCTGGTCATTTCTTACAGAACAATAATATTCCATAATATTCATATACCATAATTTATTCAGCCATTCTCCAATTGATGGGCATCTATTCAATTTCCAGTTTCTAGCCACTACAAAAAGGGCTGCCACAAACATTCTTGCACATGTGGGGCCCTTTCCTTCCTTTATGATTTCTTTGGGATATAAGCCCAATAGAAATGCTGCTGGGTCAAAGGGTACGCACAGTTTAATAACTTTTTGAGCATAGCTCCAAATTGTTCTGCAGAATGGCTGTATCCATTCACAGCTCCACCAACAATGCATCAGTGTCCCAGCCCTCCCACATCCCCTCCAACATTCATCATTAACTTTTCCTGTCATTTTAGCCAATCTGACAGGTGTGAAGTGGTACCTCAGGGTTGTCTTGATTTGCATTTCTCTGATCAATAGTGATTTGGAGCACCTTTTCATATGACTATAAGTAGTTTTAATTTCATCCTCTGAAAACTGTCTGTTCATATCCTTTGACCAAGAAAATGGAACTCATTTAAGATTGATAGAAAAAATGATTTTGAAATCATCTGTTTTGAGGAATTCATTAAAGCCAATAGAGGGCATAATGCCTTGGATGAAGAAAATATATGGAGAGAATAGAAGATCAAATACAGAACCTTAAGAAAAAGTCTATATTTATGGGGCAAAAAGAAAAAGCCACGAAGGAGATACAAGGAATGAAAGGAGGTAGCAAGAGGACCAGAATTGCAGGGAGCTCCAAAAGCCAAGTGAGTGGGATAGAGGACCAATCCCAGAATCAGGAAAATATGAGTTAAAATCCAGCTTTTGATACTTCCTAGCTGTGTGATCCTGGGCAAGTCACTTTGCCCTGTTTGCCTCAGTTTCCTCATCTGCAAAATGAGTGGAGGACCTGGTAAACCACTCCAAATGGCACTTATATGGTGAATCTTTGCCAAGAAAACCTCAACTGGGATCTTGAAGAGTCAGTGTCCAAACAACAACATAAAAGCCAAAGGAGAGGCTTTCAACAAGGAGGAAATAATTAGTTATCAATAATAAATGCTACCTAGTGATTGAGGAGAATGAGACATAAAGTAAAGATCTATGGTCTTACAATTAGAGGATCATTTAAAATTACTTAATGACCTTAAGCTCAGTCTATCTCTCCCAGGCCATCACAAGTGGAAAGTGGAAAATTCTATCATCAGTTGACTGGCCAACCTTGCTCGTTCACTAACCTAAAGTAATCTTAGACATTAAAGTACTCTTAGACTTAGTATGCTTAGACAAGCATAGATTCTTTGAGTTGTAAAAGAATTCAGAGGTCATCTTTCTAATCTATCTAAAGATAGATGGCTTAAAGTTCTCCAGAGTAAAGAGTATGTTAACTTCTGTGTCACACTCCAAGAAGTTGGGTCTACTCCCTTAGATAAACTAGCCAGATAAACTCCCTCAGATAAACTAGATAAAATGTCCTAAAGGCAAAGCCAGACTTTGGCTGATTCAGGCAATAATAATAATAATAATAATAATAATAATAATAATAATAATAATAATAATGGGAAAAGGAGCAATTGAGGAAAAAGAAGGGGAATATATAATCTTAAAAGTAGAATAGAAGGGAGAAGAGAATGAGCATTTATATGGCACCTACTGTGTACCAATCCCTATGCTAAGTGGTATTTTTATAAATATTATCTCTATGGATCTTCACAACAATCCAGCAAGGTAGATGTTCTTATTACCCCCGTTTCATTGTGGCAAACTGATTAAGTAATTTACTCAGAGTCACAGAGTCAATAAATATCTGAAGGTCTTCTTGACTGCAGACATAGTGCTCTGTCCACTGAGCCCACCATAGCTCTGCTCTCCAAAGAGTAGAAGGGATTAGTGGAGCCACAAATTATGTCTGGAGATATATATGAATGGAGTGGGGATAAAAGTGTTAGGAGAGGTAGGACAGGAAAGGGCTATCCATGTAGGGTGATATTCTAGGACAATAAGGAGTATATGTTTGCTTTGATAGTGTGACCTCCCCAGGATGAAAGTCTGTGGATGGTAGGTATGGCTTCTGGCTGAAAGAGCAGGAGAGCCAGATGGGATATCCCTCCTCCGTGGGGGGCAGACTCCTCTCCCCTCAGCTGGCCAGACTGAATCAGAGTCCCCAGTCCGATATTCTCCTGTCCAGGAATGGAGGAAATTACCCTCGCCTTATAAGTCTTTGTTCTAAAGCTTTCCAACAGCAAACCAGGAGTGAAAGATTAAACCTGGCCAGCTGAGCCCTTCTTGACTACAGGAACATGAATGTTAAAACCTACTAGACTTCTTGGATTCCTTTGGCTATGAAATCCAGAGATACACCTGCAGTGCCTCAGGCAGTTACATCTAAGAACCAGGATAGAGACTCAGCTTAGAGCAAAGGGTGGAATTCCTTGGCCCAGAATGTAGCCCAGGGGTTTCTTCTAAGCCAGTGGAAACAGGACAAAAAATGTATACTGTGACAGCTGAGCAACCAAGGTAATGGGAGGCATTCCCTAGGTGAATAGATACTTTGACCAGCAGGCTTCAGTCTCTAAAGCCTCTGTGACAGTTGTAAGTAAAGGCTAGAAGGATTCAGGAGCTGGGGCAGAAGAAGAAAGAGTTTGCCAGGAATACAAACCATTAGGCTGAGCTGACTGTCAAATGGTGTGAGTAAAGATCTCATTCTGTTTTAAGAATGGGTGGGTGCACTTCAGGGATTCTGGGCTCTGATAGGTGAATCTGCCTCTTATTTTGAATAGAACTAGGCTTCCATGCCTGTTCTGTGTGCCATGTCCCATCCCCCACTTTCAAGCTCCCATTTATATTTGTTCTCCATTAGACTATTCCAACTTCCCTTTATATTTCTTCTTCTTTAGAATATAATCTCCTTAAAGACAAGAACTTTCTTGTTTCTGTGTATTGTGGCACTTGGCACAATTCCTGGCAAACAGTAGGTACTTTAAAATTGTTTTATTAATATCTATCTGAAATCCAAAACAACTAAGCAAATTAAAGGGGAAAGAAAGGAAACTATCTTGTTAGTCCTTGGATGTTTGTGAGCAAGCTCTCTCTCTCTCTCTCTCTCTCTCTCTCTCTCTCTCTCTCTCTCTCTCTCTGTCTGTCACACACACATATGCACGTATGCATGAATATATTTAGATCAGGACTTGTGATTTTATTGATATATAGAACTCGAGGTCAGAAGGCTTCTATCTATGCAGATCAGCTTGTGCTCAACAATTTATACTTACGCTGATTTGCCCAGGTTTAGTGACTTGCCCAAAATCTCACATCAATATATCTCTGAGGAGTTACTTGCTTTTAGGTCTTCCTGCCTCTTTACCTCTCTCCTCCACTATTTCTCATATATACTATGACAACCATCCTCCATATGCTTATTGAGAACATTGGATGGTTTTCCAGAACCGCACATTCTGGAATTAAACACTGTTATGACCAGTTTTCTTATCAGTGACTCAGCTGTAGGAAGACAAAAATATAACTCTACTAAGTGGGTTTTGCATACATCTAGTAGCCCCTGTCAAGGCTTTGTTTCGTAGTTTAGGAATGCTTCCCATTTTCAGTCCTGGATGTTCATTTGAATCTTTTACTTGGGTCAAAACATTGGAAGTACAGGGCTTGGTGCACAGTGTGACCACTGCTCCCTGTCACACAGCTGTTCCTGACCTCCTTGCCCACCACTCTAGCTGCTTTGAGAAAGCACAACATAAAGTCTCCAAGACAAAGTAGAAAGCTTATTGTATTTAAAAACAGCTGAGGTTCAGGTCCTTCTGTTACCACCTATTACCTGTGTGTAATCTCGCCACCTCACTCTCCTCAACTGTAAAATGAAAAAGCTAAACTAAATCCAGTTCTTAATCAATGATCTCTAATCCACCTGAAAGGATGCCGTCTGGACAGGGAGCATTGTCATTTGGGGACATTTTATACCAAGTCTGGCTATTGTCCAGTGGGTGGTGCAAGAGAGTTTACTCTGTACAGATCTGATACCCGTGCTGGAGGCTGACAAGGGTTATCTCAGTCCCTGCTCTGGTGAGGTAGCAGGGGCCAAAGGAGCTGGCAGTCACCAATGCTACAGGCACCTTTTTCATGTTTGTTTTAATTTTGTCCCCATCATGATTCACAGCTGAAGTATAGACCAGGGGACTGAAGATGCCAGGAGGTCTGTGTTATAAAGAATGCCATAATCTTGAAGCTGGAGAAGAAAAAATAAAAAAAAAAAAAAAGGAAGGAAGGAAAGGAGTTTCAACTTTGCTTTCAATTTTACCTGGTTAAGAAATGTTTGCTTCCAACCTCTGCAAACATACCAGTTTATCCTGAGCCAGGACTGTGCTGCTGGAAAACGATGGGATTGGGCTTTTCCAGTAGAGAAATTGTTTTAATGAAAGGGGCTTGATTTTGCACAATTTCAGCATAGATATAAAGCAAGATGCTTTTTCATCTCAAATTCTGGATTTTCATGAATGGGTTTGTCCAGAAGTGTGTCATAGAGAAAATGACACACAGAAAAATTGCCTTGTCAAGCCAGGACCCATCTGGGGAGTGGACTGATCCAAATAGCAATTTCTGGTTAAAATGGCATCATGTTGGCCTTTTCCCAGCTGGAGTACAGTGAGAGGAAAACAAATCAAGAGTTTGGAACTCTTTGGGGTGGGAGGAGAAAAGAAAGGGAAAGAAATGGCATAGGACAGGGGGAGGTTGTTTCTAAGACAACAGTCTGGAGAAAGAAAAGATGAAACTTGGAAAGAAAGAAAGCCAACAGAACAAACACCCTAGAAACCTGTAGAAAAGATGGTCCAGTACCTGGCACCATATCAAGGACCAAGTAAGGCTTAAGGTGGAAAAGTCAAATGACTAGTTCTTCAGCATTTCTTGACCTCTTGTCCCAGGAGTGGGAGGAGACATCAGCCACTATTTATATGCAGAGTGGGGTACGTGATATATAAAAACTGTTGGATGACTCCCTCCTCAACCATATCTAAGTAGACTTAGTACTCTTCCTTTTCAAAGATCCTGCTCAAGTCTTTTATCAGTTACAGCCTTCTGTCCACAAGAAGCTAGAGAATTTGTAAGTATCCTCTTAATGTCTATTATTTTGAATTTTCCTTATTACTGGTGATTTCTATATTATTTATCTGAATGTACTTATTTCCCCCTCCCCTCTTTGAAGAACTGCAGTTTCTCTGTAAGCCCAAACGAAACAGACTAATTTTAAAGGCATAATTCAAGGGATGTAGTAAGTTTGGTTTTTTGTTTTGTTTTGTTTTGTTTTGTTTTAACCCAAACCACCAACTTCTTTAATACAGTTTGAATGTTCTGTTGTTGTTCCTTGAGGCATTTGCTTCTTCTCTGGTGTTGACAGAGTAGAATAATTTTGCACAAAAGTGACAGAGGATATGTGACAAGGGAATCCCTTTGACTGCTAAATTGTCATTCTGTGGAATGCTGAATTTGGAATCAAAGAGGTGAGTTTGGACCCAGCTGTGCCATTAGCTATCTATGTCACTTTGGACAAATCCCTTATTGTCTAAATTTCAGTTTTCTCAACCAGCCGATACAGCTTCGGAATTAGAATTCAAATGTTGGCTCTGTCACCACGGGCAAATCACCCTCTCTCAGCTAAGTTTTCTCATCTGTAAAATGGGAATAATACAAAATATCCCCAAAATTTTAATGTAGTTTTAACCATTGAGATAAAAATGACTGACTAAATTTTCAAAGCTTAAAACTGCATTTTTGAGGTACCCTTTGTTAATCATCTACTTACCAGTATTGCTGTAAGGATCAAATGAGATAACATGTATAAAGAACTTTGTGGATTTTCCAGTGCTATTACAAATGCTAGATATTATTATAGAAAATAAAGAAGGTGAACTAGGTGGACTCCAAGGGTCTTTCCAAGTGTAAACCTATATATGATCTTATGACCTGATGACTTCTGAAATTCCCTCCCTCCCTCTCCAACCCTTAAAACAGTGATTCTAGGTTCCTCTGGATTTCATGAATATTATCCAGGCTAAAAAAGCTTATGTTCTTGAAATAGTTAAACAGCATAGAAAACTTTACATTTCTATGACTCAGTGGGAATAAGTGAGGCACAGGGTATTAGCCTTCTTAGTTATGGATTTATGTCTTTTCCTACATGTCCTATCATGCTGAGAGAGTTTTTCACAAAAACCCCTGGTATGGAAAGCTGTTTGATCACATTTGAAGTCACTTGCTAGGGAAAATCTGATGGAACTTTCACATGTATGCAAACTTCCAGACTTTGATTCATACTCACTGAAAGAAAAGGACTTACTAGGGAGTGGAATACAGGACAAATTCTTTTTTCTTATTCCAGCCTTTGGCTTTAAAGGGAATTGGGCTCCATCTGCTGCATGAAAACTGAGAATACCCAAATTAAAGACTATTTGTAAGTATCAAATGCATAGTTTAATGATAGAAATTCTGTTCATACTAGAATATGAATATTTGAATATCCCTCATTTAGAAAAAAACAACCATATATTAATTATGCAATTGAAGATTTTGTTTTAAACTCATTAATTGACTTTGTTACTTATAAGTGACACTTGCCTCAAGAGCTGAGAAATGCCAGTCTTCAGCTTTATGGATTTCAAACATATAGTACTATGGAATTGTGAAAAAGATTTGTTTTGGGGAGGGGGGAGGAAGCTAGTCCAGCAAATGAATTTAAAGAGCTTTCTCTGGAACTTCTTAAGGAAGGGTGGTATTTTTAGACATAATGGCATCTTCTCCAAAGGTAGAAAAGGATTTCAGGCATTTTACTCATTACTTTTCCCGGTTAACAGACTCTGTCCTGTAAGCTAATTTTCTATTTTCTAATAAGATTTAGAATTTCTACTTTTGAGGAAGGAACAATATCTTGTGACAGTGTCTAAAAATTATCTGTTATGTGTTGAGTGGTTTAAAGCATGTTACCAACAGATTTCATTTAAGCCTTCTGCTAGTTTGAAAATGAAAGAATTCCTTAACCTGAGCAACAGGGTGAGAAGTGTGGCAGTAAATAAAAGCTTTCTGTGAGTATTGTCTAAAAAAAAAAAATTTCAAAAATAATTGTCTCCCATCTCCAAAATCCCTTTTTTTCCCCCCACTTTTTTTCATAGACCAAAAAGATCACCATAATTTTGCCTGCTTTTCATATATCTGCATTTGACCACAAGATGGAGACATGATAATTTAGCTTTATTTCTTTCAAAGCTGGGATCTTCAGTGCTGGGATGAGAAAAGTCCCTGAATACACTGACAATTCACCAAAAAAAAACTATGAAATAATATTGGAATCAGAATCTATCCTTTTGTCATTGGAAGTTTGATGTGTTATGTTAGAATGAAGGGTAGGGTCTAAGAGTAATACAACTCTTCTCATGACCAGCATTTTGTTGATAAAAAATGTTGGGACATATTATTCCTTAGTCTTGTACATGACTTGATCAAGAGGTTCTTAGACCTAGTAATATATGATTATTATATTTCTACTTCGTTCCTGGCATTCTGGCTGCCATCTTATATTCCACACTACACTTCAGCAGAGAGCATGTTTCCTGATTCACATATTTTTTACCCCTTGTCATATGGAGGAAAGGAAGGATGAATGGACATACTTTGAATGGCATTGGTGACACCCCACATAATACTCTTTGGACAAATAATTTTGGAAACAAAACTTTTGAGGCAGAAGCCCAAGGCACACATCTAAGTTTACCTCTTGTGGATGGGCTGGAGGAACAGGTATGCTTATTTCAAAATAATCCCTTTCTGTGGATAATCTTTGGGATCTGGTTTGTGGCAGTGTTTGTGGGGGAATTTCTGGGAGTTCTTGGCTGATATCTGAAAAATGCTCAAACTCACTCATTCATATCAGTGCAGTCTTTGAATACCTAATACACCCTTTAAAACCAGTGGAAACGAGGTGGGCAGGCTGGGAGATGTGTGCCAGGAAATTTGGGACTAATAAATCACATTGAGTGAATTAAGGAAACTCATCTGGGGACAAAATGATTAACTTAATGATGTCTGCAAGTCATTGACCACCAAGAAGGAAAATCAGATTACAAATGAAAATCTTATAATCATAACTGCTACATAGTATCTTATACACAGTGAGTGTACAATAAATATCAGGGTGGCTCAGTGAATGAATTTTCAGGCACTGTCCTTTCCCGTACTTTTCAACTTCCTAATGCAGTCAAATCTTATGTAATATTGATTTTTTTTGCCTTTATCAATTTAGCTAAGATTACAGTCTCCATAATTGCAATCTAAAATATTGGTCAAAAGGTGCTAAGCATTTCCCAGGTAATATTTTCCGATTGTCCAATTAGTGCCTAGATTAAAGGGGGAGTAAAGCAACAAGCAGAGCCACAACACAAGTATTCTGATATTACAAAGTTTCTTGGATAACCAGAAATTGAACATTTCCATTTAAATTGGTGAAATCTATCTTACCTATAACCAAAACATTTAAAAGCTTGAGCAATATATACCTGCTGTGTGATACTCCAGCAATCTACAAGAAATATGTCAGACTCTGGAGCCAGCAGCAGTTATCTTTAAAAAAGAAAAAAGCCTCCTTCCCAGAGGCAAACTTTAGCAAAAAAAAATTAATAATAATAATAATAAATCTAATTTGTATCGAGCTGTCAAGCTGAAGAAAAGATAACATGATTTGACTTTTGTTTTTACTTCTGTAGCTTGGACAGTTGTTCTTGGTTAGGTTTTTCTTACCTGGTTTCAGTTATACTTCAATTTCCAAAGTTCCAAAATAGCAGAGGCTTTGAGGGGCTTTTTCTTCAAGTTCCCAAGTTTGAGAGAATGAATATATTTACTCTGGAATATGCCATATATTTAGATGGCCTTTTAATCAGGGGACAAATTACACTGGCTTTTGTCTTTTACTTGTCCTTCTCTTTTAGAATTCTGAATATACAGAAAGCCAGGTTACCAGATTGTTTCCCTTTGTCTTGACCAGAGTACTGTGACTTTCATAGAATTTTCCAATTCTGTAAAGGACATACTATAAGAGGAGAGAATTACTAAAGAGAAATTTTAACTTGTCTCATCTCTTTTTTTTTTCTTTTTTTTTTTTTTCCTGTGACTTGTAAAAACCAAGGACTTGAACTCTTATTTGATGGTATGTCCAACAAGTAGCTTAATCCTTCAAGCAATATCAAAAGGCATTTTCTAAGTGCCTGTGCCTGGAGGACAACTGACTGATGTTAAATCTCTGGGTATTTGAGTCTAAAACCACCTTCCCTTAAAAATTCAATTCAGTTGAATAACCATTTATTAAATGCTTACTAGTTCCCAAAGCATTGTACTAGGGCTAGATCTACAATCTAAAAAGTTTTTTTTTTTTTTAAATGATTCCTGCCCTCAAGCAGTTTTCATTCTACTTAAATGAGCTTAATGAAAGAAACTCAGATTCTAGTGGCTAAAATGTATAAATGTAAATGTAAAGCAAAATGTTCCTGATCTGTAACTCATTAAGTAATTACCTTCTATATTTCTATTAATAACAAATAGTGTATTACTGTTGGGAAGACAGGAGGGAGAAGGCAGTCAGTTAAGTCAGCCAAACAGGTAATGTGGCTCTGTAGCTAAAGTGTAAATGTAATGTAAAGTATAAATGTTTACCTCTCCACTGAAAGTAAAAGAAAATTCAAAGCCAAAAGATCAATACCGAAAAAATAATAGTGAGCAATCCCAGGGATTAATTGCCCTTTGGTAATTATTTTTTGTTTGTAATGTTTTTGTAAATGGAATGATGGGCCTCTAAAAGTAAATCTCACAGATTGGCATTGATTAATAGCACCTGTTCCCAGCCTGACCTATGAGAAAAGGTGTCTGTCTCCAGACACTCATCCTGCTCTTGCTCTGGGCTTTCTGCTATCAAACTGTCATTGCTATACTACCCTGATGTTATCTACTGCTCTCGTTATGGTTTTCTTCTTTGGGCATTTTCTTATAGTTCTCTTACCATGTCTATGTTATTATAAAGTATTTGCAATTCCGCTCTTGTCCATATTTCTTTGCATGCATACCCAAAGTTATGTTATTGATTTTTCCTTAACATGAGAGGTAGCATGGCAGAAGATTGAATGTGAGCACTGGCTATAGGAAAAATCTGAATTCAAAATTTGCCCCTGGTACAAGCTGTGTGACCCTGGAAAAGATATTTAGTGTCTCATTCCCTAGGCAACTGCCGAGGCTTGAAATTAGGTATGAATTATAGAAGAATTTCCTGTTCATAGGGAAGTTTTCATACAAGGAATTCCCAACAGCTAGGAAATCAAAGTTCTGTATCCTATCTGCCTTCCCCCAACCACACATTTGAAAAAAAAAATTGCTACTATTATCCAACACTTGGCTCATATTATATATTATATTTTTGTGTCATAAGACTTTGTCTCCTCTGTATTTATTGTGGCTATGGCCTTGGTCTGCTTTTCTTACACACTAGTACAGGGTATGATGCTGACATTCTCATTTTGCATATTTCTCCTGATTATGTAATTTGCATTCTTTTTGGACATTGATTGAGATGATGATATATAATTCTCTTTTTGCATGCTGATTTTGGCTAGATCATTGGTATTTTTGTACCCTTGTGGTTCTTTTGTTGGCATCTTTTTAATATTACTATTGGTTATATTATCAGTATTCTCTTTTGCTTAATATCCTACTTGTGTTATTAGCATTCACCTTTGCATTTAGTGTGATCATATTTAAGGCATTCTCCTTTGCACACAGCCATTTTTCATTATGTTAATAGCATTCCCTTCTTCACACTTATCCTGATTGCACAATATATGCATGTTTATTTTGGTTGGCACTGGCATCCTTTTTTGCATAATTTTCCTAGTTATGATTTTGCTCTTGTCCTTTGCATACTTCTCCTGGGTAAGATATTGAAGTTTTCCTTCTGTGTGATTATCTTGGTTATATTATAGGCACTATCCTTTGCACATTTGTTTTCTTTATGTCATTGGGTTTTCATTTGAATACTTATCTTAGATATATTTGGCATTCTCCTTTTGTGCATGTCCATGGATTTGTTATTAGTATTTTCCTATGGTATATTTATCCCAATTATACTCTTGGTATTGGCTTCTTGCATTCTTGTCATGGTTATTCCATTTGTATTCCTGTTTTATTCTTGCTTATGTTATCCACTTTCTTTCCTTCTATATCTATAAAACTCTTTGGATATAAGATGCTATTGGGTTATTTCATGGACTCAAATAATCAATAAAAACAGCACCCATGGTCACAGCCACAAAATGTTTGGATAACTCAAATACAAGTTCAAATAGTCACTTGTCCTTTTGACTTTCAGGGGAGGGGAGTTGCTTTAGAATAGTACAAGTGTATCCTTCTTTACATAGTGGGGCATATGCCTGAAAATTTGTACCTAAATAAAATTTTAATTTATATCATTTTTGAGATATCTTAAGGGAGATCTGGATCCTGGTTCCCTCAGTTGATACTTTCACAAAATAATCAATCCAATTGCAATACTAATGAACACATGCAAATTAATCTGAGTTTTATATGTTGAGATATTTAAAAATCTTTTTCATCTAAAAAAGACCTTTCTGGAAAAAAAGAAACTTAAACTAAGAAAACTGCCTTCTTTAGTTGAGGTAAATTATTTTGCCCATTTTTATTTTATCCATCTCTAAATTGCGTTAATGTTAAGCCAACTCATCCCTATCCTTGAAAGCACATTCCTTATTGTACAAGCAAAAACATCCTTGACAGATATCCTGCACATGAGAAATAACACGATTAAATGAAGGCCTTCTCTTCTCCATGTAATCTTACAGATCAATGGGATTTTGGTGACAGGGTAAATTCAAGAGACCCTCTTCAACTTTATTTCTCTTTGAAAAGGAAAATAGTGGCGCTTTCTTTTCTGAATATCATCTCATTTTTTCCAGTCCTAAACAAGCCGATCTTCCAAAGATGTATTTATGTATGGAAATAATAATAAACTCTCCTCTTTCTTTAAGGAGCCAGGGCAAGTAATAACCATGGAGGATAACCCCACTGTCATTAAGCTAGACACTTCAGAAGGAACTAATTCATCATGGCGAAGGAGAAAGTTCATTCCCAGAGTCATTGGTTATATCACCGGAGATATGAGAGAATATGCAGACTGGCTCAAAGGTATCTATCTATATCTTCTGGGGGACATAGTTCTCTGGTTTTTTCTGCCTTTGAATTTAGGTCTGCTTCTTCATTTTGTCTGAGGAAGAAACATTCAATGATTCTCCTAACCCCTTTTCATCTCTCATTTTCTTCCCCCATCATTATTTTTCTCTTTTTCTCCTTCAACCTTTACTTCCTCTTCCCTGTAAGCACCCTATTCTCTCCCTTTTCCTTCCTATCTAGATTCTTCACATACACAAATAATCTCAGTGGAAGGTCCAGTGACACTGAATATATGACTTCATCTTAAAGTCTTAATTTTCTTGCCTATAAGGGCATGATATTTATAAGAATCCATCTACAAAATAACAATACTTCCTCTACTTAGCTCCCAGGAGTGTTGAAAAGTATTATATGAATGTGAGTTATTATTTTTATTATTATTATTTAAGAATATCTTCTCCCTCTCCCCCCCTCATCCCTACCACAAACTTCCCTCAACTGTACTACAAATCTCACTGGTTAGTCTATAAGTTGTTGTTCAGTCGTTTTCAGTCATGTCCAATTCTTCATGACTTCATTTGGAGTTTTCTTGACAAAGATACTGGAGTTCTATTTCCTTCTCTATCTTGTTTTACAGATGATGAAACTAAGGCAGATAGGGTTAAGTGACTTGCTCTGGGTTATGCAGCTAGTGTCTGAGGCCAGATTTGAACTCAGATTTTCCCAACTCCACACCCAGTATTCTATCCATTGCATCACCTTTTAGGAGCCTCCTTTATGCCAGAAACAATGCTAAGCACTGTGGCTACAAAGAAAAGCAAAAAACAGTCCCTGTGCTAGAGGAGCTCAGAATCTGATGAGAAAGACAATGTGCAATGTATGCACAGACAAGATACCTACAGAATACATTGGAGAGGAGCAACAGAGGGAAGGCACTCTCATTAAAGGAAATCAGTAAAGGCTTCTTGTAGCAGATGAGAGTTTAATTGTGACTTGAAGGAGGCCAGGGAAACAAGGAGACAATATGGGGTATGAGGGACAGCCAATTAAAATGCTTTTCTAGATTCTAGAAATGGAATATATCATGGAAAGAATCCCAAATAGTCCTATGTCACCTAGCCATAGAATTTGTGAATGGGATTATAGCATAGAAGACTGGAAAGATAGGAAGCAGACAGGTTATGAAAAACTTGGAATGACAGAGGATTTTATATTTGATCCTAGATGTGATGGAGAGTCACTGGAATTTACCAACTAGAAAAGTTACATGATCACACCTAAAATCACTTTGATAACCGAGTGGAAAATGTGGTTCCAGGGCACTAAGGTGCAAGAGGAAGCTGAATGACTGACCACTTATTACAGATAAGACAAAAGGAATTCCCATTCAAGTACAAGTTGGACTAGATGATCAGAATTCATTGTCCCTCTGAGATTACATGAATATAGGCCTTTGTTTTTAATACTTAGCAATGGCTAATCTTCCTTCACTTTCTGGTTTCTTTCAGACAAACCTATCATACTTCAGTTCCTTGACTGGATTCTTCGAGGAATATCCCAAGTGGTGTTTATTAATAACCCCATCAGTGGGATCATAATCATAATTGGGCTGCTGGTCCAGAGTCCCTGGTTTACTCTCACAGGCTGCCTGGGAAATATAGTGTCTACACTGACAGCCCTACTGCTCAGTCAAGACAGGTAGGCATCATCCATGTGGGTCTGTCAGTCTTGTTTGCTACAACCCTTAACCTTCATGCAACTGAGGAAAGAAGGATTCCATCAGGAAAGAATGGCAAATGAATTCTCAAATGAAGTGATTCTTTGCTTTCAAAAGTCCATTGTATTTCTTTTTTTTTTTATTAAAGCTTTTTATTTGTATAACATATGTATGGGTAGTTCCCCAGCGTTGATCTTTACAAACATTGTATTTCTTAATTGGGATCCAAAGTACTATTTCCCCACCTCTTATCGGAGATATTGGATGTTGTATCCAAATTATAGGAACTTTTCACATGTCTGAGGCTTTCAAAATTTTTAATCTTTTCAAGTCAGGATACCCAGGTTCTACTGCTCTTTGTTTCCTGTCTTATCCATCTTTTCTTGATCCCATTTGGGGTTTTCTTAGCAGAGCACTGTAGTAGTTTACCATTTCCTTTTCCAGCTCATCTTCTGTTTGAGAAAACTGAAGCAAATGGGATTAAGTGACTTGCCCAGAGTCACACAGCTGGAAGTGAAGCATTTGAACTCAGAAAGTTGAGTATTCCTCTACTCCAGACCCAGCACTCTATGCACTATGGTGCCAACCTAGCTGCCAAATCTACCGATCGGGCAGCCATGAGCATCTCCAGACCTCACTGGTCTGTACAGTGAGAGGCTGAGAATTACCTCATAGCATTGCATATTTAAATCAGATGGGTCTTTTAGACAGTAACTGATCCAACCCCTTTATTCTACAAGTGAAGAACGTGAGGGAAGTAAATGACTGGTCCACAGTCACACAAATAGAGGAGGCTGGATTTAAATCCAGATTTTGACTTTGATTACAGAGCCATTACTTTTTTCTACTATACCCCACTGCCTACCTAGCCTTTAAAGGGTGAGTTATTTGGGGTAATATTCTTAAAATATAAGGTTTATAAGGCATGCTTATATATATATATATATATATATATATACACACACACACATTTATGTGTGTGTGTGTGTGTGTGTGTGTGTGTAAAAGCATATATCTAGACCTTAAAGGGACTTCAAAGACCATTTAGCCCATCCCCTTCCAGTTTTCCAAGAGGTTGTATCTTATCCTGGGCACCAGTAAATAAAGTAATATAATAAATAATAAATAATTAAAATAATAAATATAAATAATAAAGTAAATAGATATCAGAAACAGGGTTGGTACCTAGCTCTCCTTGATATTAAGGTCAACTCTATACCTGCTACACTACTTTGCCTATGTTTACATGTAGATGTATGGGCATATATACTCTCTAAAATGAATGAGCAAAGGGGCAGCTAGGTGGATAGAGCACCAGTCCTGAAGTCAGGAGGACCTGAGTTCAAATTTGATCTCAGACACTTAGCACTTTCTAGCTGTGTGACCCTGGGCAAGTCACTTAACCCCAATTACCTCAGCAAAAAAAAAAATTATTAATTTTTAGCTGTACCAGATCTAAAACTATATTATAAAGCAGCAGCCATGAAAACCATTTGGTACTAGTTAAGAAACAGAGTAGTTGATCAGTAGAATTGGTTAGGTTCACAGGACAAAATAGTCAATGACTATAGTAGTTTAGTGTTTGACAAACCCAAAGATCCCAGCTTTTGGGATAAGAGCTCACTATTTGACAAAAACTGCTGGGAAAATTGGAAATTAGTGTGGCAGAAACTAGACATTGACCCACACCTAACACCATATACCAAGATAAGGTTGAAATAATGATCTAGACATAAAGAATGATATTATAAATAAATTAGAAGAACATAGGATAGTTTACCTCTCAGATCTGTGAAGGAGGAAGGAATTTGTGACCAAACACAAACTAGAGATCATTATTGACCACAAAATAGATAATTTTGATTATATTAAGTTAAAAAGTTTTTGTACAAACAAAATGAATGCAGACAAGATTTAAAGGGAAGCAATAAACTGGGAAAAGATTTTTACATTCAAAGGTTTTGATAAAGTCCTCATTTCTAAAATATATAATTAACTCAAATTTATAAGAATTCAAGCCATTCTTCAATTGATAAATGGTCAAAGCATATGCAAGACAATTTTCAGATGAAGAAATTGAAACTATATGTTTCATATGAAGAAGTGCTCCAAATTACTATTGATCAGAGAAATGTTCTGAGATATCACTACACACCTGTCAGATTGGCTAAGATGACAGGAAAAAATAATGATGAATGTTGGAGGGAAAGTGGGAAAACTGGGACACTGATACATTGTTGGTGGAACTATGAACACATCCAACCATTCTGGAGAGCAATTTGGAATTAGGCTCAAAAAGTTATCAAACTGTGCATACCCTTTGACCCAGCAGTGTTTCTATTGGGCCTATATCCCAAAGAGATTTTAAAGGAAGGAAAGGGACCCACTTGTGCAAAAATGTTTGTGGAAGTCCTTTTTATGGTGACTAGAAACTGGAAGCTGAATGGATGCCCATCCGTTGGAGAATGGCTGAATAAATTATGATATATGAATGTTATGAAATATTATTGTTCTATAAGAAACGACCAGCAGGACGATTTCAGAGAGGCCTGGAGAGATTTGCATGAACTGATGCTAAGTGAAATGAACAGAACCAGGAGATCATTATACACGGCAACAACAAGACTATATGATGATCATTTCTGATGGATATGGTTCTTTTCAACAATGAGATGATTCAAACCAGTTCCAATTGTTCAGTGATGAAGAGAGCCATTTACACCCAGAGAGAGGCCTGTGGGATCTGAGGGTGGACCATAACATAGCATTTTCACACTTTCTCTTGATGTTTGCTTGCATTTTGTTTTCCTTCTCAGGTTTTTTTTCTTTCTAAATCCAGTTTTTCTTATGCAGTAAGATAACTAAATATGCATACACATGTTGGATTTATCATGTATTTTACCATATTTAACATGTATTGGGCTACCTGACATCTAGGGGAATTTGGAACAGAAAGCTTTGCAAGAATCAATGTTGAAAAATTACCCATGCATATGTTTTGCAAATAAAAACTTAAAAAATGAATGGGCAGGATTAATGAGCTCTAAGGGTCACTTCCTAGGAAGGTGATAAACAATGATTCTGTGACCCCATATATAGACATCACTGGATCAGATGTTGGATCTGTTGAAATAAGTTGAAGGGGGCCTCCAAAGTCTAATCCCTTCATTTATAAATGAGAAATCTGAGGTCATGGAGACTAAGTGAAATCCTCAAAATTACACAGAAAATAAGAATCAGAAGGGAGATTTGATTTTCTTTTTTTTTAATTAATATTTTTTAGCTTTTTATTTTCAAAATATATGCATACATTTCAATACTCACCCTTGCAAATTCTTGTGTTCCAAATTTTTTCTCCCTCGCTTGCCCCCACCTCCTCTCTTAGATAGCAAGTAATCTAATGTATATTAAACATGTACAATTCTTCTATACATATTTCCACAATTATCATACTGCACAAAAAAAATCAGATCAAAAAGGAAAAAAAAAACAAGAAAGAAAACATAAAGCAAGCAAACAACAACAAAAAATGTGAAAATATTATGCTGTGATCCACACTCAGTCAGTCCCCACAGTCCTTTTCTGGATACAGATGGCTCTCTCCATCACAAATCTATTGGATTGGCCTGAATTACCTCATTGTTGAAAAAAAACTACATCCATCAGAATTGATAATCATATAATCTTCCTAACTACAGAATGATATTTCTTTTATCATATGCTATTGATCTCTTTCATGTTATTCAAAAAGACTTTCCATATTTTTCTCATCTTCAAACACCAATCTATTTCTTCCTCGTTTATTCTTAGCAAATAATTTTTTTGACTACTTGAGTAAGAAGAATGAGAACTATATGATTGAGGGAATGCCCTTATCCTCTCATGTGGTCTTAGTCTGTGAATACTTTATAAGCATTAGTTCTGGGCCTGTCCAATCTGTTATTCTTTTCCCCCTTTCCTTCCACAAGCAGCCTACCATTTCCTGTCTCTTTGTATTAGTCATTGATAGCAGTGTAGGGCTTTGGGCTAGCCTCTGAGACTCCTCAATAACAGGCACAAATATATAATTAGTACATCAATTGCTTTTGTGGGCTTTTGTATCCTGTAAATGTTTATGTACCTGAAATTCAATTCAATTAAGCAAGTATTTATTAAACTATTTTGTTTTGTTTTGAGCTGGTACCCAGCTTGCTAGTCCCAGGGATAACCCAATAGAAACAAAAACAGCCTCTGTCCTTCAGAACTTGTTTTACTATACTGATAATGAAATACTAATAATTTGAGGATGGTACCAGAGGATTCACACAACTGAGTTAGAATAGGATTCAAGAAAGGCTTTGTGTAGGAGATGGAGAAAGTATAAGATGGGGAAGGAGAACATTCTAGGTTTGGAAGAGAGTTTATGGAAAGACTTAAAAGTTATCTGGTTTAAACATTATCCTATACAATCTTACTTTCTCAGATACTTATTATCCACTTATTTGTGGTTTGTAAATTCCTATTCTTAATTTATCTTTTTTTTTAAACTAATTTTGGAGTAGCTAAGTTACACAGTAGATAAAGTGCCTAGCCTTGAGTCAGAAAGACTCATTTTCTTGAGTTCATTTATTAGCTGTATAATCCTGGACAAGTTTCTTGTATATGAAAATCAAATTTCCTATTCAGCTCTAGTTTTTTCCACAACAAATGGTTGAAAATCCTCTATTTCACTGAATTTCTACCTTTTCCCTTGAAGGATATACTCAGTTTTGCTGATAGGTGATTCTTGGTTGTAATCCCAGCTCCATTGCTCTCCAGAATATCATATTCCAGCCCTCTAATCCTTTAATGTAGATACTGCTAAATTTTGTTTTTTTCCTGGCCGTGGCTCCACTATACTTGTATGTTTGCAATATTTTCCCCTTGATCTGTGGTTCTGGAATTTGGTTATAACATTCCTGGGAGTCTTTATTTTGGAATCTTTTTCAGAAACTGTACAATGGATTCTTTCAATTTCTATTTTACCTTCTGGTTCTAGAATATCAGGACAGTTTTCCTTGATAGTTTCTTGAAAGATGATATCCAGACTCTTTATTTTGATCATGACTTTCAGGTAGACCAATAATTTTAAAATTATCTCTCTTAGATCTATATTTTCCAGGTCAGGTTTTTTTCCCCCCAATAAGATATTTCACATATTTTTTCTATTTTTTTTTCAGTTTTTTGGTTTTGCTTTATTATACCTTGATTTCTCATAAAATCATTAGCTTCCATTTGCTCAATTATAATTTTAAAGAATTGTTTTCCTCAGTGAACTTTTATACCTCCTTTCCCATTTGGCCAATTTTTTTTTCAAGGCATTCTTCTTCTCATTAGCTTTTTCTATTTCCTTTTGCACCATCCTCAATTCTCTTTCTATTTTTTCCTCTATCTCTCTTACTTGATTTTCAAAATCCCTTTTGAGGTCTTCCATGGCCTGAGACAAATTCTTATTCTTCTTGGAGGCTTTAGATGTAGGAACTTTGACTTTTTTTGTTGTTGTTGTTGTTTTTGCTGAGGCAATTGATGTTAAGTGACTTGCCCAGGATCACACAGCTAGGAAGTATTAAGTGTCTGAGACCAGATTTGAACTCAAGTCTTCCTGACTTCAGGGCTGTTGCTCTATCCACTGTGCCATCTAGCTAACCCAAACTTTGACTTTTTAATCTTCTCCTGAGAATGTGTTTTGATTTTTCTTGTCACCATTGTTACTTTCTATGATCAGAAACTTTTTATTTGTTTGTTCATTTTCCTAGCCTATTACTCAGCTTTTAACTCTTTGTTGAAGTAGGGCTCTGTTTCCAGGGTGGAAGGAGCACTGTCTCAAGCTTCAAGAGTTTTGTGCAGCTGTTTTCAGAAATCCTTCTAGAAATCTGACCACAAATTCTCTTTTCTACCCTAGAATTGTTAGAAGTGTCCCCACCCCACTGTAGCTGTAAGTTCTAATGTGCTAAAACAACAGAGACCTTCCTCAATGCTAGTAAAGAGACTTCCTGTGAACTGAGACCTCCAGCAGCTGCCACCATCACCACTACCCACACTTATTTTTGGTGTGCTGATTTTCCAAGGCCCTTTCCTACCAGCCTTCCAAGTGTCTTTTGGTGGCTTTGGGCTGGGTGATCTGGAAGCCACCAGTACTGCTGCTGATTCAAAGATCCTGCTTTACTGGCATTGAGCTGGGGCTGGAGTGTGTTGGTAAGGCTCCCATCCTGATATCACAGACCTTTTCTGCTGACCTTCTAAGTTGTCTTTGGCTGGAAAATGATTTTCAAGCAGACCAATAAATTTTAAATGATCTTTCTTGGATCTAGTTTTCAAGTCAGTTGTTTTTCCAATAAAATATTTCATTTTTTCCCCTTTTTTTGGTTTTGCTTTATTATAATCTTGATTTCTCATAAAGTCATTAGCTTCTATTTGCTTAATTCTAATTTTAAGGAATTCTTTTCCTTAGCCAATTTTGCTTTTTGGCTGTTTTGATGCTCTAAAATTAGTTTAGAATCATTATTTAAAGGAATTTGGAGCAGTTCAGGGGAGATGTTGGGCAAGTTCTTGCCTTTACTCTGTCATCTTGCCCTGGGCAAATCACTTAATCCTGTTTGCCTCAGTTTCCTCATCTGTAAAAATGAGCTAGAAAAGGAAATGGCAAACCACTTTCTTTGCCAAGAAAATTTGAAATGGGATCATGAAGAATGGCACAACTGTAATGACTGAAATACAAGAATGTTAACCCAAGACTTCTGTCATCCAAACCAGAGCACTTTCTGTACTAAAAAAGGAGCTTCTCACAAAAGGAAAGTTATATTTGGTAGAATGCTGTCCTTGTATCAAACTAGATCATTAGCTTTTGCTCGTTGCTCTGATCTCTGGGGTCTAACCTCTGTTCCTCCATGTTACAGGCCATCACAGTGTCTTTTTCCTACAGGTCAGCAATAGCAGCTGGACTTCATGGCTATAATGCCACATTGGTGGGAATACTCATGGCTCTTTTCTGTTATAAGGGAGACTATTACTGGTGGCTCTTATTCCCTGTGATTGTCATGTCCATGACATGGTGAGTACAACCTGCTTTTAGAAATGCATGTTTGGGTCAGTTAGTTGGTGTAGTGGATAGAGCGCCAGCCCTGAAGTCAAGAGGACCTAAGTTCAAATCTGGTCTCAGATACTTAACACTTCCTAGCTGTGTCACCTTGGGCAAGTCACTTAACCCCAATTGCCTTGGTGGGGGGGGGGAGAAAAAGAAAGAAAAAATAAATGCATGTTTTTTTCATTTGTATTGCAAGAACATGTATGCAATTGAAAAAAATAACATTTGGAGCAGCTAGGTGGCACAGTGGATAGAGCACCAGCCCTGAAGTCAGGAGGACCTGAGTTCAAATATGGTCTCAGACACTTAACATTCCCTAGCTATGTGACCCTGGGCAAGTCACTTAACCTCAATTGCCTCAGCCAAAAAAAAAAAAAAAGAAAAAGAAAAAAATAACATTTAATACTGCTGGCCATTTGAGGTCATATGCTAAACATTTAGTTAATTTAATTACTATCTATGCTAAAATGAGTCACCCAATTTTAAGCTCTAAACACAGACTCAAATTCCTATGCGATGGCATCCCACATTATTATATGTATTCTGAATATATATCAAATAGTGATGAATGTATTCCATTCCCTTTTGAAGCATTTTAATAACAAGAAAATGGCAAAATACTCATGTTCCTGAGTTCCAATCTCAAAAGCACTTCCTAGCTGTGTGACCCTGAACAAGTCACTAAGCCCTGTTTGCCTCAGTTTCCTCATCTGTAAAATGACTTGGAGAAGGAAATGATAAACTATTCCAGTATCTTTGCCAAGAAAACCTCAAATGGGATCAAAAAGAGTCAAATGCAATTGAAATGATTGAAAAACAAGAATGTCCACCTAAGTCCTCTGTCTCCCAAACCCATTTGCATGTCTAATTTCAAAATTAGAAAAGATTGTCTTGTTTCATCCTTATATGAAAGAACTGTGATTTTGCTTGTGGTAAGAATCACAAGTCAATGGGGCTATATCCAAATAAGTGCCTGGGAACTGCCCAAGACTCAGAGAATTTAAGGGATTGGCACAGCTAGTAAGTGTCAGAAGAGGGATTGAATTTAGGTCATCTTGGTCCCAATTCTAGCCTTCTCTCTGCTACCCCTTTGCTGCCTTTCTCCTTCATGCTTATGATTTTAAAATAGAGGTTTTCAGTATTAGAAAATTCCACATGTTGACAAGGGCCTTAAAACATAATGTTTAAGATTCTCAAGATTTTTTCAATAATTCAATGCATTTTTATGAGATAATTTTTCAAGAAAATTGCTTGATTCTAGTTCCTTTTCTTCTGTTATATGCATGCAAAGGTACCTTCTCTTGATTTTTTATTATGCTATGCTGAGTATAGAAACCTGTGTCACTCAAAGGCACTTGTAGAACAATCTTTAAGCAATCCAGAAAAGAGGATTAAAAAAAATAATGAAAAAAATTTTAGCAGGGAGGGGATGTGGAGAGAATATCCAGCCCTTGGGATTTTATTTTCATAGAAACTTCTAAACAATTTATAATCTTAGGAAGTTGTCTGGGGTCAGGAGACTTGGCCAACATGTGTCAAAGGTGGAGCTTGAACCAAGAGCTTCTGGATGCAAAAGGCAGCTCAGTAGCCACTACCCATGATGCTTCTCATGAAACCCATTTTCAAAATAAAGATTTACCTTTTTGTATGCAACTTCAATGTATGAAAATCCAAATTAGTAACACTGATTAAATCATGGGGTGAACGATTTTCTTTATAGCAGTATTTTTCATTGTACAACAGAAATCACCAGGATTATTTTTTCAATGCAGCTCTCCTAATGCATTTATACATATCCTAACTCTGTCAAGCTGATATTGCATACAACTTTGCAGGAACATGCTTACTAAGTAAAGTCAAATCTGCCTGTACAGTAACTTTTAAGTTGGTCTTTCTGGTTCATTATTTTTGTTTTGTTTCAGTCCAATTTTTTCCAGTGCATTGGGCTCAGTGCTCTGTAAATGGGACCTCCCTGTCCTCACCCTGCCTTTCAACATGGCATTATCAATGTACTTGGCAGCCACTGGACACTACAACCCTTTCTTTCCTACCAAATTACCTGCAACATCGGTTCCCAATGTTACCTGGTCTCATATCAATGTCCCTGAGGTAAGAGTCATATTCTCTTTTCGTATTTCCTCCTTATACAAAATATAGAAGCCCTTGTGTGTTCAAGGTGCCTTATTATCACTTTAAAGTCATCATAATTGCCATTGTTGAGAAATGTTGAAAATCAGGTTCAAAACAAAGTTCTCTTGTGAAGCCCTTTGAGCTAGAGCTCAATATAAGGTGAGCCTATTGGCTCAAGGCTAACACCTAACTTTTTTATGGAACTCTATCTGAACAACAAAAATGGGGATAATATTCAGAGTAGTTGCCTGGAAAGGCAAATATTTTATAGATTGCTTAAATACTGACTTGAAGAATTTCATTAAAATTGATCCTTGACAAAAATGAATTTGGGAGCTGAAAGGAATCTTAGTGATTATTATCCCTTCATATCATAGGCATAGTAGATCAACCATCTACCTTTTTTTCTTCTATTTCTCTTTTCTCTTTTTTCCAGTCCCCAACAAATATACCTGGAGACAGGTAAGCAGCATGGTAAATTGAGTATTGACCCTGGACACAGGAAGTTCTGAATCATACTTCAGAGACTTCCTAGTTGTGTGATCCTAGGCAATTCATTTAATCTCTGTTTGCCTCAGTGTCTTCAAGTGGAATAATGATAACAGTTACTTTGCAAAGCTGTTATGAGGATCAAATGAGACAATATTGATAGTGCTTGTTGTAATGCTTTGCCCATGAATAAGGACTATATTTTGTTTTTGTTCAAATTTTCTTTTTGAAGAGGATTAATGATGTCATGATGTTGGGATAAAAGAGCAGACAATGGTTATATCTTGACTTGCCTATGAATTGGATTTAAGTAAGACAGAGTTGCACAAAATTATTAGCCTCACTCTCTCTTCCAGAATCATTGAATTCCAGTAGTAGGACAAAAGTCAAGATGACTAGTGATGGTACAAGACAAGGTATTCAGGAAGGACCTCTGGTGTGAGGTCCTTTTCAGGGCTGCTCATCTATTTTTGGTGTCCACTTGTCACCCAGTTTTCACCTGTAAGAACTATATAAAATTGAGGAGGAAAGAGTTGGAGGAAAGCTCTCTGTAAACCCTATAGAACCAACCGCAAATAAGTTATGTTCATTATCCAATCATGGGTTCTTCAGATATAGATAGAACTTGAATGGATCTTGGAGATCACCTAGCTTTGCCATTTTATAGATGAGGAAATTAAGACCTAAGGAGAGGAAGGTATCTGCTCAAGGCAACTCAGACTCTGAGAGGTGGAGAAGGCATTCATGCTCAGATTTTTGTATTATACCCCGCAGCAGCGTTCCTTCCTTTTATAGAGAAGAAAACTGACTCTGGGAGCAGGAGGTGACTAGTAAATGAGGGATCTAGAACTAAAAAGCAGTTGTTCTGGTTTCTTCCTTTCATTGAAATAAACTGGCTGTTGCTCATTTTGATAGGATCATTGATTTAATGCAATTCTATTATTTAATTGTTGAAGAAACTCAAGGACCATCATAGTTAAGTGACTTGCCCAAAATTCCACAGATAATAAGTAGTAGAGTTAGCATTCAAGTTTTCCATCTCTGATCACTAATAATAATAATGATAGCAATAATAGCTAATGAATGCTTCTATATGCCAGACACTATGCTAAGTACTTTACAATTATTATCTCATTTGATCCTTACAACAGTCCTGGAAGGACAGGTCCCATTATTATCCCCATTTTATAGATATGGAAACTGAAGCAAATAATTTAAATGATTTGACTGAGATTACATACCTAGTAAGTGTCTGAGTCCAGATCTGAATTTAGGTCCTCTTGCCTCTAGTGTCAGAGATTTATCTACTGTGCCATTTAGCTGCCTCCATGTATGTATGTTGAGTTTTGAAAACAGGGAGAAGAGAAATAGAAAACAGTTGGAAGTAGAACCAAAAGGTATCAATTCTGGTTCTTCTTAATGTTTATTTGGCAAAAGTGATTAAGATCATCTTGATAATTGCAAAGGAGAGACAATCTGATATAAGAGGAAATCAGAGAAAGCTTGATTTTTTAACCCATAAGTGCTTGTTTTTAAAAATTATGAAAAATGTTTTGATGAATTTTCAGCTAAAGATCCCAAATAGCTATTACCCAGCAAATCTGAAGACTGTTATGAGTGATTATTTGTCCCTTTTGTTAGTGATCTAGGAGGAAATTAAAGAGGATTTCATAAGTATAAGGAAATTAAAAGAAGGAAAAAGAAACATTCTATAGGTACAATCAGGTTTATAAAACAATACCAGTCTGGGAGTCTTCAAAGCTTTGCATCAGTGATTCAGAGGAAAATGGAACTGTCTAAAGGATTCCCTGGATGATCAGGATGCCTTCAGAGTAATTCAGGCTCTTATCTAGAACTGGTCAGATATTGGCATTATTCTAAGTTGGAAACAAACTCAAGGTATAGCTCCCAATCTCCAAACAAAACTATTGCTAATAGCTCTTGGACAAAGAATCCAGGGCCAAGCTTGACAATACATGCATTAAGTTGGTATTTATAAAATAAATAGTACATGAAAGATACCCTTAAGAGAAACAACCACTTAAACAAGCACTCCCTGAACCCATCCTGGCCTGATGTGACATTGCCCTTTTTTCCTCTTCTCAACTGAATTTATCATTGTTTCTAGAAAGTCTCTTTTAAAATACATATATGTTTGTTAGAAGGGAAGTAAAGGGAAGGTCATGGGGAGAAAGAAAAGACTTTTTCTAAGCCTCTCCTATTAGTACATTCATATGAATGAGTATATCTCATTGACAAATTATTACCCCAAAAGGAGCCAAGACCTTGATCCTGAGAGGGAAAGGTGCATTAGGAAGGAAAGGAAAAGGCAGTGTTGAAACAGGGGGGTTGGACCATGGAGGGCAGGCCAAGGGGAAGATAAAGTGCCTGAAGCTACTTAGTAAAAACAAAGGTAGGAAAAATAGATATTATTTATATTTTATAAATATGGAAGCTGAAGCCTAGAAATTTTATGTGTTTTCTCTAAATTCACTCAGATGGGAGGGATGTCCTCCCTAATTCAGGTCTCCTCAACTTCAACCCAGTTATGTCATACTATACTGTTATATATTTCCCAGAGAGAGCTGTTTGCAAGACTCAAATGAGATGATGGACTTTAAGCATTTGGATGATGGACTTTTAAGCACTCTATAAACCATAAATGCTTTTATCTAAAGCGCTGAATGTAAGCAATCATTGTTATGATTATGACTTTATCAATTATGATTATCAATTTTTTTCCAGCACCAGCATTAAACAGAGTTTTATAGCAGGTCCAATCCTACTCAATAATGGGTCAGTTTGGGTAAATTCTGCCTAAAGCAAACAATTCTGTCAAACCAATTTGGGGGCAATAAATGAATCTATTTTCTAGCCGTGGGGCTGAATTTTTCATTTTCCAACTAGTCACTTTGCAATAAACATAAAAATGAATCTCTAGACACAAAATGGCCTTATCAAATTAGGTATTACTGAAGGAGAAAAAGAAAAAAAAGTCATTTAAACTGCTGCCCAATTGAATATGATTTTAAACAATGCTGCAATTAGATAAAAAGTTAAGTACCATAGTTTTTGAAGCTGATTTTTTGCAATACATAATATTCCCCCAACATGCATGCAGTGGTAAATAGGATGAGGTAAGTCATCTTTGTAAATAGTTTCATACAGCCTTTATGTATTTCTCAGAAACTCATGAGATTCTTCACCTTCCTCCCATCTTTTCACACACTGACTTACCAATCTCTGCTAGTATTTTAGTAAAACAAAAAATAAGAGCATGACAGCCAGAAGGAACTTTAGAGATCATTTAGGCCAATAGTGGCTCAGCAGTTAGAGTGACAGTCCTAGAGTTAAGAGGACCTGAGTTCAAATTCAGCCTCAGACATTTTACTAGCTTTAATGTGGCCATAATTCTGTTTGCCTCAGTTTCCTCATCTGTAAAATGAACTAGAGAAGAAAATGGCAAACCACTCCAGTATCTTTGCCAAAAAATCCCAAATGGGATCATGAAGTGTTACACATGAGTAAAAAATACACAACAATAGACCAGTGGTTCTTAACTTTTTTCTTTATTTGATGGACCCTTTTGGCAATCTGGTGAAGATTATGGTACTTTTCTCGGAGTACTTAAGTGGATCAAATAATTGAAAAACAACAACACAGCATTATAAAGGAAACTAATTATGTTGAAATATAATTAACAGATTTTTTTCTAAGTTTGTTGACTTGGATTAAGAACCCCTGGACTGATCTAACTTTCATATTTTACAGATTTACAGTTTTACATTTTATACATTTATAGCTCACATATAAGTCAATAAAAGGTAATGTTGATAAATCATAAGTAAAGTTCTTCTGCTACTTAAATTTTTTACCTTTAAAATTCCTTAAAATGCTCTCATGGAAGGAATCCTGAGCACTTGAAAGCCATACCAGCAGAAGTAGGAGCTCTTGAAGGTCCTTCCAACCTACAAGGGCTGAGATTATGAGCCTGGTGACATATCAATCACCTAAGGGCCAACATAGTACAACCAACTGATCAGTCAATAAGCACTCATTAATTGCCTACTATGTGCCAAACACTGGGGATTTAAATAAAAATAATAAAATAATCCCTGCCCACAATAAGTTTACAATCAAATGAATGAGAGAGTAAGCAAATACTTACAAAATAGATGGATAGAGTATGTGAAGTTAATATATATAGCATATATGAGTATATGAAGTTAATATAAGTATATTTATTACACATGCATATATATGTCTTATAATTATGCAAATCAATTCAATATAAAGTGACTTGAGAGGAAAGGCACTGGCAGTTGAAGAGACTGGACAGGTTTCCAGGCTGAAGATGGTGCCTGAGCTTTATCTTAAAGAAAAGGAGACATTCTGCCAGAAATAAACAAGAAATATATTCCAGAGATAGGAGACAGCCCATGAAAAGACAATGAGACTGGGGAGGTTGATATCTTGATGGTTTTATTGAATTGATAAGTGTAAAAAAGGGAATAATATCCAATAAGGCTGGGAAGATAGGTTAGAGTCAGGTTGTCTCAATCTTAAAAAGCTAATTAGATAAGTTTTTATTTTAATTTAGTGGCAGTATGAAACAGATGGAATTGATTGATGTAGGGGAGATGTGTGGTCAGATCTGGAAAAACCCACTGGGTTTAGAGTCAGGTGGGCTGGATTCAAATTCTACCTCTGTGGACTTTGGCCAAGTCACTTAGGCCAAGTCTTGATCAAAACTTCTCTGGGACTCAGTTTCCTTATTTATAATATAAAGGAGTTGAGCTAAATCATTTCTAAAAGTCCCTTCCAATTCTAAATCTCTGATCCTATGATTAGATTATTTGAATTCAAAGATTCTCAATACCATATCTACCTTACATTGAAAATTTTTTCATCCATGAGATCTCTCAAAGAGAATTGGAATCAGTGTTAATGGAAAGACTACCCACATGGATGAAATCATAATTCCCTGAAATAATGAAATAAGTGAACATAACTTGGATTTATTTAAAGAACCATAGGATGTTTAGACCAACAAATACTCAGTGTTTCTATGCTCTATGCTTAGATACTAAGGTTACAAAAAGAAAAAGAGAGCAACCTAATATCATTCTTTTGGGATTTTAATAGTCAATTCAAGTCAACAGATATTCATAAAACACCTACTATGAACCAGGTACAGTATTAGGTGCTAGATATACAAAGACAAAATGAAATCATTTCAAATAGCCTAGCCAATGTGTTCACAGATAAGTCAATAAAAGGCAATTTGGTAAGGTCATGAGCACTACTCTTGAGGTTGGGGGTGATCAAGAAAGGTTTCACGTAAAGCTTAACTATTAATATTACCTTGCCAGAAAGGCTTCAAGTATAATCTTGGTAACAGAGTCAACTTTCTGAGAATCAGCCTGTTTAAGTATATAAAGGCTTTTCACCAATAAACTAGCCACAAAGTAATGAATTTTCTGATGCTAGCAGCCTTTGAAAGAAGAGTACCAAATGGCCCTTGGTCCTGGAAACCCCCTTTTGCTTCTGTGTTTAGAGAGGCAGAATGACAGTGAAGAGACAAAAAATGCTAAGAAGCACATATCTTTTAAAGCATCTGTACAATTTAATTTGGCTTTTGTACTCCGATTGTGAGATCATTCTCCAATGACCAACAACCACTGAATCCTACCAATCTTTGTATTCTCACTTAAAAGAGGACAAGGAAGGAAGAAAAATGTTGAATTTGGAATCAAAGTATCTGAGCTGGAAGCCAAGTTCTACCTTAACCTCTACCTGACCTTAGCTGAGCAAATCAGTCTCCCTGGGCTTCCGTTTTCTCATCTCTAAAATAAAAGGGATGGACTAGTTGGCCTCTAACAGGAGGATTTTAAGATATCATTAAGTAGGAAAATATCCTGAAGAATAAAGGAATTAGAAAAGTCAGTTTTATTGTACGTTAAAAGGCATCAAGAAACATAATTTTATGGTTCATTTGGTTATCTCATAGTTCAGTGCTCATTAAAGTAAATTTGTAAAACATCAAGACTAATTTTAACTCATGAAACAATGATAATTGCCATGGATTTAATTTTATTTTAATTTTTAATAGTATTTTACTTTTTCCCCCAATTATATGTAAAGACAATTTTTTAAAATTTGAGTTTCAGTTTTTTCCCTTTTCATCTCCTTCCCTCCTCTCAAACAAAAAGCAATTTGAGGTAGATTACATATATAAATGTGTTTGTGTGTGTATGTGTGTGTGTACACACACAATCACATAAAACATATTTGATATTACTCATTTTGTCAAAGTGGATTTTATGAAAAACTTTAAAAGAATCTCCAAATTAAATCAACATACATTTTGATACTTGGTGATTTTACTGCAAAGGTAGGTAAAGTTAAGATGGTAAGAATTACATTATTAAATATGGATCAGGAAAAAGAATGAGACCAAAAGCTTTTTAGGTGACAGTGAAACCTTATGACCTATATATCATAAATATTTTCTTTGACAAGAGAACTGAGACACTGGAGGGGGGAGCACTGAAAAAAGGTCACAAAAATTATATTGTTGGTATTTTAAGTAACAGGAAATGATTCTTTGATAATGTTAGAGTCATTCCTGAATCATCTATTTGTGTATGATCTAATCTTATTAGAGCTTCTGCTAGGATGTATGTGGTATTCAGGTGTGATGGCTAGCTAAACCCTTATCAGGGTTGTTCATCCACCTGTCTACCTATCATCCAACTGTCACCTATGACTCCAAGAAACTATAGCATATGCAATGACTACAGCCCAGTAAATCTATCTTAGCAGATGGTCTAAACTAGATTAAGGGTAGTGAACAGGCCTCAAACCCATTGGAGAGTAAGGGGATGTCTGCCCCAAGTATGTGAAGTCATCCCCTGGGTAGAATGGGTGGATGAGAATAATTTGTTCCAAAAGCCATGAAGGCAACTGAAGCAGGTGCTATGGAGCATTAGAGTCTGGTCATATATCAAAGATGCCAAAGTTATTTACTGCATCCTGGGCCATTACCAGGTGTCCTGATTTATCTTGCCACTGCTTTTAGATGAAGAGTAAAGCTGACAACTTTATACAACCCTGTCTCACTTAAATTCAATTCATGTGCAAGTCAAGACATCACCTGCGATATCATTGGTCCTTTTTGAAAATGAAAGACAAATAGTAAGATTTCCTAGCTAGATCAAAAGTCAAATTAATATAAAACTAAAAAAAAAGAATAAAAGTTTTAAAAGATAATGTGTGTTACTGGAATAAATCAATCCTGACCTATTCAAGTAAATTAAGCTACTAAAACTTAAAACTGTATTAAGACTTTTACAATTTCCTGAATAGTCCTGGTAAATAGACTGGTAAAGCACTTTATAGAACACTGTGGGAAAGGTTCTAGAAGTATTCTTATTATTCCTATTTTTTTCAAATGAGAACACAGAGACTGAGACGTGTTTAGTAACCTGCTCAGCATCACATAATTAATAAGTGTCTTATTTGAGATTCAAACCCAATTAACTCAGAATCCTGTGCTCTATCCACTATAGCATACTGCTTCTCAATCAGTGATATTTCTTTCTCACAACTGAACTTAAACCTGTTTGCCAAGACACAACTGGTTCACTTTCCTTTTGATTATAACCATTTTCTCCTATTATGGAATCTGAAATATGACTTTGTTGTATACAGTTGTGTAATGAGATTGCTTCCAACTAATATGAATTTACTTTTAAATGTCATGAATCTATTTGTCATAGCTATAGACTTAAGTTATTATAGTTGAAAAGTACACAAAGATTTAGTGAAGCCCATATGCATGTCATCTTGAAATAATTTAAAGTGTGTTTATATACCACTTAACAACCAAGACAAACAGGAAAATAGTCACAAGGAAATTTAATCACTTGGTCCCCATCAATAGTTCTATTGTGAAGGATAAACTTTTATGTTAAATCAGATCCTATGCCTTCCTAGGGATCCTGTTCTGTGGAAAAAAAAACTTTGGAGCTTGGACCCATGCAGGAAATGTAATCAGGAAATACATATATAGCTGAGTGTTTAAGAATATTATGTGCTGATGGCCAGTGATGACTGACATGAAGAAAGGCTTGTTGAATCATATCCATAACCCTATTTGGGGTTTTCTTGGCCAGGACACAAGAGTGGTTTGCCATTTCCTTTTCCAGCTCATTTTACAGATGAGGAAACTGAGGCACACAGAGTTAAATGTACTACCCAGGATCACACAGCTAGGAGGTGTTTGAGCCTGCATTTGAACTCAAATCTTTCTGACTTCAGGCCTGGTTCTCTATCCATTACATCACCTAGCTGCCCCAAAACATTAGACAAATATTTATAGTCAACAAGAGAATTGTAAGTGTAGTCCTACTGAATCAGTTTAATTATTAATTGCTTGTAATTTTATAGAGATTTTAGATTAAGTTCAAGTCTTTAGCAGTATCTATTATTGATATTATCTTCCCTTCTTTTTGTTAGGATTTAAATTGAAGTGGTGTTGGGACAAGAATCTATGCCATTATTATTTCTTTATATTTAATGTTTAATTGACATAGCATTTTTTTTCTTAAGTTAAATAAAAATAGTAGGTTTGGAAGTTTTCTTGGTAGGTTTACCTTAGATATCCTCAGTACAACCTCAGCGGTATACAAGATTTCAGTGAAGAGATGCATCTCCTCCTCTTCCAACATGATTATCATCTTCTGTGCTAGATATCTATTATTTGAAAACTTTTTATTCCATGGAATTTGGAGACTATAATCATGTGGGATCCCAACATTTATTAAAAACATTGTTTTTGAGTTTTTGTGAATCAACATTATATCTGGGCAATTGTGGGTAATAATTTGGTCTGTAATAATAAAAATTATTATTAGCATTAGCAAAAGTCAAATTTTCTCAAGCTTAACAACTCATGAAATTATCTTGTCTGGGGACATTGGAAGGAGTGCCCACGCTGATTAAATTATACAATTTCCAAAGTGTCAAACTAAAATTCTGTCTTAGATGTTTCCTTCTGTCTCATCTATCCTGTGGGAGTTGGATCAATAGCCATAGCTATTAGCAATATTCACTTGAGGCTATTTATAGTAACTTTGTGTTTTTGTGTCGGTGTGTTGGGGGGGTGATTTTACAGTTACTCAAAGCCATTCCAGTGGGAATTGGTCAGATCTACGGCTGTGATAATCCTTGGACTGGTGGCCTTTTCCTGTTTGCCATTCTCATCTCCTCCCCACTCATGGGCTTACATGCAGCAATTGGATCAATACTGGGGATCATAGCAGGTACTCCCACTGTCTGTAGTAGGGATGGGTTTCTTGAGTGAATGAATGATACATGGGATTCTCATTAATGTCCTGCTATTCCAGCTCCTTTCAGGATGTCAGATTCCTTATTGAAATGGACAGTAACACCATCTCTCTTATGTAATAGGACTGACTCTTTCAGCTCCATTTGAAAATATTTACCTTGGATTATGGGGCTTCAACAGCTCTCTGGCCTGCATTGCAATAGGAGGAATGTTCGTGGCTCTCACTTGGCAAACTCATCTCCTATCACTTGCCTGTGGTATGTATTTAAAGAAGTTCCAGGGTTGGGTTAATAATATGGATTGGAAAAGACCAAAGAAATAAATGACACTGACCTAGAAGCATCAGATTTAGGACAAATGTTCTTAATCTTTTTAGTGTCACAGACTTCTTTGACAGTCTGGTGAAGTCTATAGACATTTCAGGGTAATTTTTTTTTGAAATGCATAAAATAAAATATGCATAATTATAAAGGAAACCAGTTATGCTAAAATATGCAGTACTACAAATGCAGTACTACAACTGGTACTCTATGAATTATGGCACCACCTCACTGCCCCAACTATCTTGTTAAGATCACCCAAATTAAATCAACATATTCTTTCATATTTGGTGACTTTGATGGGAAATGGGAAATATTTTGGAGAATATATCACAGGATAAATAGAAAAAAAGAGTCCAGACTCCAAAAGTTTGCTAGAAAACTGAACAACAGCCCAAATCCCCAAATGGTTAGAGCTACAGTTCCAAGCTGGGGACCATTTAGAGCATCTAGGATTTCTGCTATTGATGGACATTCATTATTTCATTCATCCATTCAAGATGGTACCAGCATCATTATCCACATTTTATTATTACATTAATAATACCCAAAGACATTCCAGTGGGAATTGGAAAACATGCCTATATGTCCTGAATAGATACTTTCTTCAAGAAGGAAGTCAAGAGGCAAGAAAGCAGCAAACATTATCATACAAAAAGGAAACCGACTTATTTCAACATAGAAGTAATTTTCAAAACACCAAAAGAATCTAGAAACCATTCTAACCAGGAAACATTTGATCTTGCCAACCAAATAAATTAATTAAAAAGATGGTATTCTTGGTCAACTCCTATTTCAAATTTAACTTCAGGCACAAAATTGCGTGGAAGAAAATGGTGGAAGATCATGAATGGTATCATAAAACTGATAGAAGCAGTAGAGTAAATCACAGAGCTAAAGCTGGAAGGGACCTCAGAAATAATCTAGTCCAACTCCCCTCATTTTACAGTTAAGGAAACTGAGGCCTATAGTATTTGTGACTTGCTCAAGATTACATGGGTAGTAAATATAAGATGGGATTTGAACCCAGGTCCTTTGATTCCGGAGTCAGTGCCCTTCCCACTCTACCACATTTGGAATGAGACAATATTCAACCAGACTATCCTGAGGGCTCTAAAGAATTACATTAGGAAATAACAAACAACTTGCATAATAGCTAAGATTTGTTAAGACTTTAATAACAAAATATTTTCTTCAATGACAGTGGAATTGGTCTCTAACATCAAAACTCCAATGTATATAGAAATGAGATAAAAGAAAACAAAGGTGGTAAAAGCAGGTAGATAGGACTAAATAGATACAGGCAAGATCTCAGCTGTTCACTAATGTGAAGACACTATGCAAAGAAAACACACAATTCACAAATCATATTCCGAAAACAATAAAAGTCAGACACTGCTCCTTCCATTATTCTTGGGTTTGTGAGCAGATCCTGTTTTCTCCTGGATTCAAGGGCTAAGACAATGCTACATTCTTGGCAACAGTTTCTGGATTTGGGCTCAGTCTTCTGGTGGCTCAACTTGGGTTTTGATCCCCATCCATTCTCTGACCTCTTTCTTTTTGGTTCTGAACCTAGGAGGTACCTCACCTCCCAGCCTTTGCAATAACTAAAAAAGCTCCAACAGATGTTGTCTTTTCCACTGGTAACGAGTCTTCTATAAGGCTTCAAGTCTGGTACTATGCTGGTTCTTTGTCTTGCTGTGGCTCAGGACAAAGATGTAGGCCTGTGCTCTCCACCTAGCTGGTCAGAGTCTCTAAGGATTTCTTGAAATTTTGAAAGTTCTGGACTAGGTGAAGGCATTTATAACCATTTCTCTTTGGTATTTTTATAGAGATTTGGGGGAATTAGGGACATTCTGACTCTTAATCCTGTCTACTATATTCTTAGCTACATTCGAAAATACAAGTTCTGTATTTTCAAGGCCTATGCCAAAGGACAATTGAGTTCTTGAAGATCCTACCCAATTGGAAAGGATTTGACTAAGAGCTTGAGATTGGATTGAGTGGATTGAGTGCTATAATTGCAAGGGCCAACCCAGATAAGTTCTGAGATTTCCATCACCAGAAGGGTGGCTAGCAGGTGATAAATATCTTTACCAATAACTAATGAAATATTATCTTAAAGTGTACACCAATGTGTCACTTAAACTCTGGGAGACCCATTTTCACATCAGTAAAATAGGATTAATATTCACACACACACACACAATATTAGTACAAGACTGTTGTAAGGACCAGATAAGACAATATAAAGTCTTTTTTTTTCAAACTTTAAAGTACAATATAAATGCTAACTAGTATTATGAGCCTCATTATTAGGCAATATATATACCTATCACCTCACAAATTCTTGAAGCAGTACTAAAGTGTGTATGGATACCTAATGTCATAAAAAAGCATGGAGTAACCAGAACATTTGATATTAGAAAGGAAGGTTTGTAATTCAACATCAATTGGGGAAGAGCTCTGGGAGGAGGTGATTATATCTAAATCCTAAGGAGAAAAGGGGCACTTTTTGAAGGGGAGAGAGTATAAAGATCAAGAAGAGAGAATGCACTAAACAGGAGGGATAATTTTAAGGTGTTGTCATATCACAGGTAGGAAATAAAACAAAGGTTGTTTATATAAAGCTTTGAGGTAAAGCAAATTCTTGGCAAGTAAAATTTTGCAACCAGTTTCATGGTGCCCATTTCAGTGATAACAAAATGACTCGCCATTTCAAGTCGAGCAAGTAAATAAATAACCAAATAACTAAGACAATAGAATTATTCCTTGTCTTTATCTAGGAAGGTCACTTCAGATAATTTAAGTAAAAGTCCCTAAATGCTATATGCTCCATGTCTATTTTTATATACAAACTGGCATAATTAAGCTATTAATTTTTATCAGTGAAAAATGCGAAAATGTATGGCAGCTTTTATTATCTGGGTTATTACAGTGGAGGTTTTTATTTCCTTGTATTAGAGAGATCCTTGCCCATGTTAGCCTGTTGAAGGGACAATGTCCATCAACAGCAGAAATCCTAGATGCTCTAAATGGTCTCTGGCTTAGAACTGCAGCTCCAACCATTTGGGGATTTAGGTTGTTGTTCAGTTGTTTTTAGTCCAGTCTGACTCTTCATTACCCCATTTGAGGTTTTCTTGGCAAAGACACTGGAGTAGTTTGCTATTTCCTACTCCAGCTCATTTTGCAGATGAAGAAACTGAGGCAAACAGGGTTAAATGACTTGCCTGGGATTCCATAGCTAGTAAGTGGCTGTCAGATTGAATTCAAGAAGATGCATCTTCCTGACTCAGTTTCCTCATCTGCAAAATGTGGATAAAATGATGCTTATACTATCTTGAATGGATGAATAAAATAATGAATGAATAATACATTTATTATGGGCAGCTGGATGGTTTAGTGTCTAGACTACTGGATCTGAAGTCAGAAAGACCTGAGTTCAAATACTTCCTCAGGCACTTAGTAGCTGTGTGACTCTGGGCAAATCACTTAACTCATTTGCCTCTGTTTCTTCATCTGTAAAATGAGCTGGAAAAGGAAGTAGCAAACAACTCCAGAATGTTTGCTAAGAAAACCCTAAATGGGATCATTAAGAATTAGATATGACTGAAAACTAGTGAAAAATACATTTATTAAACACTAGAGATACAGATAGAAAATACAGATGGGGAGACTGCATATGGAAGATTTTAGCTGTAAGACAGATGGAAAAGTTTTATTGTTCTTAAAATGCAACAGCCAAGCAAATAATGCTTTTCTTGAAAATGTCATTATTTATTGTCCCTATAACGAGGGCTTTTTTTGTAAGTCCTTAGCTTTGCCCATTAGGCTCTGAGGGGATATAGTGGTCAAAATGGTAGTAGTTGACTTATTTCTCATATCCGGCCTCCTGAATCACCCTCAGAATATCTTGCTGCTCCAGCTGGGCTGACTTAAATGCCCTGTGAGTGGCATTTGGTTAGTAGTGGGTGGGAATGACTGGCCCTTTTCCCACAGGAGTTGCTTTCCTGGATGTTGACTATCAGGGCTGAACTGAAATTGGAAGTAGCAGTCTAAGGACTACTACTACTCTCAGGGCTTCTGTGCCTCTCTACCTCTTAGAGATAGTTGTTGGTAGTTATGAGGAAGGTTGGCCTCATCTTCACAAAGATTTCTCCCCTCAAGGACAACTGGAAGCAAGTCTGTTGAGTTTGGGGCCATTGCTTTTCTGAAGGCTGAGATTTGAGAAAAGTACAAGAGAAAAGTTGTAGCAGTTTTACCAAATGAGCTATTTGAGAATATAGTCCTCATGCAATTCCAATAGACTTGGGATGGAAAATGCCAATCACATCCAGAGAGAGAACTATGGAGGCTGAATGTGGATCAAAGTATTTTCATCTTTTTGTTTGTTTTCTTTCTTGTGGTATTTTTTTTTCTTTTTGGTCTGATTTTTCTTGTGCAACATGACATTGCTGTGGAAATATGTTTAAAAGGATTACACATATTTAATTTATATCAGATTACTTGCTATCTTGGGAAGGAGGAAGGTAAAGGAGGGATGGAGAAAAATTTAGGACATAAAGTTTTACAGAAATATATGGTGAAAACTATTTTTACATTATTTGGAAAAATAAGTGTGTGTGTGTGTGTGTGTGTGAGAGAGAGAGAGAGAGACAGACAGACAGACAGACAGACAGACAGAGAGACAGAGAGACAGAGAGAGAGACAGAGACAGAGACAGAGACAGAGGCAAAGACTCAAAGACAGAGAGACAGAATGAATGAATGGTCCTCATGGACCAGGACTATAATCCTAACTTTTTTGCACAGATCCATAAATATGAGAACACAAACCCAGCATCTAAAAGATTCAGAACAATGGAATGAGGGGAGGGGAAATGGACTATGCAGAGCTCTAAATTCTGGCCTCCTTGATAGCTTCATTCCAAATCATGAGACATCAGGTATGAGCAGAAAGACTCATTTTTACAACAAGATTAATAGCAGGGACTCGGGTACCCAGAGACCCTTTCCCTAATTTCTTGACAAAGACAGCTAAAACCATTTCCTAATTTTTTTTCTTTTTTTTATTAAAAGCTTTTTATTTTCAAAACATGAGTGATTTTTCTACATTGACCTTTGCAAAACTTTTTTTTTTGTTCCAAGCTTTTCCCCTCCTTCCCCCCACCCTCCACCCCTAAATGACAGGTAATCTAATACATGCTAAATATGTTAAATTATACGACAAATCCTAATTTTTTTTAAAAGGTAGAATTGTTGATGAGCACAGTCAGAAATCAATAGTAGGAGCAGGTACAACCTGGTGGTCAGGGGCTTCAGTTACAAGAACCTACATCGTATGCTCACTCACCATCCTCTCTGCTTCACCTGACACTGTGTAACTGTTTATACTTTAGTAAAAATGAGCTGTTGTAATCAGAGGGGAAAAAAGTAGTTTCTCATTGCTCTTCTAATGATAATAGTTCTTTAGAGTTAGAAAGTACTTAGAGACCATTGGTCTCATCTACTGCCATAATTTTTGTGATTTTTATTTTTGTTTAGTCATTTCAGTTGTGTTCAACTCTTTATGACTTCTTTTGGGTTTTCTTGACAAACTGGAGTGTTTGCCATTCCCTTCTGCAGCCCATTTTACAGATGAGGAAACTGAGGCAAACAAGGTTAAGTGACTTTCCCAGGTCATATAGTTAGTAAATATCTGGATAGGTTATATCTGAACTCAGGAAGATGAATCTTCTAGACTCCAAATCTGGCAGTCTATCCACTACTCTACCTAAATACCAATCCCCTAATTTTACAGATAAGAAAATTGAGAATTAGAACAATTACATAATCTGATTATTGAGAAATTGTCTCTTTTCTCACAGGTGTCTAGTAATAAACTTTGGGATTTAAATTCAATGTTACTGTATCCATGTTATGTTCTTTGATCCTCATCTTGCATAGCTCTGTGATATAAATTAGCATTATTCTCATTTTAGAGATCAGCATCATCAGAGAGTCCCAGAATGTCAAAGTAACAATGGATCTCAGAGGCCATTGAGTCCAATCTGTGCTTAAGCAGGAACCTTAAAAAGCATCCTTAAAAAGCATTATCCATATTTCTCTTGAAAACTTTCCCATTACCTCCTTAGGCAGCGTATTTCTCACTTTGGTGAGAGGTTTTTCCGTAAACTAAACCAAAATCCACCTCTATTACCAATTATTCTTCATTCTGTCTTCCGAGTACAAGTCAAACAAGTCTAATCCTTCCACATAATAACTTTAACAATCTGGCAAACAGGAGATCTTGTTTTCAACTCCCAACATTTCCTTGTAGTTTGATTTGGGGGGGGGGGGGGGGGGTGGAATGGATTATGTGGCCACAGTGAAGATTTAAAGGCACAAGAACTGGAATTAAAATCTCAAGTCTGTTACTTCTTACCTATGTCAAGTCAACCAAATTATTAAATCTCTCTGAAAATCTCTCAGTTTTCTTACTTATAATATTAGAGTTATAACATTAGATTAGATTAGTAGTCTCATGAATTTTCTTCATTATTTATTCCAATGAGAAACCATTTTTAAACATTTACCTTTAAAATAGGTATATTTGTTGTTCAGTCACTTCAGTCAGGACCAATTCTTCATGATCCCAAATTGGGGTTTTCTTGGCAAAGATACTGGAATGGTTTGCCATTTCCTTCTCTAGTTACAAATGAGGAAACTGAGGCAAACAGGGTTAAGCGACTTGCTCAGGGTCACAGCTAGTCTCAGAGGTTGGATTTGAACTCAAATGTTGCTAACTATAGGCCCCACATTCAGTCCACTGCACCAACCTGCCTAACTATATGTATATTTACTCCTTCATAAATTATATGTATTGTGGTCATTGTTTGATTCCTGATTGACTCATTTTGAATGTAAATAGAAGTCATTTATTTCTGCTTTGGCTAGAAACCCTGAGGGTCTTCCCCTCCCAAATTTATTTATTTATTTGGATTTGGGAGTTGGAAGGAGTAGATAAAAGAGACCATTCTTTGACTCATTCCCTGCTATCAATCATTGATTGGGCATTGCTTCATTCAAACTGAGACCTATTGAAGATCTTAGCTTAAAAAGTCTAAGGTCTCCTATTGCATTCAGAGCCATCCCTAATAGTCCTGATTTATATTTGGCCACTGGACCCACATGGCTCTGGTGGGGAAATTGAGGCAAGTGATCTTGCACAGCTCTCCCTCACTTAAATCCAATTTACTTACATATCATGGCATCACTTCCCTGATGTCATGGTCTTCTTTGAGAATGAAGGTATTAATAATTATAGACTATAAAATTAGGTAAAATAGAAATGAAAAAGAAGATAAAGATGAGATAATATCTGATCCCATATGCCTGGAATACATCCCCTCTTCATCTCTGGGCATTGAAATATTTCTTTCTTCAAGGCTTGGCTCAGCTTCTACCTTTTCCTTGAAGGCTTAGCTGATACCTTTAGCTGAAATGATTTCTCCTTCCTTAAACATTGAGGCAAGGAATAATATAAATAGATTTCTGCACAAGAAAATTTGTTTGGGGGCAGCTAGTTGGTGTAGTGGATACAGCACCAGCCCTGAAGTCAGGAGAACCTGAGTTCAAATCTTACTTCAGCCATTTAAACACATCCTAGCTGTGTGACCCTAAGCAAGTCACTTAACCCCAATTGCCTCAGCAAAAAAGAAAAGAAAATTTGTCTGGAAGTGATATAAAAGATGAATTGTTAGAAAGAAAGAGGGAAGTGAGAAGGCCTATGGAGGTTATTGTTATAATCTAGATAAGTAACAATGAGGGCTGATAGTAGGGTTTTCTGAGGCAACTAAGTGGCAAAGTGAATAGAAAAAACTCAGCTTCCTGAGTTCAAATCTGCTGTCAGACACTTCCTAGCTGTGTGACTCTGGCCAAGTCATTTAATACTGTTTGCCTCAGTTTCCTCATCTGTAAAATGAGCTGGAGAAGAAAATGGCAAACCACTCCAGTATCTTTGCCAAGAAAATCCCAAATAGGAGCCACAAAGAGTTAAACATGACTGAAAAAGACTGAACAACAACACTGAGGCTTTGCAGTAGGAACAGGGAAGAAATGGGAATAAAAGATATTGATAAGACACTTCATTTCTTTAGAACTAAATTTCATTATCTGTAAAAGGTATGAGAAGTAGAACTATTTCTGCTTTCCTTTCAGGTTGTAAAATTCTATCAAAAACCAAAACCAAAAAAAGTTATATATGTAATGAGAAGGGAACCCAAAGAAGAAAGATAATTCTGATTGCAGTTTGGGTTTTCAGAAAGCAGCTACATTTCCCTTGAACAATAACTGTTTACCAAGACTTATTTTTTATTTCTTTTGTAGCTTTGTTTACTGCTTACCTGGCCATAGCGTTAACACATATGATGACTGTGGTAAGTATGCCTTTATTTGAATTTTGCTATTGTGTTAGAATAAGTACTGTAAGCTCCTTTCAAACTTCTCTACACTAGTTTGTTTCAAATCCAAGGGTGTAAATTTTAATCTACTATATCATCAGGATTGTCAAAAATATAAGTCATATGGTATAAACTTAGTAATATATGCTAAGTTTGTGTTGTCTGTGGGATGCCACAAATCCACCTCCTAGTTAGATAGGCAAAATTTGAACTCTCAGTAACTAACCTCCATGTATTCTACTTTGGTCACACCAAATGGCAGTCTTTGGGACTCAGGGGACAAGGGCAGAATGAACAAAATAAGCAATCATCCCACCCCTCCAAAATAGTGCCTCCCTTTAAAAAAAATAATTTCCCTTTCCTCCAGACTTTTGTTTGTATCAGTCAATTGATCAATAAACATTTATTAAGCACAGGTCTGGCTTAATCATTAAATAAGCAGTGAACTTTCATCGAAACCAATTCTATATCTAAACAAATGATTGTCTTGTATCTGAAATGTCCTCCCTGCCCTTCCTTCTTCAATTGCATTCCTCCCCTTCCTTTCCCTATCCTACCACTTTCAGAACAAACTTCCTCCCTAGACCTCACTTTGATCATTCTACTTTGTGGCTCCTTGAGATACTTATTAAACATTTTGTATTATAATTTTTTAAAATATCTACTGTGTGCTAGCAACTATATCATGTACCCACAAAGGGGGAAAACAACAACAACAAAAAAAGATCTCAAGGACTTTACTTACAATCTACTGGACAGAAACAATATGTCAAGTTAATCAACAAATTAAGAGCCTGCTATGTGCTGAGCACTGTGTACTGAAAATACTAAGGCAAAGTCTGCTTTCAAGGAGTTCATGGTCTAATGAGAAAGAAACAACATGCAAACCACTATATACAATGTGTGTAAATATATGTGTATATATATATATATGTATATGTGCATATATACACTCAATTTATCCTGTGTATGTATATATGTGTTAACAATCTTTCAATTTAGTCTATGCTTATATAAATATATGGGTATATAAAATTACGGGTAAACACAAATATACACATATATATGCCTTCCCTCTTAGTTACTCTCAATTTATCCTATGTATATATAAATGTATGCATGTAAACACATGTATGTATAAATGTGTGGGTCTACATATACACATATGCTTTCCCTCTTGGTTTATTCTCAAGCTATCTTGTGTCTATATAAATATGTGGGTATACACACATATACATACATATATACATATATATGCCTTCTGTCTTGGTTTACTCTCAATTTATCTTATGTATGTATAAATGTGCGGGTATATACACATACACATACAGGATAAATTGAGATTATGTTGACACATATATACAAATAAACATACACAGGGTAAATTGAGAGTACACACATATACATACGCATATACACACACAGGATAAATTGAGAGTAAACTAAGAGGGAAGTCACTAAAATTAAAGAGGAACAGGACAGGTTTCCTGTAGAAGATTGGACTTTAGCTAAGACTTAGAGGAAACCAGGGAATCCAGGAGGCAGCTGAGAAGAGAAAGTAAGTTCCAGATACAGAGGACAGCCAATGACAACGCAGAGAATCAGGATATAGATTGTCTTGTTTGAGGAATATCATGAAGGCCAGGATCAAGGATACCAAATTTGTAGAGGGGATGAAGGCATAAGAAAATTGAAAAGATAGGAAAGTGGTCTAGTTATGAAAAATATGAATTTTTTTTAGAAGATGTTTAAGAATGTAGATTGCCATCCACTCTGCAAAGTAGAATCTTGGAGAGCTGTCAGAGCATGGGGAAGTTAAATATTTGTATGAGGTAACACATACAATTTAGATGGGAAGTAGGATTTGAACCCATGGTCTTTCTGACTCCAAGACCAGCTCTCTGTATATTAGGCTAAGTTGTTCTCGAATATAAAACAGATATAAAATTAATGCAAACTAATATCTGCTGAAGGAATTAAGAGGAAAAGAGTATTAACAAATAGGGATTAGGGAAGGCCTCCTAAAATGAGTAGGTGGCCATCAGTTGGGGAATGGTGGAATAAGTCATGGTATACGAAGGTAATGGAATATTATTGTCCTGTAGAAAATGATGAACAAGCTGATTATAGAAAGGACTGGAAAGATTTACATGAACTAATGCTGAGCAAAACAAGCAGAACCAGGAATACATTGTACATAGTAACAACAAAATTGTTCGATGATCAACTATGAAAGACTTGATTCTTCTCAGTGGTTCAGTAATCCAAGGAAATTCCAATAAACTTTATGATAGAAAATGCTACCTGCATCCAGAGGGAGAACAATGAAGAATAAACATAAATCAACACATGCTAGGTTCACTTCTTTTTTTCTATTTTTTTTCCTCTCTCGTAGTTTTTTTCCTGTGTTCTGATTTTTTCCTCCCAAAATAATTCATAAAGCAATCTGTATTTTAAAAAAGTTAATATACATGAATAACCAGAAAAAAAATTTTTTAAAAAGAGAAAGTCCTCCTATAGATGTTTAGGGGTTGCTAGGTATGCAGTGGATAGAATGTTGGTCCTAGAATGAGGAAGACTCACCTTCCTGAATGTAAATCTAGCCTTGGACACTAGCTATGTGATAGAGAGCAAGCCATTTAACCCTGTTAGCCTCAGTTTCCTTACCTGTAAAATGAGAAGGAAACGTGAAATCACTCTAAGATTTTTGTCAAGAAAAACCAAAACTGGGGAAACAGAGTCAGACATGATTAATCAATTAAATAGCAATAACAAAACCAATAGTAGTTAGTGCTTGAGTGTAGTTTTGAAGGAAGCTCAGGATTCTAAAGGAGAAGGTGGTGGTAAAGAGAGAATAAGTGCTTTGTTTTATGTGTGCCATTCTATGCCATGCTCTCCTACTAGTCCAGGAGAAGCATAGGAGACAGTATAATGTATGGAGATTGCAAGAAGGCCAGAATGACTAAAAAATACAAATCTTTAAGTTATCAATATAAAATGAATCTAGAAAACTAGGTTAGAACTAAATTGTGAAAGTTTTTAAAATGAAAAACAGATGAATTTATACTTTATCCTAGAGGCCAAAGGGAATAGAGGCAATAGGAAATCACTGGAGCTTCCTGCATATGGTGGGAGAGGGAACTAGGTGGGGGAAGAGGGACGGACCAAGTAGAATATATGCTGAAGTTCTAAAGCTGGAGTTTAAGGAGCTGGCTTCAAATTCAATCACTGATGCTTCCTACCCATGTGATCTTAGGCAAGTCTTTCCTGAGGCTATTTAACCTCAATTTATTTACTATTCATGTATGGGAGTTAGATGGGATGGTCCCTAAGGAGTCCATCTCAGTATTCCAGAAGGACTCAAGCTACCTGTTTCCTGTTCCCTCTTTTCCAGTTTGGGTTGCCATCATGCACCTGGCCCTTCTGCTTAGCCACACTCATCTTCCTCTTGGTGACAACAAAGAATCACTCAATCTACAAGCTGCCACTGAACAAAGTGACTTACTGTGAAGAGAATCGCACCTTCTACCTGACAGCAAAGAAAAAGTTAGCAGAAAGCCCTTTGTGATGATAGGACCAAATCAAAACCAGTCTGTCTGATTTTAAACCAGACTACACTATTGACTTGCAGTATCTGTAAATTAATATCTTCTACTGTCGTAGAAGCATTTAAACTAACCATACAGCAATTTATTACTATTTGTTCTTGATAAAAAAAACAAAACAAAACAAAAAAAAAAACATTCTTTTCACTTGCTTGTAGCTTTCTGTTAAAGGTCAATAAGGTGCCTTTGATTTAGGCTTATCTAAGGTAGCAGGTAACATGACCAGCACAACTACATCTCTCTGGGTCTCAATTTCCTCATCTGTAAAATGAGAAAGTTGGAATGCATGACCTCTATGTTCCCTTTCAACTCAAAATCCAGAAGGCCTATTCTCTGACCAGGAGCAAGGGGCTTCGGTTTTTATAAATACTTGATTTGGAGGAGAGTTGGAGAATAAAAGAATGTATTGGTCATAGGCTTTAAAAGCCTCCCACTTACTCAGAAATAAGAGGAAGTGAGTACAGAATGTGCTATTGCACCTCTGTATGATAGGATGATTGTAATTAACAGATACATAAAAACAATTATCAGTATTAATAATATTAAGTTCTGTGCCTAACTAGCCTTTAGTTAATAGAACCCAAAGCATCAGAAGGCCCAAAGGTCATCTCAAATAGAAAGGAATGTACTTTAAAAATTCAATACTGGCTACACAATGAAGTCTAACATTCTGGGCATGACCAAGTAAATAATCACTGCTGCTAAAAGAGTCTCTACATAATTATAAAAAGTGAGGCCAACCTTTTGTCCATTGTTGCTTTATATTCTCCCAATTACAGGGCTCCTTGGCTTTGAGTTGGGTTGTTTTCCCTCTCAGGACAGACAACAGAGTAGGAGGGAGATGGGATAGGATTAATATCTATCCTATATTATCACTCTTGTTGGAATCTGGAAATGACTTCAAAAACTCCATCTCCCGAAAATAAAGTTATTTTGAAGAGAATAAAATGAATGAACCTCTCTTCTCAACTTCAATATCTCATTAAATTCACAGGAAAGTTACACATTGATCGAATTTGCCTTTGAAATACTTGACAGAGCCAATTTAAATTGATAAAAATCATTTTGAATAAGAGTAAAAGGAAGTTTGGTAATTCTTTGCAACTTAGTCACATTTTTCAGAGTCAACATTTTTTTAATATTTTCAAAGACAGGCTTTTTCCATGGGGTATGATTACTTATTGGTGTTACTTGTTGAATTAATAATCTATTAAATTAACAATAACTTTTATACTAAAAATGTTTTCTCATTAATTTATGTAGAATGATACTATTGTGCTTTCAGAAATTAAAGGAGTTTAAACTACCAAAAGAATGTAGATGATAACATCTATGACACTTGGGTATGCTAGAATATGCATCAAGAATTCCTGAAATAGTTGTAGAACATGATCCCATCACTGTGACTGGTTGACTGAGCTGTCTGCCAGCATCAAGCCATCTAGTGACCATTTAAATTGGTTAATTATATTTTTGCTGACTAGCATGATACAGATTGACATCTCAGCTAGCCAGAGGCAGGGAATTCAGGAACAATGAAAACAGTGGATGTATCCTCCTTGGGACATGTCCTCGTTTTCAACACAAGAAGGTCTTAGCAACTAGAAGGAACAAAACCTACACTGCTTTACCAAAAAGAAAGAAGAGGAGGAGGGAAGGAAAGAAAGAAGGAAAGAAGGAAGGAAGGAAGGAAGGAAAAACAATAGAACAACAAGAACAACTTGTAGAACAACTACTGCTTAGTCTAGTTCTCATCACTGCAGAAGGAATTTCAAAAGGGGGAGGTTATGGTAATCCAGCTAAAGACAGAGCACCTGCATTTGGCTCAGTGATCCCATTTGATTACAACCTGGAAGGTTCTGCAAGGAAATGTGGTGCTTTAACCCCTTATTGGTCATTATAACACAGTTCATGTATGCCATCATAATGCATTCTCAAAATGGAATGACATTTTTGCTGAAATATTAATCTGTCAATTGGGAAGTTATAGAAAATAATGTTTTTTACTTAACAGTTTCTAATGGGAAGTTTATATTTAAACATACTGAAGTGATGGACTGGTAGCAGTAAGGTTATTAGTTAATTAAGAAGCATTATTAAGCATCTACTATGTGCCGAGCAATATGCTAGGAGATAAATTTCTTGAGAGCAGAGCCTGTCTTAGTATTTTTACCTTCTATTCAATAGCTCAAGGAGGAGATCATAGATCATAACTATTTTTCCTCTTAGGAAAATACGACAATTTTTCTGATATGGAGGTTCTTCTGATCAAAGCTTTTTGACTTCTTTCATTTGCAACTGCAATTCAATTCAACCAGCATTTATTATGTGCCTACTATGTTCTAGATGCATACAAAGAAAGAGAGTAAAATACAGACCCTACCCTCTAGTAAGTCATTCTAAGTATATACATTCCTATGGAAAAAAAAAAGATTTTCAATGTTTAAATTGACATTTATTTTGTCAGAAATTTTGTGAAATAAGAGCTTTAGAAATCAGGAAGAACAACACATTAACAACAAACAATAAAGAAAAAAATGTTGCACAGGTTCTGAAATCTGTGCTCTGATTATGCATGAATAAGCAACAATGGAGATAATCCATGCATGACTCATGATCAGAACAGATCTGAGGCGGGTGAGTTTCTGTTCTAAATAGAGCAACTTCTCATGAAGTGATTTCACACAATTGTAAATATAATCACTTGAAAGCATTGTAAAAAGAATAAGCTAAAGTGGTGTTAATTTTCTTGTTTCCTGTTACATAATGAGTATTATTCTAACAACATGTATATATATTTTTATCTTTGTTCCACTGAAGAGTACTTGTATGTTTTTCTATCATATATGTATTATGTGAACTCATACCAATAAAAAATATATAGTCAATTCAGTTGCATGTGCTTGTTTTTAAAAAGAGAAAAAGATGATAGATGCATAGATACATGATGGGTGGATAAATAGATGGATATGATGTAACATTCATTTATCCAATCATAAATATTTATTAAGTACTTTCTATAGCAAGGGAGTTAAGGCACAAAAACTTAATAAGTATAATATATAATATTACATGATAAATGCATCAAAGAGGCACAAAACCAAACACTTTGTGAGAAAAGGAATTGGGGAAGGAGAAAGAGCTAGATAGTATGGTATAATGTCTAGAGAACAGGATCTGAAGACATCAGTTCAAATTCTATTTCTAATGCTAACCTTGTGACCAGGAGCAAATCATTTAACTTCTAAAGCCCTCAGCCAACTCTCCAAGACTCTATATAGCACTCTTTTCCTTTCTGAATATGATCCCTACCTTTTCTTTTAATCGTTTTTTGGAGCACATTGGTAGATACTGGTCAGCTTTCCAAAAAATTCACAACCTTCACTAGTGTGTTTCTTTTACCTGGCAACCTGAGGACATAATTTTTCAAATCAAACAATATAGCAAAACAATTGACAAAAAATAGTTTCCCCCCATATGTCCCCAAGTTATATTCTACCACAAATTATCATACCATTAAAATGTAAAGAACACATATGGAATCCTTGTGATCAAGGCAACATAGATGGCCAAATACACATGTGGCCAAGACTTATACTCAGAGACCAACATATATCTCTAGCATTACAGAACTTCCATTGTCCTCTGGTGATGTTTCTGAACAAGCCAGAGAACTTTTATGTCCTGTTTTCTCTGTTGCATAGGGTAGCTGGGTGGCACAGTAAATAAAAATGCTGGGTCTGAAATCTTGGAGACGAATCTTCCTAAGTTCAAATCTGGTCTCAAACCCTTTAGTAGCTGTGTGACTCTGGGCAAGTCACTTAAATCTTTTTGCCTCATCTGCAAAATGAGCTAGGGAAAGAAATGCAAAGCACTCCAGTAGCTCTGCCAAGAAAACTTCAAATGGGGTCATGAAGTATAGGACACAATTGCAAGATGACCAAACAACTTTTTCCACCGCATGCTAGTTGCTAGATAGTCTTCATTGTTCTCTGCTCTCTAGGCTTCTATCTCCTGGTCTCTACTGAAACAATCCTGGCTATAGGGTCTCAGTTCTGGAAAACCCTTAGGCTTAGGCTGTTTGTTTTATTGTTGTTGTTGTTTTCAGATGCACCCAGCAGCTAGCTAGCTAAGGAAAAGCCCTTCTGCATTTTAAGTCTCTCTTCTGAATAAGTTCTTCTTCTCTGACCCTTAGTTTATTTTTTTTTCTGTGCAAGGAATGTACTGGCTCTATTATATGTTCTCCCCTCTTACTCCCCCCCCTCCATAAACACAAATCATTTCCCAGGTCTCCATTTAACAAATAACAAAGGGGCTGAGTGAAGTTGTGATGGAAAAATTGTTTTTATTCCTCATTATATTTCTTGTGTTCCTTGAAAATCACAGGGGTCTGGCTATGTTGATAAGACTGAAAAGTATGGATGACCAATGGATTGTCAAGGGAATTCCTACATTGATCAAATCACAGATCCTTGACTACTGCTATTGGATGTGTTCAAATAAACATACAAACATAAATACATACATACCCACACATTCATTCAACTGAGGGATCTGGAACTGTGATTTCACAGTGTGATTTCAAGTATGGGAAAACTCTCTCTAAAGATGTAGATCAGCAACTCATCTGTAATTTATATCTTTTTTTCTTTCTTTCTTTCTTTTTTTTTTTAAGATTTAATGAAATTTAAAGAGCAAGTCATCCAATCTTCTTAAAATTGCTTGCCCAATATATCAACACTCAAAATCCTAATGTCTCAAAGTTTACTCTTCGTGGAATGCACAATTCTTCTGGAAAGCATCTACAACACAGCTATTGGGAGGCCTTTTCTATCTTTCTATACTTTGGAAGGAAAGGCAAAGCCACTCCCTCCAGGGGTTGTAACAGGAATGGATAGAGCAACAACCAAAAAGTGTTTTTAATTTTGGCTGCTACAAAGACAAGGATCTCCCCAGTCTTTCTGCCAATTCTCAATATCCTTGGACACTTCACACTGCAGTTTCCAGTGGCAGGGTTCTGTATTCTCATAATACTTCTTTATCTCTTCTTGCTGCTCATCTGTATCATGTTGTAATTCAAATTTGTAGGAAAAAGCCCAAGTACCCCCAGTCCTGAGTCAATCTTCACTATTCAATGGAACTATTCCCAGGCCTTGGTGATCTTCCTTTCACTCCAGAAGAGTTTAGTCATAGCTAAAAGGACATGGACATCATATTTGCACTTCTTCAAGGCATCTATACCCTGTTGGTCTTCCTCTAGAATCTTGTCTCAAAGAAAATTGTTTCTGACCAGAGGATGCTTAGTTTGGGATATTCCTGCTGTTCCTTTGCCATGAGTATATTGGCAATATTCTTCAATCTAATTTGGCATTCTAATCTCATAGTTTCCAACCACAAATTTGGGTTCTTTGAATTCTTCAAATGAGATTTCTCCAAAATGACTCTTGCTCTGCTTAATTTTCCAACCTTCTATAATCTTTAAAGTAAAAGCCACCAGGGTGTAGAATGGGGCACTTCTTCAACCCCCAGTGATGGGCTTTCTGGACTTTTTCAATCAATTCCTACTGCTCCACAATATGCCCTTCCATCACCCACAGTTTGGTGAAATCTTTATGGTGCTTCAAGACTTCTTCCCAGAGATTTTGAGTAGTGGCAATGTTTCCTAGCACCCATTCCAGTTTCACAGATTTCACAAACAACTTTGTAGTGAGACCCACTCATATTTATTATCCCCGATTCAGGTTTCACAACACCAACTAGATCCCTTCATTATTGAAGTTGTCCTAGAAATCCAAGGTTTTCCTGCTGGGAAAATTGGAAACTAATATGGAAGAAACTAGGTATTGACCCACACCTAACACCATTTACCAAGAAAAGGTCGAAATGGGTTCATGATCTAGAAAATAGATAGATATTATAAAGAATGGTATTATAAACAAATTAGAAGAACTTAGGATAGTTTACTTCTCAGATCTATAGAGAAGGAAGGAATTTGTGACCAAAGAAGAACTGGAGATCATTATTGATCACAAAATAGATAATTTTGATTATATTAAATTAAAAACTAATCCAGACAAGATTAGAAGGGAAGCAATAAACTGGGAAAACATTTTTACATTCAAAGGTTCTAATAAAGGCCTCATTTCTAAAATATATAGAGAATTGACTCAAACTTATAAGAATTCAAACCATTCTCCAATTAATAAATGGTCAAAGGATATGAACAATTTTCAGAAATTTCGATTTCAAGAAATTGAAACTATTTTTAGTCATAGGAAAAGGTGCTCTAAATTACTATTGATCAGAGAAATGCAAATTAAGACAATTCTAAGGTACCACTAACACCTCTCAGATTGTCTAAGATGACAGAAAAAGATAATGACGAATGTTGGAGGGAATGTGAAAAGACTGGGACACTATGCATTGCTGGTGGAACCATTCTGGAGGGCAAGTTGGAACTATGCTCAAAAAGGTATCAAACCTTTGATCCAGTAGTGTCTCTGTTGATCCTATATCCCAAAGAGATCTTAAAGGAGGGAAAGGGACCCTCATGTGCAAAAATGTTTGTGGCAGCCCTTTTTATAGTGGCAAAAAGCTAGAAATTGAATGAATGCACATCAGTTGGAGAATGGCTGAATAAATCATGGTATATGAATGTTATGGAATATTATTGTTCTATAAGAAACAACCAGCAGGATGATTTCAGAGAGGCCTTGGAGAGACTTACATGTACTGATGCTGAGTGAAATGAGCAGAACCAGATCATTATACATGACAGTAACAAGATTATGCGATGATCAATTCTGATAGACATGGCTCTCTTCAACAATGAGATGATTCAAACCAGTTCCAATTGTTCAGTCATAAAGAGAGCTACCTATGTATTATATATATATTGGATTTAACATATATTTCTACCATATTTAACATGTATTGGACTACTTGCCATCTAGGGGAAGGCATGGGGTAAGAGGGGTGGAATTGGAACACAAGGTTTTGCAAGGGCTAATGTTGAAGAATCGTCCAAACATATGTTTTGAAAAATAAAAAAGCTTTTAAAAAATAATAAATTAAAAAAAAAAAAGAAATCCAAGATTTGCTTGAAGTAGGTCTATCTTTCACCAACCACTTGGACTTGACACCCATGAGGCAGAGTATCTCAGCCTTCAAGTGATGGACAACTGCTCCCTGTAGGAGTGCTTTGAGGGAATACCTGGTCCCATGGTTCTCAAAGTAAGAAACTCACAGCCATCCACTCTTCTTACTAGGGAAAACTCACAGGAGATGACAAATAGCTTAGGCATACGCCAATGCATTGTGGGCAACATAACTATCTGCATCCTCCATCCAGATAAGTGTTCTAGTTTTTTCCTCAATCACAATTCCAATGACTGCATGCATAACATTGCTGGCAGGTGGCCACCCTCCCAGCTTTATTACAATCCTCAGCATTCTGCATCCACTTCTCTCTATTGATTTCTTTACCATTTGCTCTAAGTGATAGGATGGCTCTGTTAATGATTTTCATCACCACTGAGTATTTCTATCGGCTTCCTCTAGTTTTACTGTTATAATCCAGATGTGCTGATCTCTGGGAATGTTTTCACATGCTGTATTTAAGACCTCACTGGCATTCTCATAGGTCTCCATCTTCCCCAAAACTAGCCAAAGCTCCACAGTAGCAGGACAGTATTGCACAGCTTGACAGCATCATTCTATCATTTTCTGGCTCTTCCAATCCCACAGCTGCCTTCCATAAGAGAATGGAATTTGGAACATATTCCAGAGTTTTTCTAAGTATGTGCTTCTTTGCTCAGATGTCTGTTTCTAGTCCTGTTGCTCTGGTATAAATTTTGGACAGACTGCAGAAAGTGACAAATAGTTTGTACAACCCCAACCTTGGCTATATCACCAGTCTGTAGATGGGCTGCTTCTAGATATACATCTTCAGCCTTGAGTTGCATTTCTATTCCTTTCATAACGAGGTTTCAAGCTATTTGTAGTTTTCCAGTGACCTCTTCCAGGTGAGCTGAAGCAATCTGTGCTGGAGGATGATGGGGATTTGTCTCTCTTATAGACTTTAGAAATAAACAGACTTTTAAAATATATCATTGGTATCTCTTCCATGTGTGGGAATCCTGGAATTCAGATATGTGACATTATAGTTTGGATCCACCACAGTCTACCCACTCTCCTATCAGATACCTGGCTCAATCACACATCCATCAAGGTGTTCCTATTTTGGCCAATCTCCCTCATGTCCAATTCACCTGCTCCAAGTATCATTAACCCAGGTATCATTCCACCTGGGTAAGGTGTATTACGATCTCCAAATTTTGCTTGTCAGAGGTCAAATAAATGAAGTGTGGTTTCCTCTAGTCTGTAAATGGTTAAACAAAGACACTATCAAGGGAACAAGGATAAGTTTCTCATATCATGCATTCTGCTGGCATTTGTTTCTAGTATCACCAACTTCAGGAATACTTGGCCACTCTTCCGTAACTTCTGCCAATTTTCTTTTCAGATCTGAGAACATATGGACATTCCATATGGTATTTTTCAACTTCTTTCTCTCTCTGTTCCCTTCTTTCTTTTCTTCTTTTATCTATTCTTTCATCCACTAATGCTTAAATAGCACCTGCTTTCTCATCATCTTTTTCATAAGGACCATGTGAGAGAAGACTTCCAGCACAACCATTAAACTCATCATAATTATGGTCATTCAATTCTTCATCATAAAAGCCCCTACAATCTTCTTGCTTGGTGGAGAGTGCTAATCATCCAATGGATATTAGCCCCCCAATCAAGTCTGACAGGGTAGTAAAACCAGTGACTCAAAGGCCCAGGATGTTCCCAACAATGTCTTTGATTAGGAGGTATCAGGGAAGCAGAGGCGACTCCTATGTTATTCCTCCAAGATTGAGGTGTTGAAGAACCACTTGTTTATACTCTTAGTTACCTGAAATATTGAAAGGTGGTTCAGTAATGAACTGCCTTTATAGGGCACCTTCTCCAAAGACCAACCTACTAAAGCCCATAAAAACTTAACACCAAGTTGGCTCGAGGGTTAAAATTTTTAGCTCAACAACCTTTGAAGAACATTTACTAAATTACAGAGATTTAGATCTTTGTCACGCAAGAAAGAAAGAATTTATTAAGCACTTACAGTGTGCTACATATCTGTGCTATGTGCCAGGAATACAAATACAAGCAAAAAGAAAGATAATCCCTGCCCTCAAAAACTTTATATTCTAACATGGGAAGACAATACAAGAAAAGGGAATGAAAAACAGGCTGGGGGGAAAGTATACTTACAGAATCACAAAGTCCCAAAGGTCAGAAGCAGAGCCAGAAGAAAGGATTGAAGGTTGACCAGCCAGGGTCCCTTTGCAAAATGGAGACTCTGAGAGGAACTGACCAATGGGATAGGGGGGTTGGGCAGGCCCCATAAAATGAGAAGGCTACAGGGAATAATGGATATTCCAGGGTAAGGAGGCCCCACACACTGAGAGAAGTTCCAGGGTGACAAATACACCTCAGTAGAGAGAGTACCAACATTGATAAAATTATAGATCCCTGTTGTATTAGTCATATATTATCTGCAGTGTGTTATGATAAATAGGTAGGAGTCCTGAGTTCTCGTACTGACTCTGCTACCAAAAAACTATGTGATCTTAGGCAAGTCACTTAACCATGATCCACAGTTCAAATGTATTTATCTATAAAATAGGGAAAATACCTGTTATGCCTATCAGTCAATAAACATGCATTAAATGCTTACTGTGTGCCAAGCATTGTGCTACATGCGGGGGATACAATGACAAAAGTGATACAGTCTCTTTCTTCCAGGAGCTTCCCTTCTACTGGAGGGAATACAATATATTCAAAATTGTATCACTGAAATAAAAAATGATAAGATTTATATATATATATATATATTATACACACACAGAAATAAATGAAAAGTGATTTCAGGGGAGATGGGGAATGAAGAAAAGTCTCTTCAAGGAAATGCCACTTGAGCTGAGTTTTTAAGGAAGCTGGGATAGCAAGAGGCAGTTGTGCATTTACTCCACACACTAACGTGTGAATAAGCACAGAGATTAAAGTGAAAATCATCTTCTGTTCTCAAGAGTACCAGCAAGATATCCTAGAGGCAACAGGAGGCATCATGTATCAGGCAAGTCAAATCACCACCACCTCCTTGACCGCTATTACCCCCCGGAACCTGATGAAGAGAGTCCAAGATTCTGAACTGAAGAGACATTGGAAGTGCCGTACTTACAGACCATTGTCTGCAGCCATCATCCTGTGTATTCTTATGGAGATGAAGCCTGACCACTACTCTATAAATGCTATAGATGAAGTTACACAAAAATAGAAGTTCTTGATGTCAAAACCTAGAATTGTCAAAAGGTTCAATGTTAGAAACTGGTATGATTTTATCAGTAGATATTAAATGACTAATATGGAAATTTTTTACATAACTGCGCACATAACTGTCCCAGGAAGGGGAAGGAGGGGGTGGAAGGAGGGGGGATCAGAATATGGAACTCAAAACTTTAAATAATAATTTAAAAAAAAAACATAGAAAGAAACAGAGGACCATGAGATTTTTCCATCTACCTTGCAGCTGAAAACTGCCATACGTGTTACCTTCCCATTAGAATACCTACTCTTGAAATAGGAACTGTCTTACTTTTCAGTTTGTGTACTGAGGACTTAGCACAGAGCTTTGCACACATTAAGTGCTTAATAAGTGATTTTCCCCTTAATCTGGTCTCAGACACTTAACACTTCCTAGCTGTGTGACCCTGGGCAAGTCACTTAACCCCAAATGCCTCAGCAAAAAAAAAAAATTTATTTCCCCCCCATACATTCATTCATTCATGCAAAAGGAGCTTACATTCTAATTGCACATTCTAGTTATTGCAATACATATTCATTTCATGTCATCCTCCTAGCAACCAGGTGAGGCAAATCATGTAAATATTATTAGCTTTTTCTCCATTGTCATGAATATTTGTGTGAAAATTACAAAGAATCATCCAAATATAAGACATTATTTATATATCTAGATTACGACATACGACAAATACGACATACGACAAATCAGTATATATTTGTTCACTAGGCAATAGCAGCAGATGTGTATATTTTCCATTCTTGATTTGTACATCAGTCATCAAAAGCAATTAAATTACCTCATGGGCGATATACACATAATGGGGTTTTAAGAAAAGCTATTAATGTTTGTGAAATCTTTCTCACTTTTTAAGGCTATTGTGTACAGGCTTAAAGGGGATTACCTCTACTTCATGCTCCAATCATTCCTTAAAACTACCAAGCTGAGTATAGATCTTGCAGCAGATCCAAGAGTCAGTTCTAATGCATGAGAAGAGCAGAAGTTTGGAAAATAGGGTCTTCTTTGACACACAATCCCAACTATGATGCTTACTAGTTATATAACCATGAGCACATCATTTAATTTGGAGCCACAGTTCACAACCACAATCAAAAAACTGAATATGACAGACTGTACCAAGTGGCACTATAAAAATTACAAAGAATTATAGAGAATGAAACACATCTGTACTCTGCTGTGGTCATCTGGAGCACTAGGTTTAGTTCTAGGTACTATAATTTAGGAAGGGTATTGGTAAGCAATTATGACATATGAAATGTTCAAGAAATATAATTTCTGGGCATTCAGTTTATTAATTATGGCTAGCGAATAATTAAAGGATGATCATTTGACCATCTCTTATATAAGAAAAGAGCCCTCATAGTGTAATGCTCCAGGAGAAACTGAGGCAGTACCACACATTGAAGACTAGTTAATATTTTATTGATAGTAATTGGAGAGTTTAGAATCCATAGCTATGGAGCGGGACTGAATGGGACTCCTGTTTCAAAGCACACAGTCCTGGAGAGATAGACTGGCAGCCATTAGCCAGCTGTCTGGATCTCAAAATAGATGCAGTGATGGAGAGTTAGACTGGCAGCCATTTGCCAGCCATCTGTATCTCAGGGTATCCAGCAGTTAGAAGTTTGCTCCAAGGATTCTTATAGGGCTTCTGGTGCTCAGGTGAACAAAGAACAGGCAGAGGGAGGGGTAGGGTACTAGGGGAGATTGGAGTTCCAAGAAAGGACTATCAATTCAGTTCTGACAGGAAGAATCATAAATTCTGATAAGTTTGGAAAGAAGCTAAGAGACATTAAGTCTAGGGCCATAAAGATAAGGAGCATGTCTAGGTGTTTGAGATGAGCCATCTAGAGATTTTATGATTCTTTGGAATGCTAGCCCAATTATTTCTGATGGTCAGAAGGGGGGGGTGCTATAAAGGCAGAACAATTAAGGGAAACTGAGACAGAGCAATTGAGGGAAACTGAGACATGGAACTGTGGCACAACATTCCAGACTCTCTCTCCTGAATATTCAAATCATTGAATCACCTTCCCCCAGATACCCGGAAGATCTCAGCACTATAATTTTGACTGACCCTACCAGGAGCAGATAAACAAAAACAAAAACAAACAAACAAAAAAAAAAAACTAGAAAAGGTGCAAGGATCTACGGTGAGGACAAGTCTCTCCTGATAGCCCAAGAGCTGTTAATAGCCTTCCATAGTCTTCCCTGTTGCAAGTTTGTCGGTCCTCTGCAGTTCTGGAGCACCATCTCAGCCAGGGAACTCAGTTTGAGATGGATGGTTCAATGTTAGGTCTGCAGTGGTTTATGCACCAACCTCTGCTTGCAGAGGAAGCAGCAGTGTCCAAGGCAGCTGTGCCAGCCTAGGAGGGACACTGCACGGCCATCAGAGACTCCGAGGGGGAAGGGGGAAGCCCAAATTTGCTCCACCTGTCCCTACCCAGAAGAACAGACAGGCTAGAGAATGCTGCTGCAGATCAGAGTATCAGAGTGTGCACAATTGGACAATCAAGGCAGGCAAACCATGAACTCAGAGGCCTGATAACCAGACTGTTCTTGGAGGATGCTGAAATATTAATTAACTAGGGGTTACAGAACTGGGAAGTGGATCAGAGAGACTGCCAGTAGTCAGAAAATGGTCCCAGAAACTGAGTCTGCCAGGGCAATTCCAATAGAATAAGGGGGTTCAAAGTTAAAGCATAATCAGCGATCACAGTCCAGTTGGGGTTTAAATAATAAACCAATCAGGCAGTAAAAAATGAAAAATGGATTGCTGAAAGGGCTTCTAATTTAAACTGGTAAGTTGGGGATGGGGCAGAAGTGCCTAAGGCCAAGTGGATAGGAAACTAGGGGCACTAGTGTTTCCCATTTTTTCAAGTATTTTTTGGAAAAATCCACTAGTTTTCCTGGTTACCATTTCTCATTCTTTCCCCCCTTTTTCTTTTCCCCTGAAGTAATCATCCAAGGAGGAGTAAATAGGGGTCTAGTTATCAAATTCATTTCATATAACAGACAGGTATAGTAGGGGTTTTCCACTTTGGAACTCAAGATCCCTCACACAATTACATATCCTGAAGGGAACATTGTGATCAATTAGATAATGCAAATACAAACTATTCATTTCAATAAGAGTCACCCAAAATCTTAACCCAACATTTTCCATCTTTAAATCCAAAATACAGCAATAGGGGACCCAATCAGGAGTATACAGTAATATACAGTAATAGGGACCCAATCAGGATTGTGCAATAATACACAGAGTTTTAATAGTCATTCATCAACCACTCTCAGTTCCCCCCAAATCAGGCATAATGTCCATTAGGAGCAGGGGTGGCATCTCTTTAAAAAGCTGCTTCAAGCTGAGAAAGGTGAAGTGAACTTCTTTTCCAAGGAAGGGGTTGGGTGTGGTCTGATTCAGAAGCAGGTCAGTAAGGCTGTAACTTGACCAAAATCTAGAACACAAAACAAATCTAACAAATAAAGGTCAGAACAGTCTGATATAGAAAGACTGGTTCACAAGGAGTGCTACAAAATGTGGAGAAGCCAGTACAGATGTGCAGTAGCTTCCCATGTAAGGAAATAAGTTTGTCTCACGGGACAGACAAACAGCTGTCAGCTGTAGTTCCCCTAAACAAAATAGCAGTTAGGTCTCTCAGAAAACTGTGCTAATTGTACTCTCATTATTTAGAAACCTTTAAAGACCAGAATACCTACAGACACAAATATCTAGTAACAGATAGAGGATTAGGTTAAATACTCATATGCCCAAGTATAATGATTACATATAACCAGATTGGAAACAGTAAGGTATGACTTAATTAAATTGCATCAATGATTCCCATTGACTATGCTCTCATCATAGAAATTAGTCATAGGAGAAAAAACAGGGGGCATGACTATACCATACTATAATCAGTCAAAACTGATTCTTCAGCACATACAGGACACAGGATTAAATAGCCTTAACTCAGGTTTACTCCAGGTAATTGTCCCAGTAACTTACAGAAGATGAAACTTTAAAATTCCCAAATAATATTAGCTACAAGCCCAAGAAATCTTACCTCCAATAACAAATTCCATTAACCAAAGTTTCAGATGAATCCTAAGTAGGCATTTACCATGGCCTTATATTGATAACAGTAAGAGATTTGTCCCATGAACTTTCTGGGACTTATCTTTCATATCAAAGTAAATGTTTCATAAAGTGAACATTACAGATTATTTTGCTTTTAAAAGACATTAAAAATACATTTAAAAACTGAGGGAAACTGAGACATGGAACTGTGGCACAATAATGGAGACCTCTCCATATTTATATGCCTGTGGAAAAGTGAATGTCCTCAACATGTGTCCATCAGGCTTGATTGGCTAACAATTAATAAGAGAATAAATACTATAATAAGAGGTAGGCTTATTCTGATGAGGGGTTAGAGGATGTGATTCTGATCACACAATCTTGGATAAAGAAACTTATTTCTGCTCAGTTCACCCCCCTGTCTAGAGCAATCTAGAAAAAAAGGGGGAAATGTACTACCACTCAAACCTGTCTAAAACACAATGATCCAGAATTCAACAATTCATCAAGACTAGACTTTCTTAAACTTTGATCAGATCTGATCTGATAGAGTAGGTTTTGCCCAATATTTCATCTTATCATTAGCCCTGGCCTTTAAATGTTGACTGAATAATCTACAGGGGCTAGTTTCTGAATGAAGAAATAAGGAGAAAATCTGGCAATTTAACAATTGGTTATTAATATTGTAACAACCATATCCCCAGCCCCCAGAAAAACTGGGTTTGAGAACTTAAAATGACCCCAAAATCCCCAAACCCCTTTTGTACATCTTCAAAGACCCTTGTCTCCTTCCCTCCTGTATAACATTAGGAGCAGAAATCTCATGCAAGATTTCTGTCTCCTTGTCCCAGGCTCATTTAGACTGTATAAAAGGTCCTATATCCTTTTGTTCAGGGCCAAGCACTTTGGATATGAATCCCATGTGGCCAAAGTCAACTTTAATAAATTTAATAAATTCCAAATTTAATAAATTTGGAACTATGCCCAAAGGGCTGTCAAATTGTGCATACCCTTTGATCCAGCATTGTTTCTACTGGACCTATATCCCAAAGAAATCATAAAAAAGGAGAAAGGACCCACATGTACAAAAATGTTTGCTGCAGCCTTTTTTGTAGTGACAAGGAACTGAAAAATGAATGAATACCCATCAGTTGAAGAATGGCTGAATAAGTTATGATATATGATAATGGATACTATTGTTCTATAAGAAATGATCAGGATGATTTCAGAAAGGCCTGGAGAGATTTACATGAACTGATGCTAGTTAAGTGAATAGAACCAAGAAAATATTATACACAGCAACAAGATTATGTGATAATCAATTCTGACGGATGTAGCTCTTTTCAATAATGAGGTCATTCTGGCCGATTCCAATAGACTTATGTTGTAAAGAACCTTCTCCATCCAGAAAGAGTATTATGGGGACTGAAAGTGAATTACAACATAGTATTTTCATCTTTTTTGTTGTTGTTTGCTTGGGATTTTTTTTTTCTTTCTCATTTTTTTTCCCTTTTTGATTTGATTTTTTTGTGTGTGCAGCATTGATAAATGTAGAAATATGTTTAGAAGAATTGCATATGTTTAACATATATTAGATTGCTTGCTGTCTAGGAGGGAGGAAGAAAAATTTGGAACACAAGGTTTTTCAAGGGTGAATGTTGAAAATTATATTTGTATATATTTTGAAAGTAAAAAGCTATTATTTTAAAAAAATGAAATTTTAAAAGAGAAAAATAAAGAATGGGTTATTAAAAAAAGAAAGTCCCCCAAATCCAAGCCTTCATTAGCTACAGGAGAAAAAATATTCCACAGAGCTAATAATTAAAGAAATGAAGATTCAATTAAGGTTGTACCTCATGAGTTGTACCAATATGAGGTTGTACCTCACATACATTAGATTGGCAATGTTGAAAAAAATAGAAAATGATCATTGGAGGAACTGTTAGAAAAACAGACACATTCATGCACTGTTAGTTGATCTGCAAATTGGTACAACCATTCTGAAAACTAATTTGGAACTATGCCCAAAATGTTACTCAGTCTTTCACTTAGCAGTACCATTAATAGGCCTATACACTACATTAAAAACCAGAAGGGAAAGAACCACAGGTACATACTTATAACAACTCTTTCATGGGGCAGCAAAGATCTGGAAACTGAGGAGGTACCTATCATTTGGGAAATAGCTGAACAAATTATGATATATGACTGTGACAGAATACTATTTTATTATAAGAGGTGATGAAAGGGATGGTTTCAGGAAAAGCTGGATAGACTTATATGAACTGATATAGAGTGAAGCAAATAGAACTTTTTTTACACAACATTTTAAAGACAGATAACTTTGAAAGACTTAAGAATCTTATCAGTATAATTATCAGCCATCATTCTTCAGGACTAATGATAAAGCATGTTTTTTACCCCCTGACAGAGATGATGAACCCAAGGGACAGAGATGATGAACCCAAGAGCAAGAGAAATTTTTTATTTAAATGGCCAATGCAAGAATTTGTTTTAATTGACTATGTATATCTGTTTGCAGGCTTTGTTGTTGTTGTTGTTGTTTTTCAGGATATGGGGGCAATGTTCATTGTTCAATTGTTCATTGAAAACTTCATTTTTTAAAAGAAAGAGAAAGTATCTGAAGTGACTTTCTAATCTGAGATTATATAATTTTCACCTATAAATTGGGTCTAATAATAAATACATTCCCTCTTTGTCAATGTTTTGCTTTTACTTTCCCCCCTCCTTTGTCTTATTAAAGACTAACATTTCTAGAACTATATCAACTAATAATGGGAAGAAGGGGCATCCTGTCTTTATACTTATTTGTAGTGGAAAAACTTCTAATGTTTCTCCATTGAAAACAATGCTAGCTGCGAGTTGTAAATTAAACAAATAAAGAGCAGGCCTTTCTAAGACTTCAAATTTTAAGGATTTCTTACATAAATGTGTTATTTTTCTTCATCTATTAAGGACAGGTAATTGGCACAGTGGAGGAAATTTTGGGTCAGTGAAATGAATGAAAACCCAGAGAAACAGTTTCTGAGTAATTGATAATCAATTTGTTAATTAGGATATCTGGCAATCAGTAAATTAATGGTCAGTGGTTTCTCCCAGTGACAAACATCAAGGGAGATCCTGAAATTCCTTAATTCCTTTCTGAAAGGGAACTCCCCTGGAAAGTGAAAATCAATCCTGATTAATGGACATTGAATTAGGAGATGGTCGAAAAGTCTTCAGTTCCTCCTACTGAGAACATAACTTGATCTTAAAATTCAGCAGCCTCAAGGAATTTGATCAGGAGAAGCCATCTCCATCTAGTCCTTTCTAACTAGTTTTCTCCTTTATGAACTAGATTGTCCTGAATTCTAATGGAGGCAAAAGGTCACCCAGACTGGATTCTTTTTATAATTTCTGTTTAATTAACTGATTGGGGTCTTAAGGACTAGGAACAATCTCATTAGTCAGCTATCTCTGAAAGGCATGACTTGGAGTTGGGTTTTAACAGAAAGAGGAGGAAAAGAGTGGATCATAAATTAATAATTAGTTGTTAATGTAATATTATAATATTAATTTCTCTCACCTGGAATCAGGAAGACCTAAATTCAAATCTGGTCTCAAACACTTAGTAGTTGTGTGACTGTAGCAAGTCACTTAACCCTGTCTGCCTCAGTTTTCTCATCAACAGCACCTTCCTCCCAAATTTGCTGTGAGGGACAAATGAGGTAGCAATTGTAAAGCACCTAGCACTGCATCTGACATAAGTTCTATATTAATGTTAGCTACTATTTTCCTTGAAATATTTGTAAGTTTTATAATACTTGTATTCCCTATCTCACAGGGCTGTTATGAGAGAAACCATATCAAATTGTGACTTATGATTTAAACTGCATCTGGATTGTCCTACCCTACAATATGCTTCTCATCTGCCTCATCTCACCCTCAACTAATTTATGGGCAAAGAAAACATAATCAGGAAAGTAAGTTTGATGTAAAGGAAGTGCTATAATGCATTTTAAAATACGCTTCCTGCTGTTTGGAGTTTTTCCAAGCTACTACTGTCCCTGCCGGCTTAGATAATTGAGGAGGAAGGATCTGTGTTCTAGCCTCTGAACACAGCAGAGACAAATATCTAAAATACTAAAGTAAATGTACCCTTCATTTCCCAGCTGGCCAGATAGTGATCATTGCTACAAAGATTCAGGATGTCAGACTTCCCTACTGAGGTCAAAAGGACTTTTGTTCAGAGTTCACAATAACAGCAACAACTTGAACTTTTCCCTGAGAACTATAGAGAAAAGATAGAGAGAATCCACTGAATGGAGGCAGGTTGGGAGGGAGGAATGGATCTTGCTCTGGACACCTGCCCTTCTATGCCCCTTTCATTACCTTCTCCCACAGGTCTCAGTTCTTACTGGTGAGACAAAGTGCATGGAGCTCCTGGCAACTTTCTGTTGTCTCCTTCTATATCTCATAAAAGAACAGTTCCCACTTCACCCAACCTCCCCTCCACACACACACTTTAACAGCTATCTGCCTCTGCTTCTTTCCTGGGAGGAAAAGAAAGAAAGAATGGAAGCATTTTCTGTCTCCTACAACTAAAGACCCCAAGTAGCCATGATATAGCTTGCCTCCTGCCTCTGCATTGCTTGCTGTCTTTTTTCATTGCTATCAAGTTATTCCTTAATCTAGATGAAAAAAAAAATATATATATACATATGTGTGTGTGTATACACACAGACATATATGTATGTATTTATGCACAAATCTGGGAGGGGAAGATGCTCAAGATTTCTGACCAAAGCAGAAATAACTGCTATTTAGATTCAATCTGAGTCAATCAGGACCCAAACAATAATCGACCAAATGGGGTTTGACCAAAGACCAATGGTGGCCAATGAAAATAGTCACACATATGACCTCACTCCAACCTGCTACAATTAAACTATCATATTTAGCAAGAAGAGCACATTAGAGCCCTCTAGGTGTATATAATAGGAACCCACAGTTTCCCTTCCCCAACATAAGCAACAACTGACTTTAAGCCTGGCAGTTCCTTAGTCTCCTAGATTGTGCTAAATAAGGGTTATCAGCCAGATACCTGACTTATGCCAGTGAGAATGATAGAGGTCCTAAACTATGTCTCTTCATTCCCCCATCTCTTCCCTTGTTGATGTTATTTTTAGTTGTGTCTTAACTCATGGCCCCATTTGGGGTTTTCTTGGCAAAGATTTTATAGTCATTTGCTATTTCCTTCTCCAATTCATTTTATAGATGAGGAACTAAGGCAAACAGAATTAAGTGGCATGTCTGAGGCCAGGTTTGAACTCAGAAAAATGAGTGTCCTTGACTTCAGGCTAAACACTATGTCCTGCATCACCTAGCTGACCCCATCTTTTACTTGGCAGTTGGGGATCAGAAGAATGCAACAGAATTTCCATCCTTCATTTCCACATAAAGGCAGTTTATTCTCTGTACAACACTCTCTAGGTTGCAGGATCTAGTTGTTAACCTAGGTTAAATAAGTAAGAGATAACAGTTTAAACAGAGGCTGACTGGATGATGAAGCTCTTGGACGCTCAGATGGAATGAGACTTTGGGCTTGGGTCTACTAGTGAGCTGTTATTTTGTGTTAATGTCATTAATCTTAGATTTAGAGCTGAAAATAGTCCAAACCCACTCCTATTTTTATAGATAAGGAAACTAAAAACCATAGCGGTCACCACCAAAGTAGGTGATTTGTTCAAGATCACCTAGGTATCAAAGTAACAAAGCTGGGATTTGAGTCTAGATCTTCTGGCCCTCAGACCAGGATTCTTTACACTCCACCACACTACATGTAATACAGAGTAGTTTGAACAGGTCTAAAAACATTCCATATCCTTGTGTTTCTCAAGGAAAGGTATTATATAGTTTGAATTCTAAGTTAACAGGGTCTTAAATATAACGATTTCAGGCTGATTCTGGTTTTGAAGACAAATTAAAAAAAAAAACTTATTAAATTTCATTGCTTATTTAAGGCTGGGTCATTTGGTTCCCACCTAAACAACATGTCCTAGTAACATATAAGGAATGCAGGAAGAAATGATGCAGAGGGAAAATGCTGGTTCATACTCAATGATAAAATTAAATCTCATAGACAGCAAAAAGTCATCTTGGAAAAATGAATCACTTCACTGGAATGAGCTCTAGGAAATCTCTAGTCACTACTGGGCATGCGCAGAGATTTGGACTGGTTTCTTTGGAAGATTGATGGGGGAGAAGGAGTAGCACAAGTTGCCCCCCCCCTTTTTTTTTGGCCTCCAGAAGCTTCTGAGGAGCTCTGAAACTCAAGCAGGAGCCCTTGGAAGGTTATAATTAAACAAGCCTCCCCCAGGCTTACCCATAGAAAATACTAGAGTCAATTAATCCTGGTATATTAAGCTCTATTTATCATAGACCTTGCCCACTGACTTTTAGAGTTTTGAATACCTTTAGAAACCATTTAGTCCAACATATCCTTTTATGTCCAATAGTCCTCACTACTCTGAATAACCTTCCCTTAGTGATAGATCAGATCTATATTAAAAAGAACACAGTATGACAATCATAAATTTGTAGTGTGAAGGATACTCAAGAGGCCATCCAATCCCTTCACTTTACTAGTGATAACATTGAGATTTAGTGAGGTTAAATAGCTTGCTTAAGGCTACCCAGGACATAATGCCAGACCAAACAATAGAATCTTAAGGTTCCATTTTGAAAAAAGTTTGATTTACATGTTTTACTTTAACTAACATTTCCAGATTACCTCTTCTTCTAGACAGCAAGTAATCCAAAATATGTTAAATATGTACAATTCTTCTATACATATTTCCACAATTATTGTGTTACTCAAGAAAAATGAGATCAAAAAGGGAAAAATGAGACAAAGCAAAATGCAAGCAAGCAACAATTAAAAAAGTAAAAACACTATGTTGTGATCCACAATCCTCTCTCTGGGTACAGATAGCTCTCCATCATAAAACCAATAGAACTGGTCTGAATCACCTCATTGTTGAAAAGAGCCATGTCCATCAGAATTGATCATCATATAATCTTGCTGTTGCCATCTACAATGTTCTCCTGGTTTTACTCCCTTCACTTAATTTCAGTTCATATAAGTCTCTTCAGGCCTCTCTGAAATCATCCTGCTGGTCATTTCTTACAGAACAATAATATTCCATGACATTCATATACCATAATTTATTCAGCCACTCTCCAATTGATGGGCATAAATTCAGTTTCCAGTTTCTAGCCACTACAAAAAGGGGCTGCCACGAACATTCTTGCACATGTGAGTCCCTTCCCCTCCTTTAAGATCTCTTTGGGATATAGGCTCAAGAGAGACCACTGTTGGATCAAAGGGTATGCACAGTTTGATAGCCCTTTGGGCATAGTACCCAATTGTTCTTCAGAATGTTTAGGTCAGTTCACAACTCCACTAAAAATGTATTAGTGTTGGGGCAGCTAAATGGATAGAGCACCAGCCCTAAAGTCAGAAGGACTTGAGTTCAAATCTGATCTCAGACATTTAACACTGCTTACCTGTGCAAACCCCCCCCCCCGTAAGTCACTTAACCCCAATTGCCTCAGCCAAAAAATAAAAAATGTATTAATGTCCCAATTTTCCCACATCCCTCCCCCAACATTTATTATATATTTTCCTGTAATCTTAGCCAATCTGAGACCACTTATCTATTTTTAAATATTTTTAATAAACAGAGAAGCTAGCTGGTTTGGTGGATACAGTGTCAGGTCTTGAGTCATCTTTAAATCTGACCTCATGTAGCATGATAAATGTGGAAATATGTCTAGAAAATTGCACATGTTTAACCTATAGTAGATTACTTGGTATCTAGAAGATGGGGGTGAGAGTAAGGGAGGGAGAAAAATTTAGAACATAAGGTTTGCAAGGGTGAATTTTGAAAACTACCTTTGCATGTATTTTGAAAATAAAAAGCTATTATCAAAATTTAAATAAATAAATAAATCTGGTATCAGACACTATGTGACCTTGGGCAAGTCACTGAATCCTATTTGCCTATTAGAGGCAAGACACAGATGATTATTGCAAAGAGATGAGGACTACCCTAACAGAAGGAAGAAATACGAAGAGAAAGCAGACTCCATAAAAATCTAGCTGGGAAAATGTATCCAGGAGGAAAGGGGTATGTGACTATTGTTGTTGTTGCTGCTATTTGTCCTTCATTCTAAAAGAGAACCATGACATCAGGTGATGTCATGTGAAATGAATTGGATTGAAGTGAAGGAGGGCTGTGCAAGGTCACCAGTCTTACTTTCTCCTCCAGAGCCATTGGGTCCAATGGCAAGATCTAGATCAGAAGAATTGGACATGACCCTGGTTGCAGTGGGGAACCTTTATTGTTTTAAGCTAAAGTCTTCAACAGGTCTAAATTTGACTAAGGCAATGCCCATTCACTGATTAAGGCTAGGTAAGAAATGAGGCAGAGAGGGGCAGCTAGGGGGCTCAGTGGATAGAGCACCAGCCCTTAAGTCAGGAGGACTTGAGTTCAAATCTGACCTCAGACACTTCCTGGCTGTGACCATGGGCAAGTCACTTAACCCCAACTGCCTCAGCAAGAGAAAGAAAGAAAGAAATAAGGTACAGAATGGAAAAGTTGATTTAGGGTTTGAGTTTGGATTATTTTTTTAAGGGTGGGGAGGGAAACATATCTTTCAAAGCATGAGTGTTGTGTTCAGATGTAATAATCTGAGGCTAAAAGTGCAAGGGAAAGCTGTTCCAGGGTTACAGAAATTTGCATAGCCACATTTATCCCATTAAAGTCTGGACCTACATGTGGAGAAAATGGTGGCAAAGTTTGCCTATTACTCTGTCACTGAGTTTAAAATCATTTCAGAGGTCCATTCCTTTGATTTAATAGGGAGTTTTCAACTGAATAATTATGCATCTGGGTGAGAATAAGATAGTGAAGGAGTTTTAGCTGCTACCAAATGACCCCAATAATTCTCCTCCCTCTCTCTCCCTCCCCATTAGAACAAAAGGACCTTTTCCATACGTACCTTATCTGAAATAAATTCAACCATAGGAACTTTTCCCAAGATTGTCCAAATAGGATGCAAAAATCTCATCTGAGATTATCCAATTTTCCTGCTCTCCCTCCTTGGCCAAGGAAATGCCTCCCTTAAGGAGCAGAATCTGCTGGATGTATTACTCCTTACCCCAAGTAAATGCCCAAATAAATGCCTTTGCTTGGGTTGGAGACAGTCTAAGCCTAAATTCTTTCAAAGACCACACCGAGAGACGAGCTTGGTACCCCAACAATAGAGTCCTAGATTTCAGAATCTCAGCAGTGTGAAGGACCTCAGAGATTGTCTCATGCTTCTGATGCTTCCGTTTCAATGAAAGATAATGGGGACCTCCCAACTCTAGGAGTCCTTCTCTGATCCCTGAGGGTTAATCTTGAACACCTAACACAGGTGTTCAATAAAGCAGATACCATTCCAAAAATGTCTTTGAAGGGTCCCAAATTTGTCTGGTAGGAACCCAAGCTTTCTCAGGATAGTTCAATGATTTGCCTAAGGTCACCCAGATCATAAGTGTTAGAGGCAAGGCATAAAATCAAAACTCTGTGCTCTTCCCACTGTACCAAGAGCTGCCCTAGATATGGAAGAGGAACTTTAATCAGTCCATAGTCAGAATTTTTATCCACCCATCCTGTTCACTGTCTTTCGAAAAGGTAAGCTAAGTCCCCTAGACTGTCTTGTTAGCATATCTAAAAATCATACATTTCAGCCACTCATCCCATGCAGTGCCTGGTAGATGCATGTGTGAGTTTGTTCTCAACTGAGGCCCCTCCTGGTCTCCCTAACTTCTTCCCTACCTAATTCCTCCCTAATTCCTCCCTACCTTCCTAGACTTTGCCCTCACTTCCTTCCCCTTATTTCCTCCAACTTTAAAAATCCCTTCAGTCAGAAACATCTCCCTTAATCATATATGATTTTTCCTGTAATCTGCTTCACATACTAAATGGCATCCTTTTGTGACTGTGATAAATATGTTGTGAGTGTTTCACAATGTGAACCGCTCTCCCACATGGCTACTTTATTTACACTTCTTGACCCTTAATGTCAGAGGCTTTCTATGCTGACAGAAACTTCTTCTAAACATAACCAACAAATAGTTGACTAAATCAAATAACTAATTATTTTCTTCTTGAAAACCTCTAGTAATAAGGAATACCCTGCCTCCAGAGCCATCCTTTTTGCTTTTTGGATTTCTGTAATAATATAATCATAATGTATCCAATATTTTATATTATACATAAATATAAATTTATAAACTATAAATATATATCTTACAATTGCATGATTAGAATATGTGAATATGTACACCCACATCTATATATTATTTTCTACTATCACTTTAAAACAAAGTCTATAACCAAATGGGAGAATTGCAGTTGAAAACTGCTGCCTTTAAAAAGATCTCAGATTGGGACTTTGAAATGCATTGCAATTAGTCTAACTGAAATACTTCAACTTTTAAAGTCTTTTTAAATAAAAATAAAAACCCAGAATGTCTCAGGAAGTGCTGGCTAGGGATAATGGAGGACTTGGAGGAAATAGAGGAGAGGATAGGGAAGGGGGAAAGTAAGGATGAGAAGGTCATGTCTACCACTCCCCTTTACTCCACATGTATGTAGTCATTTGGGTTGTCCAGTTCCTGTTGTTCACAGAGAATCTCCCTTGGGTTCCTCCAGTCATATATAACTTGAGGCTGAGTAAGCCATTAGCTGTGCTTGAACAAACTTCATAAATCAGAAAGATCAATCTCTGAGGAAAATTTCCCTCCCGTTATTCAGCGTCCCATAAAAATTTTACGTCCTTCCTGTTTTCTCCAAGTCATTTGGATGCCTCTTATCACCTAGAACACACCCCTCATCCCCAACTGGCTCTTCTGAGCACTATTGATGGAGCCATTGTATGAGGGTCCCCTAAAGTGAAATGCCATTGGGTTCTTTGCTGGGATACTGTACACTATCCCAGGTGAGCTTCTCACCTGCTATGACCGCACCAAGAATGTGGTAGGAAGGACTAGATTTGAAAAGGAAGTATGACACATGGTATGATGCACCCTGTTCCCAATCCTTCACCTCTTCGTGTGTCCTTTCCCCCACTCATCCCTGCAGAATGCCCTTCCTCCTATTCTCCATCCAACTACTGCTTGCTTTCCAAGGTCCAACTCAAATCCTATCCTCCATGATAACTCTTCTGAGCTCACCAAAGCACCCTGGGATTAAATTCTACAAGCATTTATTAAATGTGTACTTTGTACAAGGCATTAACATTAAGGATGGAAAAATAAAACACAAAACAGTCCCTACCTTCTGGAGTTTACACTTAAATGTCAGAACCTGGATGATGGGATGAATATGGTAGGTAAGTCATAGGGAGGGCAATTAACAAGAGGCTTTTGTTGAATTTAAGTGTAATTTAAGGAGGCCTTTGTTAGAGTGGGCAGGGAGGGGCTTTAATAGGATTTTGTTATTCAAAATAAGTCTTTTTTTCACTTAATAGTTTTTTATTTTTTCTAATTACATGTGAAGATAGTTTTCAATATTCATTTTTTTTTTTTTGGGCCAGGGCAACTGGGGTCAAGTGACTTGCCCAGGGTCACACAGCTAGGAAGTGTTAAGTATTTGAGGTGAGATTTGAACTTAGGGGTCTTCCTAACTTCAGGGATGGTCCTCTAACCACTGCACCACCTAGCTGCCCCTAACATTCACTTTTATAAGATTTTGAGTTTCAATTTTTTTTCTCCCTCCCTCCCTTCCCTTGCCCCTCCCCAAGGCAGCAAACAATCTGATATTGGTTATATATGAACAATCCTTTTAAACATATTTTCATATTAGTCATACCATAAATAAAGTTAAAATAGTGTGCTTTGAACTTCATAGTTCATTCTCTGAATGAGGATGGCATTTTCCATCCCAAGTTTATTGAATTGTCTTAAACCAGTGCATTGCTGAGAAAAGCTAAATCTGTCATAACTGATCATTACCCAATCTTGCTATTGCTATGTACAATGTTCTCCTGGTGCTATTCACTTCATTTAACAATAGTTTGAAGTGGTAAAGGCAGCAGGAATGATTTGGGGAAAGCAATAGATTTGGGAGAATATAATTATAAAAGAATATTGTATAAAAGTTGATGACATGAAACAACGACAAGATATCTATCACAGATTACTAACGTTTTGCTATTTTATTGTGAATGTAATGCCAAAGAAACTGAGGCAGGATGGAGATTAGAGATTTTTAATAGTTTATTGATAGTAGTGGAGAGTTTGGAATCCATGGCCATGGGGCTGAATAGGACTTTTGTCTCAAAGCATCCAGCAGTGAGTGAGGGGCTCAGGCATTCAGGAAAACAAAAGCAAAAAAAGGGCGGGTTAGAGTACTGGGGGGAATAGAAGTTCCAGGAAAAGACCATAAATTCAGTTCTGACAGGTTGGGGCTACGGAGGAAGGATCATAAATTCTGATAAGGAGCTAGGAGACCAGAAAGACTTGCCCAAACGTTGGAAATAAGCTATCTGGAGTTTTATGACTCTTTGGAATGTCAGTGGCCATAGCTCCGCAGCCCTAATTATCTCAGTCCTAATGGCCAGGAAGGGGGGTTGCCACCATGGAGACTGAGGCAGAACAATTCAGGGAAATTAGGGCCAAATGATTAAGGGAAATTGAGGCAAAACAATTAAGGGAAACTGAGACAGAGGAACTGGCACAACATGAATAGCACACAGGAGTTAGCAAGGAAAAGGGTTTTAATAATTAACAAGGGGAAAGACAAATTCCCTAGTGGAACTCACAATTAAGAGAAAAAAGCCATTAAAGAGTAGACCCTATAAGATAGGAATGTACCTCATAATGAGCTTAGTCCTGAAAAGGAAGTTAGCTAAGCCACACTATGAATGGATCTTTTATAGGGGAAATATCCCCGGGGGGGGGGGGAGAGGAGACAGGGAAAGAAGTTAGCTAACCTACACTATGAGTGGATCTTTTATAGGCAGAAATATAACCTTTGGGGGGGGAGGGAAAGAAGTTAGGAGGGGCAGGATCTGACATCATAACTTGCTTTCTGATTGGATAAGTAAAGGTGAAGTTTCTAGAGATTCCCACCTGGGGTGGGACTGTAATCAAAAGTTCACTTGAACAAAAGACCTTAAGAACAAAAGGCTCATTTTTTTTTTTCAAAAGGCTCATTTAAGGCTGAAATGATCCCATCAGTGCCCTTCCCAGCTTGCTTCTAGGAGGTACTGTAATCCTATTAGTGCTTCAGGCTTTCTTACTAACGCCCACCTTAGCTACCCAGGACCTCATCAACTTCATTAAGTCTCTCCAGGCTTTTCTGAAGTCAGCCTGCCCATCATTTCTTATAGAACAACAGTATTCCATTATATTCAAATAACACATCCTATTCAGCCATTTCCCAATTGATGGACATTTACTCAATTTCCAACTTTTTGCCACCACAAAAAGAATTGCTACAAATATTTTTTTTCACATATGGGTCCTTTTCCATTTTTTAAAATTTTCTCTTTTATTATATGCATGGGATATAGACCCAGTAACAGCACTGCTGAATTAAAGGATATGCACAATTTTATAGTCCTTTGGGCATATCTCCAAACTGCTCTCCAGAATAGCTGAATCAGTTCACAACTCCACCAACAATGCATTAATGTCCCAGTTTTCTCACATCCCTTCAACATTTATCATTATATTCTTTCTGATAAGTGTGATGTAGTATCTCAGAATTGTTTTAATTGTTAAATTCCTTGCTGAATTCTTCCCATTGCCAAAATCACCATGATTTCTCAGTTATTATATCTAAGCAGAAGGTCAAGTTATGATGTCAATCCCTGAGTTTTTTTTGTCCTATATAAGAACCTACCTGTATTCCCCTCCCCCCAAATCCTTTTAGGACACTAACTCCTTTTAGGATTAGCGCACCCTAACATAATAATCCCTCAATTCATGGTGGATTCATTAGGAACTGTCACCTTATGGCAGCAGATTCTCTTGCTTTATGGCATCTTTCCCCTTGCTAATTGTTAAGTTAAATTAGTCCACTGTCAACAGTATAATAAAATCTTTGTCTTTTGATTTGGAGGTCTAAGCCTACAAATTCTTTTGAGACACCTCTCAACACTGGCCCAAGACCCCAGTATACTTTTGGGGTCCAAACCCTTTATTCTCATACAGGAAAGTTCAAAGTAAAGTTGTTTACTAAGATCAAGCATCTAGTTAGTAGTAAAGATAAGCATCTAGGAATTTTTCATTTTTCTTTTTTAAAAAATTATATGTTTATTTAATTTTTCTTAGTTTTGAGTTCTAAATTCTTTCCTTCCCACCCCTCCCTCACCCATTGAGAAAGTATGAAATCTGCCAATTGTTTCTATATTAGCCATGTTATCAAAAAACAAAAACAATAAAGGTGAAACATAGGAGCAATAAAATAAATGAAGTGAAAAAATGCTTAAATTTGCACTAGAGTTCATCTGTTCTCTCTCTGGAGATGGATAGCATTTTTTATCATGAATATAAGAATTTTTCTATAACATATTTTTTACTGATGTCTTCCTCTTAATACTGGTACCACTGAGTGCAGAGCATTAGCCTGTGACAGTACTCCTCTTACTGACTTATACTAAATTTAATTCTTTTGTTAAGTTTTTATTTGTTCACATCTAACCCCCAACCATATTTTAGTATCCTTGACTATATGATCCCCTTCCTTTATATTCTAACCTACCTAAATTTTTGTGACATTGTTTTTTTCCTGGTTTTCCTTCTACCTTCCTGATTGCTCCTTCTCAATCTCCTTTCCTGGTTCATCATCAAAATCACACTCTCTAAATATGGTGTTCCTGCAAAACTATATCCTAAATCTCCAACTACTCTTTCTAGTATAATAATTAATAGTAACTGCCAATATTTATTCAACAACTAGCATTTATGTAGTACTTTAAGGTATTTAAGTAGTAACTTAAGGTTTTCAAAAAATACTTTACATATCTTTTTATTTGATTCATACAATAACTCTGTGAGATAAATTCTATTAGAATTATTATCATTAAGGAAACTTGAGACTGAAAGAAGTTAAGTGACTTATTCAGGGTTTTACAAATAGTGCATATGAAGTAAGATTTTAACTCAGGTCTTCCTGACTCCATGTCCGGCATCACCATGTTGCCTTGCTGCTGGGCACTGGAATATAAAAGAGGAAAAAAATTAAGTGCTTGTCCTCAGAATAGTAGTAGGTTAAGGTTGGGGATGGGATGGGAAGATATAGCATGTATGCAAATTATAAATTATCATTCAAAAAATACAATTGAGGTAAAAACAAACTTAGTCCTATATGATATGATAAGGCAAATAATATAGAATAAGACTAGAAAAGTACATTGTGTCTAGATTGTGGATCACCTAAATACCAGATTAGGGGGATGTGAATTCCAACCTAGATGTAATAGGGAGGCACTCAAGATTTTTGACCAATGAGATGATGTGGTCAGGCCTTGCCAAGGAAAGATCTTATGGCAATCTGTAGAGTATGGATTAGAGATAGGAGACCTTGTAGTTAGGAGGCTTTTATGATAATTCAGGTAGAATAGCATTGTAGTAGCATTTGTGAAGAAAGGTCAGATGTGAGATATTAAGTCTGGACTTCCAGGTCATGTGAGAAACAAGACTGAGGATTAGACATTTTCTTTGATCCCCAGGACCTTTCCAATCTCTCCAAAAATCAAAAATTATTTACCAAAGATTAAGCATCTTTAGTTTTCTTCAAGATTTAAAACACCCAGAATCCAAAAAAAGATGGAAAATAAAACCATAAACTGGTATTCACAGGCCCTGAGTTCAGGAAGCACTTCTGACCCACCACTCATGCAATCCAGAGTGAGATTTCTCTAGCAAACCCAAGAACACAGCACATACTTATACAATAAAATCCATCACCACACTCAAATCCTTATTCCCCTCTTTTCTAGTTTTATGAAGACCCAAGTTCCAGGCTGCAGAAATTTGATAATGATGGCAGCACCACCATAATCCTTCAGGAACAAAAGTCTGCAGGGATCACAATCCCATAGCAGTACGGCTGCAAAGTTCTGAATTTCCAGTGACAGGAAAGACAATCCTGTAGTACCAGCAAAGCCAGTGCTGTAGTAAACAACCCTGTAGCACCAATGCTGAAAAGTTCCTAACTTTTCAAGTTAGAATCCAAACCAAGAACTAAGGAACAGGAATGGCACATGACACCATGTGTATAGGGTATGTAGTATTCTACTAAGCCTTTGGGAAAGAACACAGCATCCAGCTAGAGCCCATTCTGACCACTCAAAAGTCACTTAGAGTGGAAACCTTGTTGGTAAACTAAGACTTGCCCAGAATGGGAGGTGACTAAGACATTTTGCAATCCAGCCCTCAAGTAAAACACAATTAGAGGGAAGGGAGTCAGAAAGTGAACAATAGGGGAAAAGGGAAGGAAAAGGGGACTGAAATTACCAAAGATTTAAGGAAGAAGAAATCTCAAACATAAGCAGATAAATTAATAGGAAAAACAGTTATAACAAAATGAAATAAGATATCTAAATCTGGTTAATGAGTTCAGTCATAAATGAATGAATCCTGCAAAGCAAAGGAAAAGGATTCAACTTTTTTTTTTAATTAAAGCTTTTTATTTACAAAACATATGCATGAGTAGTTTTTCAACACTGACCCTTGCAAAACCATCTCTCCTTCCTCTCCTTCCCTCTTCTCCCTCCCTTAGACAGCATATAGTCCAATACATGTTAAATATGTTAAAGGGATTCAACTCTTAATAAGACAGAAGAGAGATAGAACTTCTCTTAATGAGAACATGGAACCACAACATATTGTAATTGAGTGGTTCAGAGGAAATGAGAATACAGACAGCAAAATGCATGGTCTACATAGCAAAAATAATGAACAGAATAGAAAAAGTCTCAGCATCCCTAATAGTATGGATTATAAGTGTATACCACAACACATAATTTATGAGATACTGTCAAAAAATATCAATATCATATACCAATTGATTTTATATGGGGGGGACAAACAAGAAGGAAGGAACAAAGATGACTCTGAGATTTCAGACCTTGATGACTATAGGGATGGTTGGATAATTATCTTAGACAAAGAAGTATAAAGGCAGGGTTAGGTCAAGGAGAAAATGTCAAGTTAAACTTTTGGCATGTTGATTTTGAGGCACTCAGGAGATATCCAGCAAGTAAATGGAGGTGTGAGACTATGACTCAAAGAATAAATAAGAGGTATATGTGTAGATTTAGGAGTAAGCATCAAAAGAAATTAATGAATTGAAAATACTCATCAAGGGAACTAATTCAGAGAGAGGTGGTTTAAAACAGAGATTTGTGGAACAGTCATACTTAGATGAGAAGGAGAGGATAATCCAATAAAGACATTAGTTAGATCAGTAGGAAAACAAGTGAGAGTAGTATTACAGAAACTAAAAATTTGCTGGTTAAAAATGTTTACTTTTATAGAACAATATAAGATGGGAGATAAAAGATAAGGTCATTTTCTGAATTATAATTTATCTCCCTGCTATATTTCTTCCTTTACCTTATCACAATTGGTTTCTTGAAAACAAGGACAATATTTTTTCATCCTTGCATACTATTGCCTCCCAGGAGTCCAACACTTGGTGACTAAGTGATATAATGGATAAACTGACTTGGAGATAGAAAGAGCTGAGTTCAACTTTTGGTTAATATAAACTTATTAACTGTATTACCTTAAACAAGTTGTTTAAAAATTCTAATTTATAGTCTCCTCAATGTGGATAGTAACAGCACCCAACTCACAGAGCTGTTGTAAGATTCAAATGAGATAATATGTGTAAAGCACTCTAAACTCCTTAAAAGTGTATCAATCTAAAGTAAATCAAAGGTAACCTTACAGATAGTTATTTAAATACCACAGGAGGGACTAAAGTTGGGTCTCAGGAAAGTGAGAACTGAGTACTGGTGAGGAAATCTCTTTGCAGAATATTGGGCTCTCTAGGACTTGATCCTGTAAACAATGGTAAATCAGTGAAGGATTTTGATGATACTTCTATTACATATAGACTCTTTTTCCCCCCCTAAGGCAATTGGGGTTAAGTGACTTGCCCAGGATCACACAGGTAGGAAGTATTAAGTTTCTGAGGTCAGATTTGAACTCAGGTCCTCCTGACTTCAGAGCTAGTGCTTTATCCATTGCACCAACTAGCTGCCCTTACATAGAGGCTCTTAATATTCACTTCCTAGCCTGATACTTGAATAGTTTCCCACAAAAGTCCTCTTCCAATGTCTTATCTGGCTGAGAAGGAAAAGTTGAATCCCAAAGGCCCTACACAAGCGCTGGCACGTTCTATCAAGTCTTTAAGTATTATCCTAGCAATAGAATGTATCTACTATCTGAAGAACTCTTTTTTTCTCATTGGAGAGGTTCATATTGCCAGATTTTAAATTCTTTGGCTATGGCAGTCTGGAGGGGCAAGCCCTTGACTTATTCTATCAATACATTTTTATTGGACAAGCTGCAGATGGACAATGAAGTGCTCAGAAATAAAAATGAGGTCAAGCTGTATTGTATTTGTGAAATTGTATAGCATTCTTAAAGATCTCAAGATGCTTTATACTGCAAAACCCCATAGTTTTTGCAATGCCATATGATTTCAAACCACAACCTCTAAAAATACAAAATGGCAAGTAACCTGAGTCAAGTCATTTGACCACCCTGGAAAATAGAAAGCCCATTCACCTAAAACCAATGATAACTTAATCATGAGAAGTGGCCAAAAAAAAATTTACTACTAAGGTCATGTATGGTCTAAAAAGAGTAAAGAGAGTCTGCACCTTGGTATCTGCTAATTATTAAAAGATTTAGAAAATGATTAATTGAATAGGCATTCTATGGCAGATTTATGACAGGAAATAAATAATAATCACCCCAAATGCAAAGAAACAGACAGGTTAAACTCATCAATGGAGGGAGTGCCCATATCTTTGAAATTAAGAATCCATTCAAAGTATCACACTCCATGATGATGTGCAAGATGGATTGGATGAATCATGAAATTTAGCCCCATGCTTTTTCTACTATACATCTACAATGAGTTGATAATATGAGGAGATGGTGGTAAAAAGAGGGAGAAGAAACAAAATGATAAGAAAAAAGGAATTATATTTTATTTCAATGGTTTCAGCAAACACAGGTCCATCCTAAGTGACTTCACAAGAAAATAAGACATAACCATTAAATGAAGGGAAATGTTGGGTTAATTAATCCCTAGTGATTTCAACAACAAATAGTAATTATCCAAGCTTTTAATCACTTCCTTGATAGACTCTGCCAATTTCAATTGCCAACAGGAACAGGAACATGAAGATCTTGGAGAAAATATGGATTCATTCCCATTCTGTGAGCTCCCAGTGCCAGAGCCCATTTTAGATAAAACAACTAATCCTCATCAGACTTAGCACTATCACTGTAGGATCTGGTCAAGACACCACTTCAGCAGAAACCCAGCTGTATGAGAGCATGGAGGGAGGGGAATACAGTACAGCTTTGTACAGCTAGCTCTCCAGACTATTTTCCTCCAGATGTACAATAACTTACATTTGAGACATTTCTTGGGTGACCAGTCTTTAGCAAGAAGTCCACAATAACAGTAATATAAACAGACAGGTCCTAACAAAAGGATGGAAAATCTTCAAGTCAACAAGTATTTAATGTCTGTTTGCCATGTGCCCAATTATGTAATAGGAGCTGTGGAGGATACAAAATAACAGAAATAGACACTGACTTCCTAAACTTACACTATACTTAAAAGGCAAAACTAATTCTACTTCTCTTAATAGAAGGAACTATTTCATATTTAATTTCTGTATTCCCTGCACCTAACACAATGCCTAAGATATAGCAGGTGTTTAATTAATGCTTTTTGAATGTAAGAAAGGAACCTTTGAATTAGAGCAATCTTTGGAGCCAGAAAGATATTTAGAGTTCATCAAATTTACAACCCTCTCATTGTACAGAACAGGAAAGTGAGGTTCAGAAAAGAAAGATAATTTGCCCAGATCTCACATTTAGCTAATTTTATAATTCAGTAGTTTTCCTGATTTTTAGTTCATTGCGGTTGCCACTATACTATGCTTTTTTTTTTGCAATTATCTATTAAAAACTAGAGGATAATAGGACAATATATGAGCAAATTCTGAGTTATTTGCACAAAACTAAGAGTTACAAAAGGAGAGATCATTATGGTCTTGTATAGTCAGGAAAAATTCAAAGGGTAAGTGAAATTTAAACTATGTAGGATGTATAGACTTTAGAAAGGTGAAGAAAAGAAGGGAGGGCATTCCCTGAAGAAGGAATGGTATGAGAAAAGGCACAGAAATAAAAATAGGCATGGGGGATGTGGGGAAAGGAAGGGGAGGGGAAAACAAAAGAAGAAAACTGTGAAACCAGCCCTTTCTAATGTTATAAGGACATAGGTTTGAGAACAGGAAAGGACTTTCTAATTTGTCCCTTTAAACAGTTTCCTCTAACTGGAATAAAGAAAGAGAACAATATATGGGGGAACAACTGACCTTAAGACTGATTTCCTCTACCCTCCCTACTGCTCAGTTCAAATGATGATTTAACAGAGCAATTTCCAAATTCCAAGTTCCAAATGATGAAATTTAGGCACCAAATGTTGGGGTTCTGTCATGTGAAGAATTCACAATGACTATTTTCTTTGACAAAAGGTAAATTTACTTAGGAGAAATTATAGGCAAAAAGAAGAGATACAATAGATACCAGGAGTGAGAAATATATTGGAATAGATTTGGGGGAGCATAAAGTAAGCAAGGAAAAGGACTTTAACAATAGGGTATATAACTCCTCTGATCATCCCATCACCAATGGGACTATGAGGTTAAGCTGATCCCCCTCTGTGCCTTTCCCTGTTTTGTCTTGAGAGTAATTTTATCTGTACTTTAGGTTTTCTCTGTCAACTCCACCTCATCACAATGATCTGTTTTACAAAAGGGAGAGACTATCTTCTATCTCCCTAAAATCTCCTCAAACATAAATTCAACCCAGATCAGAACCAATATCTAATGTACTTCAAAATTCATCATGAGTTCCAATTGAGAGCATTCAATTTATAATTAAAATCCCAGCCCTCCCATTTAGGATACATGTGACACTGGAGAATTCACTTGATCTGTCTAGCCTCAGTTTCCTCATCTATAAAATGAGGGAGAGGGAACTAGATGACCTGAAGACGGCAAGGTGACACAACAGAGTACTTGACCTAGAATTAGTAAGAACTGAGTTCTTCTAATCCAGCCTCAGTTAACACTTATCTGTGTGCTCTTGAGCTAGTCATTTAAGTACTCAGTTTCAACTGTAAAATAGGAATAATAACAGCACCTACCTCTCAGGGTTATTGTGAGGATCAAATGATATAATATTTGTAAAGTACTTAGCACAGTTTTTAGAACACAGTACATTGTAAATTTCCTTCCTTTTCTCCAAGTCTCCAAGTCTCATCCTACTTTAGATGTATGGTTCTATGAGAAGATAGAACTAGAAAATTGCTACAGACTTTTCTCTTTGAATCTTTTTATGCTTTGTCTTCCAGAGTTTCCAGGAGTTAGACAAAGTGGTCACTACACACACACACACACACACACACACACACACACACTGCGGATTATTTATCCTGAGAAGTGAAATTTAATTTTTATATATATTAATTGGCAGAAAAATATGCAATGGATCAATTTCTAGGTCATACCATGGAAGCATAGCTGTATTTTATATTCTCAACAAATTTTTTTAAGTCCGTAGTTCTTCTGTGTTTCCTGTGCTATGACTTTTAGTAACTTATATTGTTATTCAGGCCTGCATAGCCAAAAAAAAGAGAGGGAGAAGAAAAGGAATAAGAAGAGAGGAAGGGGAAAGAAGGATGAGGAGGAGGGGAAGGTAGAGAAAAAAGAGAGGGAGAAGTAGAAGGAAAGTAGGGAGGGGAAAGAGGAAAGAAAGGGATTCTTGGGCAAGTATATTTTTTTCTCAAAAACCTGCATAAAACTTGTGAGACCTGAAATCAGTCTTATTTTTCAGTGATATATATGTATATATATATTATAATATAAATATACATCATATATATTTTTTCAAAGAAATCTAAAAATCAATCTGCAAGCATTTTTTCTAAGTAAATTTATTCATTTTTAATATACATATACTTTATGAATCATGTTGGGAGAGAAAAATCAGAACAAAAGGGAAAAACCATAGGAGAGAGAAAAAATAGAAAAAAGAAGTGAACATAGCATGTGTTGATTTACATTGTTTCCTTAGTTCTTTTTCTGGATGCAGATGGCATTTTCTGTCTAAAATCTATTGGGATTGCTTTAGAACACTGAAGTACTGAGAAGAACCAAGAATCAAAGTTTTCATTCTTTCAGCAAGCACTTCTTAAAAGCTTCCTCTATACCAGGCACTGGACTTGGCTCTAGGAATATAAAGACAAAATAGTCCCTGCCCTCAAATCACTTACATTTTAGCAAGAAGGATATGTTATTGGATTACTTGCTCTCTAGGGGAAGGAGGAGGGGAGAAATGGGGGAGAAATTGGAACACAAGTTTTTGCAAGGGTTAATGTTGAAAAATTATCCTAAGAGAGGAAAAAAACCAAGAGGGATATGTCCAAATACATGTATTTATAGAATATATGCACAACAAATACCAAATTGTTTTGGGAGGCAGGGTTTTGTTTAGGAAGCTCAGGGGACCTTTGCCCCTACCCTAAGTCAGACATGAGATTCTGAAGGTTGTTATATTCATATGCAGGGGATAGAGAGGGGAAGTGGTGAATTAACTTAGGGACTATAAATCTAAATAGGTTGAAGACCTCAGACTTTATTTGGTTGAGGAAACAGTGCTTCCAATCAACAAGTGAAGAGCTATTCAATGGTCAAAACCTAAAAAGACAAGAATGCTTTTCATAAATTGTGGACTTAAAAAATGATGTTTGACCTCAGCAGAAGGCTTTCAGTTATGACACCATTCCCCTTCCTTAGGGGCTCTCTTTCAGTGTTAAGGTTCCTCATGTTCTATAATTTTCTAATCCATCTCCTGTGAAATTTGTGATGAGATGTTGGCATTTATTAAACTCTTGCTAGATGCCAGGCACCATGCTACTGCTGAGGCTACCCAAAAAGCCACACACAAAAGACCAACCTGAAATTTCTGCCCTCAGGGAGCATCCTTCATAATGGGTGAGATAAATTAATAACTAGGGACAGACAAGATATACCAAGTAGATGGAAAGTAATCAGGAAGGGGAAGGCATCAATAGTGTTAACAGAATTTTTCTATATCAGTCTCTTAAACTGTGAATGGCTAGACCCACACCAAATAGGCTTAGAGACAGGTTTTTAGAGAGCAAGTAGCTGTTTAATTAATCATTTTTATAGTAAGGAATGCAGTTTGTAAATTGCGACACTCTCCCAGGAATGAGACCTTCCCTATTGCAGTAAAGGCAGAGATATTTTACAATACTATCATTTTCAGACCTGAGTGGTTTCCCACAACAAGCCCACAGGCATAGGACAATGTGGGTGTTTTCTAGTCCTGTGGGAACAGTTCTTAAGTGATTGTTTCAAATCTAAAGGTTCTTTACTTGATAGGAGACAGGCCCAGAGTTCTTTGATTGAAACAGGCTTTGCAATCTTTGATTCACTTCATTTAACATACACAGGAAAGCACTGTCAAGAACTGATTGATCATTTCAAGATGCATTGTAAGACTGACTCCCAAGTCAGAATTTGCTGAAAAATTCATTCATTTTGAAGATGAAGCTATTGAAACCACTTTAAAAAGTGGAGACATGTCCAAGGTCACAGAGCCAGTTGCTACTGCCCAAAATGTACTCTTCTATCCAGTGCCCCTGGTCTTATTTCTTACCTAGCTTTAATCAATGAATGTCTTCATGTATCATGTTGCTCCAATCAAACCATCCTGTTGGCACTCCCAGATTTCACTTCATTCTTTCCCACTTACATATCCTTACCCATGCCATGCCTTTTACCTGTATGTGTTCTCACCTGCTCTGCATGTAAATACCATGTCTTTAAAATTCAGATCAAGTACTCTGGTACAGCAGAAAGAGCACAAAATCTAGAGTCAAAAGACCCAAGTTCAAATCTTGTCTGAATCTCTACAATCTGTGTGATCTTGCCATCTCTATTTCCTTGCAGCTCCCAATGAAGCTGCCCCCATGAAGAAAGCCTTCCCAGGTTCTCCTCAGTCAGAAGTCCACGAACCATTTCAGAGTAAAAGAGAATTCAGGAATGACAGAATTGAACCTGTAGCTACACAGGCATCCCCACAACAAACTAAATGGTCATCTAGTGTTTGTTATTAATAATTATTGGAATGGTGAACCTATTATCTCTTAAGGAACCTTTGGGAAAAATTCTAAATTACTAGGACTTGGGTCACATCAAACCAAAATCTGCTTTTCTACAATTTTCATCCTAACAAATCTAATCCTTTTGATGTGAACTTTGAGTTCATTCTGTCCCCATTATCAGGTATAATGAAATAAACCCATCTTGTCTTGTTAACATAGAATGATGTCAACCTGGAACTATTAATCAGCTCATCTATCTTCTATCTTCTCATTTATTAGAAATTCTAATCTGCCCTTTCTCCAACCTCTGAGACTTGTCTTGATTAGCATATCTTTAGATAAACAAACTCCTTTCTGGTTGCTCCCCTGACTCCCTAGATCCTGGCCACCCCTACCCCTCCAGCTCCTCTGAGACTTTAAAGGTCCTGTCCCCCCAAAAGCAAGTTACTTCATTGGTATGACTCTGTCATGCCCAGTCATATTGATTTGACCCTATGAGCTATTTCAAATGGCAAGCAATGATGTGATCTCTTCATATCATTTGACCCAATACCATTTTATATTATTCTTTTACAATTATGTTCTCCCAAATCTATTTCATAAATCTATTTTATATTACCTCTTCTGGTTTCTTTATTATCACACATTTTTTTCCATGGGATAGCTTTTGGGAATCACCCTTTTCCTCATCCTTCTCCATATTCAATAAATTGTCAGATCTTCTCAAATGTACCTCCATTAGAACTAGAAAGGACCTAAAATGTCATAATATGTATCTTTCCCCCATTCTTCATGCACAGAGTATTTAGGTCCTCATTGATTTTCACCTAAAATGTTAGAATAGCCTCCTATTTGGTCTCCCTATTGCCAGTCTCTTTCCTTTCCAATCTATTTTCTATAGAATTTTCACAATATCCTTCCCAAGGCAAAGATCCTCTTCCCCACTGGAGCAATCAGCTAGTACAGTAAATAGAGTACCTGACCTGAAGTCCTGAAGATCTGAGCCGAAATCCAACCTCATACACTTGCTAGCTGTGTAACTCTGGGCAAGTCACTTAGCCCTATTTGCCTCAGTTTCTTCATCTGGCATTTCCTTCTCCAGCTCATTTTATATTTGAGGAAACTGAAGTAAACAGGGTTAAGTGACTTGCCCAGAGTCACACAGCTACATAACAACTTATTTTAATAACAGGACACTACACATTCAATTGGTCAGGGCTGTCCTTCAGCACCTATACTAATATTACTTATTTGATAAAAGAAATGCACGTATGAAGAGAATATGGAGTTCCTGGGGGGCAAATAATAGGCCATCAAACAGTTTATATGGATCAATAAAAGATAAAGGTCCTATGACAATAGAAGAAAATAAAGGATTCTAATCCCTTGGCTGTATAATAGGTACTATCACTACTTTATCCCCAGTCTTTGCTTTGATGGTATTTTTCACCAATCTACTGAAACAATCTCATAGACTCTCAGGGTATACCAGAGGTAAAGGATGTTTTTAGCAACAGAACCAATTCCTTTAGATCTTATTTTGATGTGGGAAGGCTGGAAAGAATTATAATGGCCAGAATGAAGGACGAAATTCAACCAGTTTGTGATTGGCAGATACGTATGATAAAAATAGGAATATGGAAAAGGGATGGAAGCTAATGACCTTTCCACTTTGCTTGGCCATTTCATTTTTTCCCAAGGGTTCATTTATAAGCCATTTGAGACAGCTAGAACACAGTGAATAGGCATAGGAAGTGGAACTAGGAAGATCTAAGTTCAAATCCAGCCTCAGACACTTACTAGCAGTTTGACCCTGGGCAATTCACTTAATTCTGTTTATCTTACTTTTCTCAACTATAAAATGGGGATAATAATAGCACCTATTTCTGAAGGCTGTTGTAAGTATCAAATAAGATAATAATTGTAAAGCACTTAGCGATGTCTGATACATGATAAGCTCTATATAAATACTAGTTATAACCAGTATATTATGGTTATAATCAGGTAAAATTATGGGAGCCAAGGAAGACCTTTTCATACTTCTTATAAGGTTTTGTTGGACAGTCTTCAAAATAGGTTTGGAGGATGTAAAATGAAAATTAAAGAATTAATGAGAACAAAAAGCAATTCTAATAACATGCTAACTGGTTGACTGAGGTCAATAACCTCCAGTCTGTTCTGAAGCTCTCTGCTAGCAGCAAAGCCATCTTCCAAGTGATCTGATGCTCTCTTGTGCCTTCTCCTAGAATACAGTGGATAGTAAGCCCATACCTGTCAAGGGAGGGCTAAAGCTCTTTTAATGCATAGCCAAGAGCTGAGTTACCATATCCTCACTGGTATAATCAGCCAACAAAAGTCAACAGAATGGCTCAGGCTAAGATTGTTTATTCCTTTGAATTAAGAATCAACACTCTCTCCCTAAGCATACTGTTACTTGTTATAGGCTATCTGATTGGGTAAGATAGTTCTTGGCTCTGCACTAAAAGTTCTTTAGCTCTTCCTTAACAGGATCAACCACTGCATCCTAGCAGATGCAGCTGATAGCAGATAGAAATTCAATAACCACAAAACTAGCAAAAGAATTATCCATGCCCAGAAGAAAGGACATTACCATCACCAGAGAACACTAGCAATTCTACATATAGCTTTGGAGATGTGAGTTCTCTGTTACATGTGCAGCCTGGTCTCACACATCACTATTCTTGTGAATTCTTTTTTTATTATTATTATTTTTTATCTTATTAAAGCTTTTTATTTTCAAAACATATGCATGGATAATTTTTCAACACTGATCCTTGCAAAACCTTGTATTCCAAATTCCCCACCCAGATGCCAAGTAATCCAATATATGTTAAACATTTGTGATTCTTCTGTACATATTTCCACAATTATCATGCTGCACAAGAAAAATCATTTCAAAAAGGGAAAAAATGAGAAAGAAAACAAAATGCAAGCAAATAACAAGAAAGAGTGAAAATGCTATGTTGTGTGCAAGAATGTTTGTGGCAGCCCTTTTTGTAGTGGCTAGAAACTGGAAATTGAATAGATGCCCTTCAATTGGAGAATGGCTGAATAAATTATGGTATATGAATATTATGGAATATTATTGTTCTGTAAGAAATCACCAGCAAGATGATTTCAGAGAGGCCTGGAGAGACTTACATGAACTGATGCTGAGTGAAATGAGCAGAACCAGGAGATCATTATACACGGCAACAACAGTACTATATGACGATCAATTCTGATGGACATGGCTCTCTTCAACAATGAAATGTTTCAAACCACCTCCAATTGTTCACTGAAGAAAGCCATATACACCCAGAGAGAGGGATGTGAAATGTGGACCACAACATAACATTCTCATACTCCTTGATTGATGTTTGCTTACATTGTGTTTCCTTTATCTGATATATCTTTTGTGTAGACAAGATTTTTCTTGCACAACAATGACAAGTTTGGAAATATGTATACATATATTCGATTTGCCAATATTTTAACATAATTAACATGTAGTGGATATCCTGCCATCTAGGGGAGGGGTGGGGAGTTGGGGGAAAAATTTGTAATGGAAAGCTATGTAAGGGTTATTGTTGAAGAATTACCCACACATATGTTATGCAAATAAAATAAAAAAATAAAATAAAAAAATAAAAAAAAAAGAAAATGCTATGTTGTGGTCCACACTCAGTTCCCACATTCCTTTCCTTAGGTGTAGATGGCTGTCTTCATCACAAGACCACTGAAACTGATCTCAATCATCTTATTGTTGAAAAGAGTCATGTCTATCAGAATTGATCATCATATAATCTTGTTTCTATGTACAATGATCTCCTGGTTCTGCTCATTTCACTTAGCATCAGTTCGTGTAAGTCTTTCCAGACTTTTCTGAAATCATCCTGCTAATTGCTTCTTATAGAATAATAACATTCCATAACATTCATATACCATAGCTTATTCAGTCATTCTCCAACTGATGGGCATCCACTCAGTTTTCAGTTTCTTACCACTACAAAAAGGGCTGCCATAAACATTTTTGAAAATGTAGGTCCTTTCTCCTTTTTTATGATCTCTTTGGATTGCAGGTCCAATAGAGACACTGCTGGATCAAAGGATATGCACAGTTTGATAGCCCTTTGGGCATAGTTCCAAATTGTTCTCTAGAATCAGTTCACAACTCCACCAACAATGCATGTGTCCCAATTTTTCCACATCAACATTCATTATTATCTTTTCCTGTCATTTTAGCCAATCTGAGAGATGTGTGGTGGTACCTCAAAGTTGTCTTAATTTGCATTTCTCTGATCAATAGTGATTTAGAGCACCTTTTCATATGACTAGAAATGGTTTTAATTTTTTTTTTAATTTTTTTTTGGTTTTAATTTTTTTCATCTGAAAATTATTGGTTCATATCCTATGACCATTTAACAGCTGGATAATGGCTTGAATTCTTATAAATTTAAGTCAATTCTCTATATATTTTAGAAATTAGGTCTTTATCAGAATACTTGAATGTGAAAAATTTTCCCCCAGTTTATTGCTTCCCTTCTAATCTTGTCTGTACTGGTTTTGTTTATACAAAATCTTTTTAACTTAATATAATCAAAATTATCTATTTTGCATTCAATAATGCATTCCAGCTTTTCTTTAGCCACAAATTCCTTCTTCACAGATCTGAGAGGTAAACTCTCCTTTGTTCTTCTAATTTGCTTATAATAGCACTCTTTAATTCTTGTGACTTCTATGCATATGTCCTGATCACAGGTGTGTCTGGACATGTATGTCTTTCATGAGCATTCCATGATCACACATGTTCTTCATGTATTGTTCTATGTATATATTTTCTCTTTATGTATGTCCTCTGCATTTATGACTTTCACTATTTATAATAGGAGAACATACTCTTTGAGGGTATGGGGGAATATCTCTTGTCCCTTATTGAAAAGCAGTTTAATTCAATAACCTTTGCTTTAAATTAACAGTTTTTCTGGTTGGCTTAGTAGAAATTAACTTACAAGCTGTGGTTCTAAGTTAATGCTGACCCATACTCATACTATTCCTAAAATCCATATGAGGGGAGATAGCATGAATGCATGAGGCAAGGAAGACAGATGCCACATGAATAAATATAAAATTGGAAACATTTTATCATATATACCAACCCATCCATTATCTATCAAATTCCTGTCCTCTCACAGTCCATGTTTCACCTTCCTACCCATTCCCCCTCAGATTCAGACCCTGTACATATTTCTGTAATTGGTTGAAAAAGACTATAATCTGAAAGGTCTATATTAAAATCACATTTGAGGCACAGAAACACCATCTTGGGGGTACACAAAATTTCATTATTATTGACATTGACATGGACATGTAATATACTGCTCCTTTGGAATGAGAACAGTTTGGTAACTAAATAGATTAATAAAATTACATTTGTGTAAGAAAGACTGAAAAAATCTGAAAAAAAGTGAAAAAAAAATTTACAAAGAAGCAATCTCTCAGAGAAAATATTGAGTAGATTGTTTTGAGGAGTGGGTAGAGATCATCCCTCTAATAAATAAATGTTTGAAGTTTGACCAAAGTAACAATAGTTGCAGGGCATTTTGGTTTTAAAGTTTGTAACTGATGAAAATATGAATCAAATAACTGTCTAAGGATTATAGGAAGAGTATTTAGACCATTGGCTCCATGCCTGACAGAGTTTTACTTCACAAATTGAATTACTCACAGTTTGATTTGAGTTGTTAAAAGCCATTAAAAATATAGGAAGAGGGGGAAGCTAGTGGCGCAGTGGATAGAGCACCAGCTCTGAAGTCATGACAACCTGAGTTCAAATCTGGTCTCAGACATTTAACAATTTCCTGGCTGTGTGACCCTGGGTAAGTCACTTAACCCCAATTGCCTCAACAACAACAACAAAAAGAGATATAGGAAGAAAGAGACAGATGAAAATTCTGACAAGCAACTGTCTTAGCCAAAAACCTGTCTTCTATCCCCAACTACCTGTGATTGTTCCTACCCTCAACTTATTCTCCAGGATTTTCATCTGTCTCTCTCTCTCTTTCTATACTGACTGAAAGAGATGTGTTTCCAACTTGACATCCCTTGGCCCTATGAGATACAGAAAAATCAATAATTTGTCGCTCTGTATTCAGCAAGGGAAGACACCTATCAGAAGAATAAATATTCAAGGTTCTTCATTGCTACATGCCTTCATAATAGCTTTGTTATTTGTTTCTTGAACGTATTACATATTCTCCTTCTATCTGGGTGTTCTGTGGTATATTCTTATCATAGTATTGCTTCCTATTCTCAATAGCACACAAATTTGAAAATATATCTTCTTAATGTTCTCTTCTATACCTTTTCTTCTAATTTTCTTTTTTTGAATAAAGTGTATCCTTCCATAAACATATTCTGCCCATGAATTACATTACACCAAATTTCAGTGCCACTCATGTAGTCCTATTATTCTTTTCATTAGGAACTATAGTTTGTATACAGAAATCTAAGACCATCTGTGTCTTACTGAACTTTTTCTTGTATATTTCTTCTTCATAATTGGTCTTCTCTACTACTACTCTTCTTTACATGTCATAACTACTACCCTTTGCAGTATCAAGTTAGGCAGGTATATTTATGTTGTGTTCTTCCTTTTTCTAAGTCATCTGTTCTTCCTCCAAATTCCCGTGCCTTTTTGTTTGTATATCTCTCTTGCACACTTTCCCTATAAGATGGCATAATACTTATTGTGAATGTATTTTATCTACATATCTACATATATATCTACACAAACGCACACACACACACACATTGTACACACAAACTGTGAAGGGCTGTTTGAGGGCTGAGTGAATAAATATATACTTTTGTCTTCTCCCACATCATTTTGCAAAGAATAAGATCAATAAATAACAAGTTCATTCTTCATTCTTAAGGAGGGCCAATGACATCATAAAGATGATGAGTCTTGACTTCTGAGTGAATTGAATTTTAATGAGGCAGAGTTGTAGAAAGTTTCAACCTCACTCTCTCTTCCAATGCCAGTTGCCCTTATCTTTGTCTTGACAATAAATCCTTACAGAATGAATTAATTAATCAGTCACTGTGCTCCTTATCCTAGAGCATATGTGTTTGAAGTTTAAGAGCTTTTTGAATCACAAAAAGTATGATATGGGCTGTGGGGCTATGAGCTAAAAAAAAAAAAAAAAAGAGGGGCAGCAAAGTGGCACAGTGGATAGAGCACCAGCTCTGAAGTCAGGAGTATCTGAGTTCAAATCTGGTCTCAGGAATTTAACATTTCCTAGCTGTGTGACCCTGGGCAAGTCACTTAACCCCAATTGCCTCAGCCAAAAAAAAAAAAAAAAAAAAGGAAAGAAAAGACAGTTTCTACAGAAAAAAAGGCTACATAGCAGCTTCAATTCATCAAAGAAGCATTACGTGGAAGTAGAGCAAATGAAATAGACAAGACAAGTATATTCTGTAGTTTGCAGAAGTTGAGAAAGCAGCTCATAGCTTAATAACATTCCCAGATCAGCCAATGACATTACCCACTCTTTGGGGAAGTAAGTGATAGCTCCATGCCATTTCCTAATAATATATTTAAATGCATAATTTTATTTCTTAAAAATTTTTCATGCTGGAAGTGTTATCCATCCTTACCTTAAGGAATAAAAATGAATCCATATCACTTTCTATGGAACACATATAAACATTCAAACATATTAATGTTTGACATATTAATGAGTAAGTTACATAGGAATCTCTATATATTAAAAATTCATTCTTCCTTTCTCCAGATAAATCTAAATTAGCAATCACGTGCAGTTTCTCAAGGAGAGAAAAAAACAACCCATGATTCTTCAATTGAGAAAGTCAACAAAAGTTATTCTCCAGGTACTTCCAAGATATTATAGATTATTCTTTGTTTTTTTCTTTTTATTCCTAAAATCAAACAAGAAAGTCCTCCTCTCTTTTCATAGTACCTTCATAAGTAAAGTTTCCATTTGGGTCCACATGGCCCTATAGTACCTGGGAGTATAGATCAGACCTAAATATCCTTTGCTAGCTAAACTTGAGAAAATCTGGGAATATTCCAAAGCATAGTTCTGTAATTGGAGGTATCAACTGACACTTTGCTTCCCAGCAATCACTTCAGAGATGGAATGTTTTATGTTTTGTGTAAAAGAAAGAAACTGGGAAGCCATTTTAAAAAAGTTATTTCCCCCAATTGCATGGAAAAATAATTTTTTAACATTTGTTGGGGTTATTTTTAAAGCTTTGAGTTCCAAATTCTACACTTTCTCCCTTCCCTTCCCCCTTCCTGAGACAGTAAGCAATCAGATTGCTTATATAGATTATACCTGTGCAATCAGATAAACATTTCCATATTAGTCATGTTGTACAGGAAGATTCAGAAAAAAAAATAGGAAGAAAGTGAAAAACAATATGCTTCAGTCAGTCTATATTCAGACAACATCAATTCCTTCTCCAGAGGCAATTATGAGTTTTTCATCAAGAGTCCTTTGTGATTTTCTTGGATCACTGTATTATTGGAAATAACTAAATCATTCACAATTTTTCATTGTACAATATTGCTGTGACTGTGTACACTGTTCCTCTATTTTTACTTACTTTACTTTGTATCAGTTCATCTATGTCTTTGAAAAAGCACCTTTGATACTTTCATTCTACCCTGATCCAGTAAATTATCACATCTTCCTAATCTGGAAATAGATTTAGGGGGCCATTCCCATCTCCAACTGGGTATAAAGAATAATCTTTAACAAATCTTCTTTGTACTTACAAATCTTGTACATGGATTTTTTTTTCCTTTCCCTTGTACAATGTACAATGTACTATTACCACATAATCATTCATTCTCAAAAGATCATTTGTTGCCAAAGAAAGGTATTGAAACAGGGGAAATTGATCAATTTTCCTTCTTCTTTTAAAACTCATATTCAAAAAGAGCCTTCATTCTATTTACTTTAAGGAGAGGCTCTAATTTGCTGAATTCTAGTTCCTGCTCTAACACTGGCTCACTCATTACCTTTGACAAGTCCCTTCAATCTAGACCTCAATTTCCTCATCTTTGAAGTGGAGAAATAATATTTGCAATTATCTACTTCACAGAGTGGTTGTGAGGAAAGTACTTTGTAAATAAACTTTAAAGAAATGTAAGATGCTATCACCTATTTTATAAAATTTTTCCAGGATCAAACTAGATAATGTATTGCTTTGGAAAGCAATAGCAAAGGACAGATTATAAATCAAATTAACACTCTCTGTTAATTGGAGCAGCAGGCTCTGCACTGAGAGCTGTTAGGTTGTATTATTAGATGAAAAGTCAAGATGACACACATGAAGCAAACACCAATGATCAACTGGTCTTGATCCTTATGATGCATATTTTTAAGACAACATGGTATGTGTCAGATATGCCCTCCCTGTCCATATTCCTCTTTTCCTCTCCCATGGAAATTCAATTCCTGATACCTGCTGTTTAAGCCTGGTAATTGGGGAAAAGGAGACAGAGTGTAGAAAAGGTTTCATGAGCCCCAGAATTGTGACAATACCTGTCCTGCCAGGGAGGGGCCCTCAGCAAACACATCACCTTAGAGCTTCCAATTTATCCCTTGGCCTAGATTTCAGCAATAGCCATCAGCTAACTGAAATAAAAAATTAGACATCTTATCTATTCCACCTTCCTCTTACACACACACACACTCTCACACACAATTCTACAGAATATCCTCATCAGCATAGACCTGTTTGATCTAGCAAAGCTTCTCCCTCATTTCCCCTTTTTGTCATAGATTCTAGAAGCCTGTGTCTATATAGTGGACAGGATGGTTCCTTCCTCCCCATCTCAAACCCAAAAAACATCTTGTCCTGCTAGTTCACTGATATCCCCTTTTATCGTCAGTTAAAGATGGCTTTCTTGGCCCAAAGTCCATCCAGTTTCCAGAGTCCTAAATCTTGTTGGATCTCCCATCCTAGCTGCTCTAGTTCTTTCATTCAACTTCTCTACTTAGGAAGGAAGAGGGCAAAGAAAGACTCAGAGTTTCAAAGAGAAAGGATGTCCTTGAATCCTCAGGCAGGAAGAAAAGCTAAGGATACTTCTTGTCATTGGAGTGAACTTTTTGAGACAAGGCAAAGTAAAAGAACACTAATAACCAAGTGAAGTCCATCATGGAAGGATTCCCGCAAGAAGAGGGTTTAGAAGGCAGGAAACCTCATAGTTCAGGGCTGAATTACATCCAGCATAATGTAAAGATCTCCCAGATGGGAAGCAAGAAAAAGCTAAGTTCAAATTCTATCCCAACTGCCTTTAAGATTGTGATCTTAAAGTCACTATTTGCATCTTTGAGTCTCCTCCTTTGGCAATCAAGTGATGCTAATAGGTCCCTTCTAAAAACTGTTAAATGAACAAAAGCCATAGGGTTACAAAGGAAGCCAACTATATTTTAACAGTTGTGAATATTTTTATTAAAGTTCACAGATTAAAAACCCCAGTTCTTGAGTCTCTTCTAGTTATAAATCCTAGGAGATCTGTAAAGTGCCTCAAAAAGGACCCTGTAAAATTCAAAGGGTACAGCAAGGTGTCACAATAGATAGTGTATCAGGACTGAAGTCAGGACAACTCATCTTCCTGAATTCTCTCTGGTCTTCTGGGGCCTTGTTTTCTCATCTGCAAAATGGTGAAAATAATAGCACCTATCTCCAAATAGTATTGTGAGGATGAAATGAAATGAAAATTATAAAGCACTTAAACAGTGCCTGGCACATAGTAGGTGCTGTATAAATATTAGGTATTATGTTAGCTTTTATTTAGATGAGGGCTTCCTAAACTTTTTCCACTCACAAGATCTTTTTGCTTGAAAATTTTTTTACAAGACCCCGGGTATAAAGGTATATAAAATAAATATGCAAATGTAACATTTACTGATAATAAATCATAATTTCACAATCTCCCACATTCAGTTACATGACCCCATATAGAGTTGTGACCCACAGTTTAGGAAGCTTTGATCTAGATAATCCATTTGGATATTCATATCTCAGCAAGGCACAAATATTCTTCACAAGTGAAACCAGCAAGGAGGAGGGGAAGGAGAGGAGAAGGGGAAGGAGAGGAGGAAGGAGAAGGGGGAAAAATAGCTGGGAGATAAGGGCAAGGTGGGTAGCAGATTGGCTAGATTCCAGCTTTGTCACTGCATTCTAATCTTCCTCATGTAAGGATCATACTCCCTATTATTCCCTTCCCCTCCCATCTTACCTTTGTTTGGACTACTCAGCACCTTCTCCATAGACAAAGGATTTCAGGTAGTTCACCCTGCCTGGAGACTCCTGATCCTCCCTAAACAACCCCTCCTGACTTGACTAAATTAATAACAATTAGATCTATTTGCTCTGTTCTTATCATTTTCTAGGATCTCTAAGTCTTCTGAAAAGTCTCCATGGATGATAAATAAAGGGCAAACATAACCCCTTCCTCCTGACCCAGTAAGTCAAGTTCATACATTTCCCCATACCCCACCCATTTGTCCCAGTTCTACTCAAATATAAGCTCAGTAACCAGTCCAAATGGGAGTCCAAGATAATTGGCAGCCTGATGGCCCTCCTCCACTCCAACTCCCAATCTTTGAGGAGACAGTGAATCATTCAAGCAGGGCCTAGTCTGGCCTAACCCCTCAGTGAGTCAACATCTCCAAAGAGATAATAATAATTTCTTTCCCTAAAAAAGAAATCTATTTCATGGACAGAGCTGCTTAGGGGGTATAATTTGAAAAGCAATTACAGTGCCCTCACCATCACCACACTATCAAAGTGCCTTTCTAGAAAGAAAAAAAGAAAGGGGGGGGGGGAGGGAGAGAGGAAGGGAGAAAGGGAGGGAGAAAGGGAGGGAGGGAGGAAGGAAGGAAGGAAGGAAGGAAGGAAGGAAGGAAGGAAGGAAGGAGGAAGGAAGGGAGAGAGGGAAGGAGGGAGAAAGGGAGGGAAGCACAGAATAATGCTTCAGTCTGTATTTAGACACCACCAGTTCTTTCCCCCTAGACTGCAAACTTAACTTTTCTTATATTTGTAAATTCTATCCATTGCTTTTAGTTCTGCCTTCTGGGGGCCATAGTAAATCTAACTCCATTTCTAGATAACAGCTTTTCAACAACTTGAAAACATCTGTCATGCCCATCTCTCCTCTTCTCCAAGATTCTTTCAAGTAATCCTTGTCTAGTGTGAACTCTAGCCTGTTCACCAACTAACCCCTTCATTTGAAGATTTTCCAGTTTATCAATGTCCTTTCTGAAATGGGAGCAAATGAATGGACAAAGCATTTTTTAAGTGCTTACTATATGTCAAGCACTATGTTAAGAAATAGAGATTCAGTTAGAAAAGTAAGACATTCCTTATTCTCAAGAACAGAAACATTCTAAATGGGGAGATGACACACATACAAAGTTTCATCTGCAAGTCAGATAAAAAGATTTCGTGGTCCTTGGGGCACAGCAGCAAGACAGATGGCAAAGCCTGGTGTTATTATTCAGAAATGGTAAGGGAATTTAATGCTATTTAGTATCCTGAGATTATTTTTTTTTAATTTGGCAACCTATCTACTATGGCTTCACTTATCATCTTTATGAGTGATGGGATACTGATTGTTGCCCCTAGCCCAAACCTGCCCTAACCCATACCAAACCCCACAGAAAATCTCAGTCACTCACTGTCAGGTACAGGTCTCCACAGTCTATAATTTTATCCTCCATCAAATTTAGACATCCTAGACATACCATAGAAATCAGCCAATAAGAAAGTAGTACCAACAGAATGTAAAACAGAACCTTGCACCACAAACTTCTATAAATCTTTTCCCCAACATGGTGCCTGTGTACTATCCTTCTTTTCTGTCCTTTAGGTGAACTTGTGATGAAGTCAGGCTAATTGTAATAACATTGCCATACATTAATACCACGCCCTTCCAAGTGGGGTTTTCTGTATGCATTCTGGGTAACCACATGCATAGTTCCATCAAGGCTTGGTACCTCCCCATGTTAGAAAATTCCTCCTATAACTTCAAAAGAATCTAAATTATCTTGTAATATAATCAAATTCTTTTGCTGTGCAGCTCACACCTGCTAAAACTCCTTAAAGGAGGATAGCTTATTTTAAGTTTGTGATTCTCAATAAATCTTTTTGCTGAGGCAATTGGGGTTAAGCAACTTGCCCAGGGTCACACAGCTAGGAAATATTAAGTGTCTGAGATCAGATTTGAACTAAGGTCCTCCTGACTTCAGGGCTGATGCTCTATCCACTGTGGCACCTAGCTGCCCCAATAAATCTTAATAAATGCCTTTACTTGATTTGGAGATGGCCTGAGTCCTGAATTCTTCCAATGGCAACACCATTGATTATTTATTTGAACCACACCAATGGCTCCTAAATTCATTGTGAAGTTCCTTTCCTGTATTTTCAACTTCTTGGTGAACATACCATCTGAAAAATTCCTTCTGTGCCTCAAATTCATTACATCAAATTCATCTTCTCCTTAAAATAAATGTGTATTCTTTTTGTTCTTTTGTTTGTTTTTAAAAAGTATTTTATTTTTCCAAACACCTGCAAAGATAGTTTTCAACATTCCCCTTTGGAAAACCTTGTGTTCCAAATTTTTCTCCCTCTTCTTCCTAACTTCTTTAGACAGCAAGCAATCTGATATTGTTAAGCATGTGCAATTCTTCAAGACATAATATATGTGTATTTTAACCCTTTTGTTAGAGTTAATACCATCACCATTGTCCCAGGCTTGAAATCTCAAAGTCACTGATGATTTTTTTCCCTTTCTCTTCCAAACACTTCTTTGTTCTGTTCATTTCCCCTCTACAAGTTATTTTACAATCTTCCCTCTCCTTTTCACTCTTACTGCTACTTCTGGAACTCAGGTTTTCATTATCTCTTATCTGAACCATTATAGTCTCTTAACTTGTCTCTCTGCTTCTACTCTCTCCTCTCTCCAAACCATCCTTTCCTATCTTTCTTGTCAGTGTATGGACTTGAACACCATGACACTTCAATTCAAAACAAAACCAACAATAATTACAAATTTCAATTATCTTCCACTTGCTTGTTACATAAAGTATAAGTTCTTTAACCTGATTTTTAAGGTTACCAATATCTGTCTCCAACAAGGAAAAGAAAACCAGATTTGGAGCAGGGACCTGTATTCACATTTTTGTTTTTCTACCTCTTACTGTATAGATTTCTCTAGCTACTACCTGACCCTTGGACAAGTCAGGTAATAATGTACATTTTCTCAACCTTAATTTCTTCATGGACTTTAAGATCCTCTTTAACTTTAAATAACATGATTTTACCTTACCAATCTTATCTCATTGGTGTAGGAAAGTCCTCATGAAGAAGTTCCACCTCCCAATATTGCTGTTTAGTCATTTTTCATTTATGTCTGACTGTTTATGATACCGTTTGGGGTTTTCTTGGTGAAAATACTGGAATAGTTTACTATTTTCTTCTCCAGTTCATTTGACAGATGAGGAAACTGAGAAAAACAGGGTTAAGTAACTTGCTCAGGGTCATACAGCTAGTAAGTATCTGAGGCCAGATTTGAATTCAGAAAAATGAAACTTCCTGAGTCTAGTTCCTGCATTCTTTACACTGTGCCATTTAGCTTTCCATCTACCAATATAGATGAGCCACCTTCTGCAATTTGTCTTAGAGAGTTATCAGAGCTTAAGAAACTAAATGATTTGCCCAGGGTCTCACAGCCAGTATGTCTCAGAGATAGGAGCTCAGTAATAAAGGCTCTTCATTGGTGATAGATATGCTTATAGCAAGGAAATCATAGATTCTTATGACATTGAAATAAGAATTCTATCATGTAACATTCTCTCCTGGGAACAAACATAATTGATATTTAACTTATGGCTTAGATAGCTAACTGAGGCTCAGCAGGAGCAAATGATTTGCTCACAGGCACTCAACTTAGAATGTCATGGGCAGAATCTGAATCCAGGTCTTTCAATTCCAAGTCCAGCAGTTTATTCACTGCAATAAATTGCCTTTCATTTTATATTGTTCTCTCTATCTCCTCCCTACCTCCTAACTTTTTTTCTCCATCAATTAAAAGATATTCTAAGAAGAAAAAAAAATAGTAATTTCAGTGATATGAACTACTGTGTTAGGGTTTTTTCTGTACATTCGGTCTCCATAGTTCTCTTTTGGATACAGATGGCATTTTCCTTGATCATTTTTAATCAGATTTTAGCTCTATAAAAATGAGAGAGAAAGTAGAAAGGCTAATGGGATTTTTCCAGGGATAACTCAAGTTCAGGGAAAATCTCCAAGCCTCAAGATTTTTTCACCAGACTATAAAATCTATTGTTTCCTGCATTTCTCCCTAACGCTCCTTCTCTATTGTCACACACCTCCACCTCCAGCTTCCACCAGTGCCTCTTTTGGCTCCTCATATTGCTTAGCTATGATAGCACCATCAAAGGCCCATAGCACATGCACCTTGAGTTTTCACTGTGCTGCACTTCCTGGAAAAGAGCAATTCTTGCTAAACAGCCCTTAACTTTGCAACCAGATACACAAAACCAATGAAAAGAGCATAGATTGAAAAGGAACAGCTTTTCCCCTTCCCACTTCCTTCCTTCACTTCTTTTCTTTTTTTTTTCCTTTTTCTCCTACTTCCCTCCTTTCTTTTTACTTCCCTTCCCTTTTTTCCTCTTTCCTCCTCTCACTCATTTCCTTTTCTCCCTCATTTTTCCCTTTTTTACTTCCTTCTCTATTTTATTCTTCCTTCCCTCTTTTCTTCTCTTCCTCCTTCAATAGCATGTACCCAACAGCCAATGTGTTCAAGGCGCCATTCCTTCATCATTCTCACTTATGAACAACCTGAAGCATGGGTGGGATGTAGTTACCAGTGTGAAAAATACCCCTTCCTATACCTAAGTCATGAAGCCCCAAATCTCCCTTGTATATCTCTCTCCTTCAGGGCCTTTCCAAAGACTCATGCAATTTAACTCAGATAAATCAATATGATCTTTAAGAAGTAATAGGCTGGCTAACACAGTGAGTCACTGATATGATTAATCCAGAAATGTCTTAACATGCCACTAAATAGATAAGAAGGTTTGAAGGATTAGAACATAGGAAGGTAAATTTTGTTTGGGGGCAGGAAGGGGAAGTTTGAACATGAGGTACTGTCCCCAAGAGATCCGGTCCAAATTGGGATGCTGAAGTGAGAGATCAGGACATCCAGCATGAATGACCTTAGTTCCTAGATGAACAGAAAAGTAGATACTAGGAAAGAGTAGAGCCAGAGAAAGGAGGGGCAGATGGGTGCTGAATACCGGCTTTGTCTATGCACTCCACAGTTTGGCTCTGACCCAGCTATTCATCTGGAACTTTTAGTTCAGCACCCAAGCCTGGGAACCAAAGGTGTCCAAACAGTTCAGGACTATAAATCATGCAGCTTGGTTGAAAGATCTGACCTAGGGAGTAAGTCTGTGCTTTTGAACGTTAATCCCCCAAAGGAGCTATTCCTGTAGATTTACAATTGAAGAGTTGAATAACAGGCAATGGAAAAGACCAGAATCCCTTGGGAGAGATCAGAGGGGGGTTGAGAAGAGGAAAATGACCTATCCCAGACCAGTGCTAAGTTAGAATTGGAAGGGGAAAAGAGTGAAAAGTTTCCCAGGGGATAATATAGAAGCTCCTAGGAGAGAAAAGAAATGTTTTTTCTCTCTGTCATATCAATAAACCTTTTTCCAGCAAGTTATGGAATTCCAGAATTTGAGCATTGGAAGGAACCCTACCTAAGACTTTCAAGCAGTGGGAAAGTCACCATTTCTGAAGGTAGCTCACTTCACTTTCAGCCAATTCTTACTTTTATGATGCCTTTGCCTGACATCTAGCCTGACATCTATTTACATCTTTGCAACTTCCACACAATTGCTATGAAATAATATTTATAATGTGCAACATGATCCTTGGCACATATTAGGAACTTAATATATGTTCGATCCTTTCTTTCTCCCATCTTCCCCCTTCAACTTCTAGGGCCAAGGCAAATCATTTGTCCATGGGATATCCCATGTGATATGTGGAATAATTGACTACTTCCCACCCCAACACATATTAATAATATGCTCTACTCCCTAATTCTTTATAGAAATCCTCATTTTTCTCTGAAACCTGAATAACCCAGAACGTTATGCCTCAGAAAATTTTGAAGCCCGTGATAACATGGCATATTTGTTTTGTTTTGTTTTTGAGGCAATTGTCATTTAAGATTTGTCCAGGTTCACTTAACCAATAAGAATCTGAGGACAGATTTGAATTCAGGTCCTCCTGAATCTAGGACCAGTGGTCTATCCACTGCACTACCTAGTTGTCCCTCTAAAATAGTATAGTTGAAGGGACTGCAGATGTGGGGATGATGTAAGTAGAAACTGAGAAAAGCTTTGAAATAACAAATATTTTGCAGCACCCATCCTGTCATTAAATTATAAGTTCCCTGAAGGCAAGAACTATGGTATTTTTTTTCATCTTTGTCTTCCTAATATATACTCAGTGCTTTGTACACAGCAAGCTCTTCATAACTCATTTAATTGAATTGATACCTTTTTTCCCATTTAGCTAAATTCTGCCCATTCACACCCAATGGATGCTTTGTATAAGCTAATTAGGTTTCAATTAATATTTTTCTTTTTTTTCTTTTGTTTTTAATTAGACAATTGGGGTTAAGTGACTTGCCCAGGGTCACACAGCCAGTAAAGTGTTAAATGTCTGAGACCAGATTTGAACTCAGGTCCTCCTGACTTCAGAGTTGGTGCTCTATCCACTGCACTACCTAGCTGCCCCTCAATTAACAGTTTTAATGGGTAGCTGAATGAATAATGATCTCTTACTCCTTTATATTCCTATATTATTTAGTAACTATACTTGTATAGCATACAATATAGTAAATTTGGTACAAATAGTAACTTGGTACTTATCATTTGATGCCCTGTATCTTTAGTTAAGGCAGTGTAGTTTAGTGGGAAAAGCACTGAACTCTCACCTTCAGGAAACCTGAATTTTAATTGTGCATTTGCCTTAGACCTATATGACTTTAGGCAAGGGCCATTTTGAAATAGGTAATTTTCAGTCATGTCCAACTTTTCATGACCCCATTTCAGGGTTTCTTGGCAAACTACTGGAATGGTTTACCATTTCCTTCTCCAGCTCATGTTACAGATGAAGAAATTGAGGCATAATTTGTCATATAATTTATCCTATTTAGCACGTATTGGATTACCTGTCATCTAGGGGTGGGGGTTGGGGGGGGAAGGAGGGGAAAAGCTTGGGGAAAAAAAAAGTTTTTGCAAAGGTCAATGTTGAAAAAAAAAAAGAAATTGAGGCATACAGGGTTAAGTGACTTACAAGAGATACATACATTATTAGTAAATATCTGAGACTGAATTGAACCTCAAGCCTATCCACTGCTCCACCTACCTATCTACTGAATATCATTAGATTTGTATAAAAAGATTGGGTTTGATTACTAGTTCTATCATACACTACCTGGGTAGCCATGAGTAAATTTTCATGTCACTGTTTTGGACCTCTGTTTCTTCATTTGTAAAATAAAAGGTTGACCAGACTTCTAAGGTCCATTCTACTTTTACCTCTTTGATCCTAGATTGTTTAGTTTTTCTAAATCTCACTTCTTTGCCTATTTAAAAACACACAATTTGAACTAGATGCTGTTTTGGAGTTCAGGTGTTAGCACTGCAAGGGAGCTAGATGATGCTCTTATCTAATACCCTCATCCTACAGATGGTACTGGAGTTGAGTGATTTGTTCAGAGATTTACAACCAGGTCTGAAACCCAGGGCTCCTGATTCCAACTCTCTCCAACTCTGTATTATTTTTGTTGTCTTCTCATGTGCCTTATCTATCAAATTAAACTATCGTGTACTTTACTGTACTACATTATACTAGTGTGGTAGAAAGAGTACCAAAACTGGAATCACCAGAATAACTTGGTGTGAATCCTTAATTTGACACTTGTTAGGCATGTGATGTGACCCTGGCAAGGTACTTATTACTCTTTTTGAGCCTTGAGCCTCATCTGTGAATAAAATTTATTTGCTGCTGATAAATGTGGAAACATGTTTAGACAAATTATTTAACCTTTATTGGATTACTTGCTGTCTAGGGGAGGAGGAAAGGGAGAAGGGAGAGAGAAAAATTTGGAGCACAAAATTTTGCAAGGATGAATATTGAAAACTATCTTTTTGTGTATTTTGAAAAATAAAAAGCTATTATAAAAAATTTCATTTGCTGCCTGCCTCTCTGGACTATCAGATAGAAAATGCTTTGTGAATCTTAAAGAGCTATAAAAATATGAATTATTATCATCACACAATGCTTTGCTCAAAAGTGTGATTGAAGAAGCAAAGAGATATGGACCTCGTATCTTGGGGTCCTCTGTCCTTGGTGCTTTTTGGTTAACTTCAAGATCCTGAGCCAACTACCATGAAATGATGGTTGTTGCTAATGTTGATGTATTTGAAACCTGGGATAAATTTTGCTCCAAAATCCAAATGCCAAGAAGAGGCTATCATTTTAGGAGAATGGACTTAAGCAAAGTTGGAATTACATTGATGGAAGTATATGCAATGTATTTGAAGAAGGGTTGACATAATACATAAAGAGGGTGTGTCAAAATCATGTTTCATCTTTTGCTGATATCTTACATGCAGTAAAAATAGCAGGCAGTATAAAGAAGGATTAGCTTCCTGATTGATCCCTGCTGTCACTCTCCACACTGAGGAGAAAGGGGGACTGAAAAACACCACTAGAAAAGGAAAAACACCCCCAACCAAGCCATTGCCCACCCTCTGCTCCCCATCAATTCACCAAAGGTTTTTTAGACCTGGATTTTTCTATGGAAAGAATTGTCCATTTGTCAGTTCTCAGTCCTGGTCCCCATTGCCTCCCAGGTCATTCCCTACAGGGGTATTTTTCCACAATTGGACTTTTGTGGCTGAAAAACACTGGTCCTCAATCTGGTAATGGATTAATGGCAGGAATTTCCTGAGGGTTGGCAGCACACAAGGCTCTTTAAATTTATAGCTTTCAGGTAAGGGACTGCAAGTGGTTGTGGTACAATAGACTAGAAAGAAAGGATGGCAAGTGGCTGCTCTAGCTGAGCTCCAGACATTTCCTGCTCTTTGGAACTGCCCATTTGGCCTCATGGCTCCTTGGGAACTTGTCTTACAGCCCCACCTCCCCCTGACTTCCATCCGTTCCTTTCACCACCCCTCCCCAGTTAGCGTGCCTTGCTTTGTCATGGAAGGTTAGGCAAAATGTCCCAGTTTTTCCCATCCAAGGAGTCATTTCCTTTTAACCACTCCCTAGAAGAACAATGGGAGGCAACAGCCTAGTATTTTATTGTACCAAGGGGACATGGAAGGAGCAATGGGGATTTTACAATGAAAGACCCTTGGATCCCTGGTTTCCACTTGGCCTGTTGTGCTGTGGGAAGCCTTGTTTACTTCATTATGGAACCACTGGATTTGAAGTCTGAAGAAATGGTTATGATTCTCATCCCCATCACTGACTAGCCATGTGGCAGAACTCATTTTCCTCTTCTTAAAAAGGAGGTGGATAAATTAGATCAGAAATGATCTCTATGGTGCTTTCTAACTGATGTATTCTATTACCACAGTATGTACTTCACATATAAACAACCCTTTCATTAATTTCAGTCAGTCAATCATCAATCAAGTCTGTCAATCAACCTGTTACATAATTAATCACCAATGCATATCTTGTATTTAGACAGACAATATGTATTTACCAAGGATATACAGAATTAAGATTTAGGAATTGTAGCTTAAAAAATAGCCATAGTTCATTCCTTCAGAGAATTTACAGGCTAATACAGAAGATAATACTGATTGAAGTACTAGTTGAATTAGATGGTCTCTAAGTCCCTTTTCACTGAAATTCGGTAATTCATTTAGCAAAGACCTGCAAAATGAGGAGTTTAGACTTGCTGGTCTTTTTTTTAGCTTCAGTTTTATTTCTCATTCTTTTAACCTTTTTTCTTTTTATTTATCTTTTCTTTTTATTTTCCCCAGTTACTTGTAAATAACATTTTCTGCTTATAGATGTACATTCTTTTTTTTACATATTTCCATATGAATCATGTTGGGAGAGAAAAATCAGAACAAAAGAAGAATCATGAGAAAAAAAAAACAGAAGAAAAAAAAGTGAGCATAGCATGTGTTGATATACATTCAGTCTCCATAGTTCTCTCTATGGATGTGGATAGCATTTTTCATGCAAAGTTTATTGGGATTGTCTTGTGAACTGCTGAGAAGAACCAACTCTATCATAGTTGATCATTTCACAGTCTTGCTGTTGCTGTATACAATGTTTTTCTAATTCTGCTTGTTTCATTCAGGATCAGTCCATGTAAATCTTTCCAGGCTTTTCTAAAATCAGCTTGTTCATCATTTTTTATAGAATAATAATATTCCATTGCTTTCATATAGCACAATTTATTCAGCTATTCCCCAAATGATGGGCATCTACTTATTTTCCAATCTTTGTCACTATAAAATGAGCTGCTACAAACATTTTTGCACAAGTGGGTCCTTTTCCCTCTATGACCTCTTGATTCTATTCCATTTCTAACCTCCTAAATTCCTAGGGCCCTAAATTCACTGCCTTGACTGAAGTTTCCTCATCTATAAAACAACTTTCTTCTAGACCTCTGATCCCACATTCTAATAATCCACTGTGTATAATTTTTTGTTGTTGAGTCATTTCAGTCCTGTTGGATTTTTCATTACCCCAAATGGGGTGGGGGGTGGCAAAGATACTGGATGAGTGTGTCATTTCCTCCTCCTGCTTATTTTATAAATAAACTAAAGCAAATAGGGTTTAATCATGGGGTCATATCTAGTAAGTATCTGAGGCCAGACTTGAACTCAGAAAGATGAGTCTTCCTGACTCTAGGTGTGATACTATCCATTGTGCAATCTAGCTATAACAATAGCTAGAATTTATAAAACACTTTAAAATATAAGAACCATTTTATAAGTGTTATTTTATTTTCACACCCCTGAAAATTAAGTGCTATTATTATTTCCATTTTGCAGGTATGAAAACTGAGGCAGATAGAGGTTAAGTAACTTACCTAGAGTCACACAACTAGGAAGTATCTTAATAGACATTTGAAACTAAGGTCTTCCTGATTCTACTTCAACTCTCTATGTCACCTATTTGCGTAGATATACCAGATATATACCATGAACTTTCTACAGGATCTTAGATGGATCATTTTGCTTCTCTACAAAATAATATTCTTTATAGAATGAAGGGATTGAACTATCTTATTGTGTCTTCTCAATAACTTTAAGGTATTATTTTATCCATTTTACAGTAGAGGAAACTGAGGCAGACAGAGGTTAGGTGATTTGTCCAGGATCACACAACTAAGAAGGGTCTGAAACAAGACTTGAACTTGTATCTTCCCAAATTTAGGTCTAGCTCTCTACACACTGTGCTTCCTACCTGCCTACCCATGCCAAATATATGCCACAAACTCTATTTTGCCATAAGTTGATTATTCCTCAATTTTGACATCTGTTAAATAAAGGGATTGCATTGGATAATCTCTAAAATCCCTCTAATCCAAAACATGGTTCCCTGCAATCACAATAGCATATACAGATGAGCTTCCCTTAATTATCAACTCCTCAAGGAAGACTGAGTCTACTACTCTGGGTGTGTGTCCTATGCTAAACTCCCAGCTCCTACACAATACAATAATGAGACATTTCTCTCTTCTCAAATTGAAAGTAAGTACTTGACTATACCCAAGATCTCAAACTACATTGACCAGTTCATTTCATCATTTATAGTACTCTTTACAAATCTTTGGTTGTGGATTTTTTTGTTTGTTTGTTTGTTTGTTTGTTTGTTTGTTTGTTTTTAATCATCAAAAGGATCAGAGTGCTTCATGAGGCAACTAAGTAACACAATGAATGAAATTTAGAATCAGAAATATGAATTCGAATCCAACTTCAGTCACATATTTGCTATGTGACCCTGGGCAAATCATTTAATCTCTCTTTGTCTCAGTTTTCTCAATGGTAAAATGGGAATAATAATAGCATCTGCCTTCCATGGTTAAATGAAAGAATCAAATGAAATGTTTGTAAATTTTCAAACCTTAAAGCATTATACAAATGTTAATTCTTATTATATAATTTGAGAAGATGCAAACAGCAAGGATTTGCTCAGAACTCTACACATGCTGCATTTATATGGTACACAATATTCTCCCCAGCACTAAAGGCTGCCTCTGATTTCTTATCCTGGCATTGAGAGTATCCTTAATTTTCTGAGACTACACTAGTAAAAAAGTAAACTCTAGTAAGTAGGTCTTTCCAAACTGGGACAGCCTTGAATACAGTCTGGAAGACCAGTCTTGCTAAATTCTAAGAGACACTAAATCAACCTTGGTGGGGGACAGGCAGGGTAGAGATTTTGACATTCTTGGCCACAGCAATTCTTAAAGATCATCTTCTAAATTGCAGAAAGGATGGATCTGTACCAACAAAAAGAGATCTCACACTGACAAATCATAGTACCTTGAACTATTATACTGTGTTCTTTTGTTAGTTGTCCTTTCACACATAATCTTGCCTCCTCTCAACTACACTTAAAGGGAAGCATCTTTTCTTCTCCTCCTATATCTGTACCATTCCTAACAGCACAAAACAGACACATCTAAGTCCCACAGTAAATATTTGCTGGTATATTAAAGATTTTCTTACTAGTTTATGGATACATGGAGTCATAGGATTAGGGTTAAAATCCCTAGACTTTAGAAGGGACCTCAGAGGTCATTTTGTCAAATCCTCTTATTTTACAGATGAAGAAAGTGAGGCTCAAGATAGTTAAGAAACTTGTCAATTTTAGGAAGCATCAAAAATAATATTTGAACTCCTCTGAATTCATAACATTATTTTCATTGTACTCATCAATTTTTCTTATGAAGTTCATTTTGTGATGCAATTAATGCTATTTTAAACATAAGAGAAGATTACATTGATTCCTTTTCAAAACTAAAAACAATCATAGAGATAACTTGACCTCTCTGCCTCAATTATCTTACCTGTAAAGTATGAGAAATAATAATTGTAGGTGTTATTTCTGTTTTTATGAGTATTGTAAGGAACTTTCACTGAGGAAACACCCTCAACCCTTATGGGAGTGGTTTACCATTTCCTTCTCCAGTTCATTTTACAGATAAGGAAACTGAGGCAAACAGGGTTAAGCGGCATGCTCAGGGTCACACAGCTATTTCTTGCATAGGATGCTACATCTACCTGACTTTGTAACTATAATTACAGGAAATTTGAAATAGTAGGAGGAATAAGAAGAAATGGAGGCTTAGGGAGGAATAGAGAGGGGCAGAATTCCATTATCCCAGCTGTGGATGTGAAGTGCAGAGATAATTAGGATGACATTGGTATTCATTAGTTCTAGCCTAAAAAAAGAAACAAACAAAAATCTATGAACACTCACTAGTCATCAGTAAAGCCTCCAGTATAATCAGTTCAACTCCCTGATGGTTAAAATTATTATCAACAGGAAACCTTAGGGTTTTAAGATTTGGTGGAAAGAGCAATAGTAAAAAAAAAGCCAGGAAACCTTGGCTCACAGTAAGACCTTGAGCCTAGCACACTATGCTGCTGGATCTGTAATGACAAGCATGAACTCTTTAAAAAAAAAAAAACATTATTTTCAGGATCATATTTTTTCCCTCCTATTTCTTCCTCCCCTCCACTATTCAGAAAAAAAGAAAAAAAAATCTTTTGTGAAGTACACTCAAACAAAACAAATTCCCTCGTTGGTTATACATATATTTTCATATACATGCACATACATACATAAATATACACATATATCATATATATTTAAATTTCTATGTGCATACATATGTATACATTATATAGTATTAATCATGATACTCATGAGTATTAATAACTGAGTAATATATCATATATAATATATGTTGTATGTTATATATGCTTATATAGCATGCATATATAATTCTGTGCACAAATGTGTGTGTGTTTAGTACATGATTATATATACATATATTTATATATAAGTATACCTCAGAGATATTACAGGTTCATTTCCAGACCAGTGCAATAAAGCAAATATCACAATAAAGAGAGACATATGAATCTTTTGGCTTCCCAGTATATATAAAAGTTATGATTAGACTAAACTATAGTCCATTAAATATATTGTGTATAAATACATGTATAAATGATATTATGGCTAAAAAATGCACATACTTTAATTAAAACAATACTTTACTGCTAAAAATTGCTAACCATCATCCGAGCCTTCAGTGAGTCATAATCTTTTTTGCTGATGGAGTGTTTTGCTTCGATATTGATGGTTGCTGACTAATCAGGGTGACTGTGGCAATTCCTTAAAATAAGACAACAGTGAAATTTGCTTCACTGAATCTTCTTTTTACTTGAACACTTTGAAGTCATTGTAGAATTAAATGATTAGTTTAATTTTAATATTATGAATCAGGGAATAGGGAGGCTCAAGGAGAGGAATGGAAATAGCCTATTGATGGAGCAATCAGAAGACTCATAATATTTATTGATTGTTAATTATCTTATATGAGTATAATTCATAGTACCCCAAAACAATTACAATAATAATATCAAAGAGAATTGATCACAGATTACCATAACAGATATAATAATGAACAAATTTGAAATACCGCAAGAATTAACAAAATGTTGATCATCTGAGCACATACTATTGGGGGAAAAATGGTACTGACAGTTTGCTGAACAAAGGATTTCCATAAACCTCCAATGGAAAAAAAAAAAAACCAAACAAAAACCTAACTATATGAACTGAATCAAAAGAATTGAGCAGAACCAGGAGAACAATTTATATAGTAGCAACAATATAGTAATGATAAACAACTTTGAAATTCTTGGGAACCCTAATCAACACAATGACCAACCATAATTATAGAGGACTCGTGATAAAAGATGCTACTCACATCATCCAGATAGAGAGATGGACTCAGAATGCAGATTGAAGTAGTGTATATGCATATACAGTGTGTAAATACACACATGCATATATTAACACATATATACATGCATGTATCTGTACATGCATGCAGGTATGCAAACACATATACATGTATATACCTGCACATGTATAAACATACATATGCACATGCATAAATACATGTATAGATATGAAGACACACATTGTATGTATATGTATGTGTGCCTATGTGTGTATACCTACATGTGTATGTGCATATACACCTGTGCATGTATATGGACATATGTATATATGCACATGTGTATGTGTATGCTTATGCACCACTTCAATCTGCATTCTGAGTCTATTCCTCTATCTGGATTGAATAGCAATGTTTCATCATGAGTCCCCTAAAATTATAGTTGATCATTTTGTTGATCAGAGTTCCTAAATCTTTCAAAGTTATTTGTCCCTATTATACTGTTGCTATTATAGAAATTGTTCTCCTGGTTCTGCTCAATTCTTTTCCATCTGTCCATATAAATCTTCAGAAGTTTCTTTGGTCATCCCCTTCATTATTTCTTACAGCACAATAGTATTCCTTTACATTCATATATCATAAATTGTCCAGTTATCCCCAAATGAATTATTGCTCCCTCAGTTCCCAGTTCCCACTACACCATAAAAACAGCTATTAAAAATATTTTTTGCACATATGGGCCCTTTTCTTTGAACATTGGGTCAAAGGGTATGCACAGCTTAATAGCTTTGGAGACATAGTTTCAATTAAGCAGTCATTTTTTTTAATTTTATTTTATTTGCATAACATATGTGTGGGTAATTCTTCAACAATAACCCTTACATAGCTTTCCGTTACAAATTTTTCCCCCAACTCCCCACCCCTCCCCTAGATGGCAGGATATCCACTACATGTTAATTATGTTAAAATATTGGCAAATCGAATATATGTATACATATTTCCAAACTTATCATTGGTGTGCAAGAAAAATCTTATCTACACAAACGATATATCAGATAAAGGAAACACAATGTAAGCAAACATCAATCAAGGAGTATGAGAATGTTATGTTGTGGTCCACATTTCGCATCCCTCTCTCTGGGTGTATATGGCTTTCTTCAGTGAACAATTGGAGGTGGTTTGAAACATTTCATTGTTGAAGAGAGCCATGTCCATCAGAATTGATCGTCATATAGTACTGTTGTTGCCGTGTATAATGATCTCCTGGTTCTGCTCATTTCACTCAGCATCAGTTCATGTAAGTCTTTCCAGGCCTCTCTGAAATCATCTTGCTGGTCATTTCTTACAGAACAATAATATTCCATAGTATTCATATACCATAATTTATTCAGCCATTCTCCAATTGAAGGGCATCTATTCAATTTCCAGTTTCTAGCCACTACAAAAAGGGCTGCCACATTCTTGCACATGTGGGGCCTTTTCCTTCCTTTATGATTTCTTTGGGATATAAGCCCAATAGAAATGCAAGCAGTCATTTTTAAAAGCTATACCATGCTCAGAGCAGAGGGAAATTTAAAGCAGTGCCTTCACTCATCAAGTTAAAAAGTCTTCCAAGTCTGAAGTACCACTTCACACCTCTCAGATTGGCTAAGATGACAGGAAAAGATGATGATAAATGTTGGAGGGTATGTGGGAAAACTGGGACATTATTGTCTTGATAGAATTGTAAAATAATCCAACCATTCTGGAGAGCAATTTGGAACTATGCCCAAAGGGCTATCCAACTATGAATATCCTTTTATCCAGCAGTGTCTCTACTGGGTCTATATCCCAAAGAGATAATTAAAATTAAAAAAAAAAAGGGAAAAGGACCCACATGTACAAAAATGTTTATAGTAACTCTTTTTGTAGTGGCAAGGAACTGGAAATTGAATGGATGCTCACCATTTGGGGAATGGCTGCATAAGTGAGAGTATGAAAATAATGGAATGTCATTGTTCTATAAGAAGTAATGTACAGGCTGATTTCATAAAAGCCTTGAAAGACTTATAGAAAATGGTGTTGAGTGAAGTGAGCAGAACCAGAAGAACAAGAAAAAGATTATATGATGATCAACTGTGATGGATTTTGCTCTTTTCAACAATGCAGTGTTTCAAGACTTGGGATGGAAAATCCAGAGGGAGAACTATGGAGATTGAATGTGGATCAAAGCAGAATATTTTCATCTTTTGTTGTTGTTTGTTTGCTTGTGTTTTTTCCCCTTTCTCATGGTTTTTCCTCTTTTGATCTGATTTTTCTTGTACAACTTGATAAATATGAAAATATATTTAGAAATTGCACATATTTAACCTATATCAGATTGTTTGCTGTCTTGGGGAGGGAAGGAGGGAGAAAAATTTTGAATACAACGTTTCACAATAATGAACATTGAAAACCATCTTTTCATGTATTTGGAAAAATAAAATACTATTGAAAAAAGGTTAAAGCCTTTGTGAAGAATATATAATTATAATTATTTTGAAGGATTTCTATAGCTCAAAGGGGCCTTTTTACATCGTCTTATCCAGGGACTGAGCAATGGGACCCCTTTGGCAGTCTAGTGAATCTTACAGTCAGAATAATATATTCTTAAATGCATAAAGTAAAATGCAAAAGATTAAAAGGAAATCAATTATATTGAAATATAGTTATCAAAATATTTTACAAAACAAGTTTATGGACTCCAAGTTGAGATCTTCAAGGCTACTCCAATTACCTCTTTTTATAGAAAAGAAAACTGAAGTGTAGAAAGGGAAAGTAAGTGACAGAACCAGGATTTGAATTCCCAGGGTAATGGTTCCATAATCACTATGAATTCCACTACACTATGTATTTATCTATTTATTCATTTTTGCTGAGGCAATTGGGGTTAAGTGACTTGCCCAGGATCATACAGCTAGGAAGTGTTAAGTGTCTGAGATCAGATTTGAACTTGAGGTCCTTCCTGAAGGACTGGTGCTGTATCCATTGCACTACCTAGCTACCCCATGTATCTAATTTTTTTTTTAAGTCCTGGAGGTCAAATAGGTCTAGAAATAGGAAGGGAAGTTGATTCTTACAGTGTATCTTCAAAATACTTTATTTAAAAAACTTGAACAAGTTGCCATCTTTTTAAGGAACAAACTATAAACACTATCCATTCAGGAAAGGAAATGAGGTTACATTGTAGACACTTAGGTTCCTCAAAGATACATAAATTCATTGCTTCATCATTGTGGGCATTTTCTCCATTCCCTACATGCTTTAATAAGTGTTCTTTGATGATTACAATGGCCTAAAAATTAATTCTTGTGGTTAACCGGGTGATGAACCTACTCAAACTTGGCTGGGCTAGTTCTAGGAAAACAGACATACATACATGCCTTTAATGAACCTGGATTCAAAGTTTTCCTATCTTAGATATCTTAGCAGATCTGTCAAAACTTGTATTCCTCAGGTCTAGTCTCTAGAAACCCCAGATCATTTTCAAATCAGAACTTGTTATTAGATTAAGACATTAGTAAAGGAAATAATGTCCATGAAAGATGTAAACTCACCAATAAAGTATTATTGGTGTCTACTTGTATTATGTCAATTTTATGAATATAAATTTTGCACATATGATTTATTTTCCTTTTTTTAATCTCTTTGGGGAATAAACCTAGTTTTGTTATCATTGGGTCAAAGGGTTATGTTGTTTTTCAGTCATATCCAACTCCTCTTTGGATATATAAATTTAATAGCTTTTTAGTAGTGATAGTGGTGATATTCATTTTTACAGTCATATCTACTTTTCACGAACCCTTTGGGGTTTTTCTTGGCAGAGATACCGGAAGTGGTTTGCCATTTCCTTCTGCAGCTCATTTTACAAATGAGGAAACTGAGGCAAACCACAACATAATTTAAGCTTTGGTACTGCTAAACATTCTGGTATTGCTTTACTTTTTTTTTTCATTAATTCCTTTGATATTCTTGGGAATGTTTCCCACCTCCCTTTATTCTAGATGTTTGTTTTTCTCTATTCTCTTACCCATTCTACTCCTATCATTCTTCAACATATAGCTGAAAAAAGTAAGAACATCCTCATTATCCAGGAAGATAATGAAGTGTTAGCCTGGAGGCTTTTGCTGCTGAGCCTTGATGAATGCTAGTTTTGTCTGAAGTTTGAAATGTCTTTTATAGCACCTTATATTATTCACTTATTTCTAATAAAATTTTAAAAATCAACCTCAGAGATGCCTCTTGTTTTTAGGAGAATTTCCTCTATTATCACAGGTCTTCCTCTTATTTTTATTTGATAAATTGTTGTTGGACAGTCTCCTCTCCCTCTTCTTCCAGTTAAGTGACTTACCCAGAGTCAGACAAGTTAGTAGTAAGTGTCTGAATTCAGATCTTCCTGATTCTAGGCCTGATATTCTATCCACGGAGCCACCTAGGTAGCTCTCATAGCCTTTTGGTCATAATTCCATAATTAAGAAGACACTTCTTAAGGATATATATCACTGTGCTCACCAGAGAAAGAGTGGCTCACAGAAGTTACTGAAGAAACCTAATATCATAATGCTATTAAGTGGCATAAATGGGACAATAAATTAAAATCTTTTGCTTTCTAGTCCATTGTTTATTCTACTATATGATAATTCCTATTAAGGTCTCCTCTGTCAGTTACTTCCAACTGTAATGGGAGAGTAGCCAACAAGGACTCTGCTTTTAAATATACACAGTCTACACTGCCTGGTTGCAGCCCATGTGTATGCTTGAGTAATTTGCTTTGGGAAAAGTGAGATAGAAGACCCTATCTTTCTCTTCAGAATTATTTTGTGCCTTATTCCTACCATGTAGTATGATGAATTGGCAGCTGAGTCAGAAGAGAATTATATGCAAAAGATGCCAAAAGGCCATCTCTTTCTTCTCCCTCCTGTCTGTGAGGAGTAAAGATGACTCTGAGCTCTAGAGGGCCCATGGATTCAGAATGTATGATTCTATTTGCAATTTGTCTGGAGCAGCAATTCTCAGGATGATCCCTTTTAGTGAATCCAAGAGATTAAAACTATCCTCATAATAAAATTATTTTAATTCCTAATTTGGTAAATATTGCTAGGTGTAACACATGAACAAAAGCTCTTTGGGAAGGAGGTCCTCAATACTTTTTGAGAGTATTAAGATGTCATAAGATTAAAAACACTGAGAATCACTGGTCTAGAGAATTAATAGAACAAGATGCCAACTACTAAGTAAAATTCTCATTCTTTACAAAATATGACTTACTGAGACAGAAAAGGAGAGCAATACATTTTAGAAGCTATATCAATAACAATGATTTAAGCAGTTCCTTGGTGAATTTATTTTATTACTCCAATATATCCATGATCTGTTTACTACCAATAGGACTTTCTCCAATACTTTTCTTCTTGTGAGATTTTTATCCAAAAACTTCTGTAAATATATTGAATACCTACTCATGGTGGTGGTGACCTTCCTCCAGGTCTTTTTGATTCTTCATAGATCATAGATTTAGAGCTGGAAGAAGCCCTAGAAGCCACCAAGTCCCTTATTCATTTGGTAGGAAGGAACCTGAGGCAAAACCTAAGCCCCATTAGGATGTAAATTCTTCTAGGAAAGAGATTGTCTTTATTTCTGCTTATAACTCTCAACACTTAGCATAGTGCCTGGCACATAGAAAGTACTTAATAAATGTTTGCTAACTAAGGCAGGATTTGAAACCAGCTTCTTTTGGCTACAAGTCAAGTGCCCCATGTACTTTGGCATTACATCTGTCTCTCAATTATCCCTTGCTCTCAACACATGACTAGTTCATCTTCTTTTCTACATTAAATTCTTAGGATGACATTGTTACAAATGAAAATTTATTCAGGAGAAACACTGTAAAAGCACAGCTTCTTAAAATTTTTTCATTCACAACCCTTTTCTACAGAGAACTTTTATGCAAATCCAGGTATATAGGTATATAAGATGGGTATATAAATCAAACATTTACTAATAATAAATCTTAATTTCACAACCTTCATATTCAGTTATAAGACCCCATATGGGGTCATGATTCACAGTTTAAGAAGTTTTAGTATAAAAGATGTAATGAAAGATGTATGACTAAAAAAATGATGGACCAGTCATCAAATAAGAATAAAAGATGAACAAAGACTAAGTACTGAAGCAGTGTAAGACAGTACAAGGAATGCTGGTTCCATTTCCTCATCTGTAAAATCAGGAGATTAGTTTAGAGGACTTCTAAAGATCCTTCAACTCTCAATAAATGCTCCTATGAACTAATCATCCAATGATACAATTGTAATGTAAAAAAATCTATAGGAAGGTCCCTAGAATATCAGGTGCACATCTTATGGCCAATTTATGGGTGAGAATTATGCAAAAGCAAAGGGGGCAGGAATGGAATGAGCTGCCTTTCTGAAGGAAAATCTGTATTACAAGATCACAAAATGACCAAAGATGGCAGTATTTTTAATGCTATTTCTTGAGGAGAGCAGTCACATCATTGCTAAGGTGCTGCAGCCTACATATGCCCATCATGAGTATTTCCATTGCCACTGGGTGCCCTGCTATTTTAATTCTTCAGAGATCATGGGCTTCTATGATTCCTAGACATGGAACAACATTAGGAGAAAGATTTTTAAAAGATATTTTTGTGCGTCAAGGGACAATTTGGGAGGAGTAATTTCCTAAATTCATCTCAGATCATTTTCTTCTTCCTATTTAATTCTGGGCCTGGGTCATCATCTATTATAATGATTATCCAAGATACATGTCCCAATGGACTGCCTATCCAACTTCCAGTAGAAGTCTGAACTTTGTCAAATAGATTGTTGATCATTTATAAAATTATTTTATTGGCTGTATTCATAGAATCTCAGAGTTGGAAGATATTTCAGAGGTTATCTCATCTTATTTGTAACTTCCTCAAAAATCTCCTTGACAACATCCTAACAAAGGGTCATTTAACCTTTGTTTAGATCATAATAAGAGATAACTCACCCCCTCATGACATCAAGCATAAATTTGCTTTTGTGTAACTTCCAGATAGTGCTCCTACTTACTTCTGGGACTGAATAGAACAAACCCAGGCCCTCTCCCAAATGTCAATTCTTAAAATAATTGAAGACAAAATTATCCTGTTCCCCTAAAATCTTATCTTCTCCATGCCAAAAATTCCTGTTTCCTTGGACCAATCCACAAAAGACACTCTTTTAAAGCTCATCTACCATCCTGATTGCCCTTCTCTGTAGATAACCTCCAGTATTCTTCCTAATATTTGACTTACAACTGAATTTAATATTTCATCAGCAATCTGACCTCAACAAAGACCAAAGATAGAAGCCTGGAGGGGAAAAAAAAGGGAGATGGGAAACAAAAGGTAATGAGGTAGGGGGAAGTCCTTTTAAAAATAGTGGAGGAGGAGTAAAGTGAGGAAAGGGGTAGAGATTGTGGAGAAGACGTAGGAAAGATTGAAGTCTGAAGGAATGAGATGAATTGTTTCAGAAAAGCTTTCATTATTAATAACTATCCTTGTGTGAAGTTGACCTGACTCTATGCTTCACTCCTAACTATGAGACTGTGAGTAAATCACTTCACCGAACTTAGATTGGACTAATTTTTCCCTAGAGGCAACAAATATGGAATTTGATCATCTTAAGTATAGGGCAAGGCTCAAACTACACTATGCCACACTGGAGCAATTTCCTAGTATCCTTAGCATGTATTGAGGTGGCTTCCTTGTCACCTAAGAACATAAAAAGGTTGCTCCACATTAGGTCAGTATTCTTCAAACTTGAGTGAATGTCCCAGTTATATGGGTCATGGCTCCATTATTGATCAGACACATTTCCATATGGAGAAAAAAGGGGTGCCCTCATCTATCCAAAGTAAGTGTTACTGTATTCTTGTTGAATGTCCCTGTGGAATTAGAGCTAAATAAACCCTTTCTTAACTGTTCAATGACCTATGATAACACATTTTGGTTCCAACATCATGTCCATTTCAGGCCTTCCCCTAACAATAAGACAAATATTTTTTAACATGATACTGGTTTTGCTCCATTGAGCATATTTATTATAAGATTGGGGGAGGGGAAAGGTAAGCTAGGTAGTGGCTAGAGCACTAGTCCTGGAGTCAGAAGAATCTGAGTTCAAATCTAGCCTCCAACACTTACTAGTTGTGTGATTTGGGGCAAGTTACTTAACCCTGGCTGCCTTAAAAACATGAGGAGAAGAGAAAGGAAAAAATGTTTTGTTTTGTTTTTTAAAAGACAGAAAACTATGTCCTGGAATATGAAGAGAAAATGGAGCTCCACAAAATCCAGCTTCAAGAAGCTAATCATATCACAGAGGAAGAGTGAATTTCTAATCACTGAAGGAGACTCGACTTGGAAAGAAGGAGTTGATCTTACTGAGTAGTGTTGGTATGACATGGATGAGTGAACCTTACTGATGGACCAGAAGCTTACATGTCTAAAATAATGCTGAAGAAGTCTCAAAAGTCCATGTTGAGAGATTGTTGAGAAACTAGGAGCCAACCTGAAAAAAATAAGCAAAGACTTGGAAAAATAAGCTGAAATGTACGAAAGAGAAGCACCTATGCTTGCAAAGGATGCTGGACTAGATTGCTGGACCTGAATGTGATATAGGAATTCACTCTTTGCTCTTCCTCCACCCTCCACTCCCACCCTAAGGCCATCTTGTCAATGATCCTCTACGGATTCTGACTTCTCTGGAGGCCAGTTTCCCTAATGCTGACCTTCAAACTGAGGGTTGATCTTGAATCTGAAGTCCTTCTTCCTTTTCCTACCACTCCCTATCCCTTATAATTTCACCAAGCTATCTTTCTCTGCAGCTTTCCTTTAGATATTCTAGCTGAGCTGGGGACACTCCTGGGAATATCATTGAAGCACAGAGCAAGAGTCTTTTTTTAAGCATATAGACCTCTAGTAGGATCTTTTCTGTTGTAATCACTATTGATAAAATATTCTCAGAGATTCTAAACCAGCTCCTGGCCTTTGATTAATCACTTTCTTCTCTTTTGAATGGAATGCTTTCTGTTTAAATTATATACTTATTCTCTCCATAGAAGAAAGAAAGGGGCATCAGCTTTCCTTACTGAGACCTGAACATAACCAGCTGATACCTCACCATAGGAAGGTTTTGTACCAAGAATGAGCCAAACTAGAAAGTTCATTCCCAAAGAAGTGTATCCAAAAATGGGAGGAGGACTTGGGGTATTATTCATGCTTTTAGCTTTAAAATATCTTAGAGTGCATTTTTTTTTACATTAGCAGCAACAAAGGAAATTACAAAAGACAAGATAGATCTCTTTTAAGAGCAAGTTATCTTCTCTCTCTTTAGCCACTCACAGAATGAATGTGCGCCAGTAGTTACTATGCCCACCTCACCTTAAAAGAAAACATATTATTTTTGTGTGTGTGTGAGAAGAACCAAGAAAACTTCATACACAGCAACAAGATTATGTGATAATAAACTCTGATGGACTTGACTCTTTTCAGCAATAAGGTGATTAAAGGCAATTCTAATAGACTTGTGATGGAAGAAGCCATCCGTAACCAGAGAGAGAGAATTATGAAGACTGAATGTGGATCAAAGCATAGTATTTTTCACCTTTTTGTTGTTGTTGCTGTTGCTTATTTGTTTGCCTTTTTTTCTTTCTCATGGTTTTTTCCCCCTTTTGATCTGGTTCTTCCTATGCAGCATGACATGTTCAGAAGAATTGTACATGTTTAACCTATATTGGATTACTTGCTGTCTAAGAGGAAGAGGGGGAAAAATTTGGAACACGAGGCTTTGCAAAGGTGAATGCTGAAAACTATCTCTACATATATTCAGAAAAATAAAGGGCTATTATAAAATTTTTAAAAATCTTTTGCCACCAATTATCCAAGTGAAATTCATCTCATTATCCAGACCTGAATCTGAAACTGTTGGCCCTAAAAATCTCCTAAGGAGCTTTTTTTAATCACTTAGTGCTAGAGAAATCTTGCATAGTTTATTGTAAAACTATCTTTATTTTACATATGCATGATTTTTGAAAATTTATCTGTAGGGTTGGAGAACCTCCTCCATTCCTCAAATAAGCCATGAGGGACTGTTTTCTATCTGCAGTCCATGGATTGGTGGTTTTCTGATGATCCTATGTAATTCATTTTATTTTTTTCAAGTGAAGTTTATGTGAGGCCTGTCTTAGGTTTGTATAATGCAGCTTATTGACTTGAAATGTAACCTCTTTCATTGTGTTCTGTTTTAAATCTGCATGGAGAAGTCTGTTTTGGGGGGAAAGGAACAAACCAATAGCATAAGGATCTTAATACTGAAAATCTGACAAAAAATCTTTTGAAATTAAGGAAAGAAAGAAAGAAAAAAGAAGAAGAAGAAAAAGAAGAAGAGGAGGAGGAGGAGGAGGAGGAGGAAGAAGAAGAGGAGGAGAAGGAGGAGGAAGAAGAGGAGGAAGAGAAGGAGGAAGAAGAGGAGGAAGAGGAGGAGAAGTGACTGAATGAATGAATGAATGAATGTTTTTGCATTATAAGAACCATGGTTTGGGAATCCCATGGAAAGGGAAAGATATTTATATGCTTTTTGAAAATAAATCTCTTCTTTTAGCTGTGAGTGTCATGAATCCTCCTAATTGCTCCAGCTTAGAGCTATATTGACTGGTAGGCCCCTTCTAACATAGCATCTCTGGAGAAAAGACCATATGCAATTCAAACATTTTTAAAGTGTCTCTTATCAGAAAGACATTATGCCAGGTGTTAAGTACTAGTGAAACCAATGTGTTTAAGGCAGATATAATGAAAAAAGCAAACCAGAGTCCTGATAAATATGTTGGAAAATATCCTAGAGAGACTTGAACATGCATAAATATTCAGTTGTTGATTCTCTTCCACTAAGCACATTGTTAGGAGAAGCCTTTTCATTTGTTTGTGAAGACAGAACTGTAGATATCTTTGAAAAGGCCTTCATTAACTTTAGTTAGCTTGTTCTCTTGTTGATGTACTTGTGTTTGGACTTTTTTTTCTGAAAGAATGATGAAAATAGTGCTGTTAAGGGCATAGGCCTTAAGCCCACTAAAAAAAAAAAAAAAAAGTGGGCCTCAACCTTGACCTCTGTATTTGTCCTTTTCCATTTTAGGTGAAGGATTTGAAGAGCTGACATCCATATATCCTAGAAACCCAGCATCTTATTATTCAGGTTTTGCAATTAACTTAATATTCAGTACCCTAAAAAGCAAGTAATGACTTTTGCTAGTGACTGCTGGGATACAGACTACCAGTAGCACAGATAAAGACTCATCTAGCATCATGATGAATTTGGATATAAGCTTTGGGCATTGGTTTTACATAAAACTGAGCTAAGTTTGAGTTCATTCTCCTGAGAGAAAAAGGAAGAAAAGGAGAGATTGTGGGGGAAAGGAAGACATGATCCTGAAGTGTTTGAGGAAATATTTGTATTTTTGTTCTTATTTTATTTGTGAAATAAATATGTCTTTGTATAAGAGAGAGACAGAGAGAAAGAGCAAGACTTATGGAAGCAGACAATTTAGATTCAAGCCTAGTTTCTGGCACTTATGGTATGGGGGATTCTGGGCTAGTTAGGACTTTCAGTTAGGAAATCATCTGGCCTATAGTCCTCCTTTCATTGCCAGGGAAACCAAGGGCTCTGAGCTTTAATTTTTTTATCTAGAAAATGAAGCCAGACCTCAATTTCAACTACCTCTTGCAACTATTAGAGAGGGGAGCAAATCAGGTCCAAATGAAATAACATATATAAATCATTTTGTAAAGTCCAAAGGGTTATATAAATGTGAACTGTTATTGGTTTGTTGTTGTTATTGTTACCTCAAAGCAAAATAAAGGAGATAGCACTGGAAGTTCCACTTCCCAGCTGTCCAACCTGGAAAATCATCCACTGTGGCTCCTTTCTTGGGTTTTCCACATGACTAAACCCCATGAGTCTTATCTAATAATATACCCTGCTGATGGGTGCTATAGTTTAGTTCCTCCAGATATAGAGTAATAATCCTAGCTGGTCTGGTTCCCTTAGAGAACTAGCCCTTCCTCCCCACCCCCCAATAGCTTATGCTCACCCAAGGTGGGATTTTACTGTTGGAGGAGGAGAAACACCTGGAGGACTGAAAATCCTCAGAAAGTATGAGGAGGATCATTGGGCTCCTGGTCTTCTTGGTCTGCCTTGTCAGGATGGGTGAGTTTCCAGCTTTTCTCTCTTCTATGTCCTGGGAACATAGTATTCTTAGCAAACCTTTATTCACTCATTGATTGACTCGGAATCTCAATTTCAGGTACCACTTCAGTCTGTAGGGATGACAAGTAATAAGTAGGGAGGCAAGTAAATCACAATGAACTGGGAATCAGGAGACCTGGGACCTAACTCTGATTTTACTGCTAATTATAACCAAGTCATTTCACCTTTCTACACACAGTCATTGCCTTATCTACCAAAAAGGCAAAATGGTTCAGTGGAAAGAGCTATTTATTTGGTGTCAGAAGAGCTAGATTTAAATCCCAGCTCAACTATCTGCTGTCATTTCATTCTGAGGGGCCTCAGTTTCCTCATCTCTAAAACAAGGGGCTTAGATAATCTTAAAGGTGCTGTCCAAGTCTAAAGCCTATGATGCCTGATCCTACTTGACACTATAAAGATAATAGACATGATGAATATGAAATTTTTAAAAAGTCAAAAAATGCTAAACATAAAATAATATTACTATTTCACTCTTCTTTTTTCATGAGGTTCAAAGGGAAGAGGTCCTGGGAGAAGTTGTTATTCTGCCATTATTCTTTTATATTCAGTTTTTATGGTCTGTTTTATAAATGAATGAAATAACTGTTTTTGGTGATTAAATAAAAGTGTTAGGATATCAAAATAATTTTCTGTTTAACTGTACCAGATCTTAATCTATAGTATAAGGAAGTAATTATCAAAATTATTTGGTTCTGGCTAAAAAATAGATAAGTGGAATGGAGCAGATACACAATTTAAAGCAGCAAATAAATATAATAACTTTATATTTGACAAGTGAAAAGATTTAAGATTTTGTGATAAGAATTCATTATTTGGTAAAAAAAAAAAATTGTTGGAAAAACTGGAAAGCAATACACAGAAACTGAGCATAGACCAGTATCTTATACCGTTTACTGTGATAAGGTCAATATGAATACATGACTTAGATTTAAAGAGAGATGTTACAAGAAAATAAGACAGACATATGGATAAGTGAACAATTTATGAATAAGAGATAGAGAACAAATTTAGGTATAAAATAAATAATTTCAATTATATTAATTTTTTTAATTGTACAAATAAAACAAATGTCACCAAGATTAGAAGAAAGACTTAAGTGAAGTTTTTTGTAGACACTTTCTCAGATAACAATTTTATATCTCAAATACATAAAGAGCTTTGTTAAATCTATAAGAATATGCAGCATTCTCCAACTGATAGATGGTCAAAGGGTATGAACCGGCAATTTTCCAATGAAGAAATAAAAACAATTTATAAACATAGGAAAAATGTTTTAAATCAAATTAAAACAACTTGGAGATATCATTTTATATTTACTGGATTGGTTAAAATTATTGAAGAGGAAAGCAACAAATCTTGGAAGGGATGTGGAAAAACTGGAACGTTAATTCATTGTTGGTAGAATTGTGAACTGATCCAACCATTTTGGAAAACAATCTGGAATTATTCTCAAACAGTTATTAAACTGTTTCTACTTTTTGTCCCAGCAATACCATTATTAGGTCTATTTCCAAAGGTGATAAGTGTAAAAGGAAAAAAAATGTATATGTTCTAAAGTGTTGATATCAGCTCTCTTTATAGTGGCAAAAAACTAGAAAATATAGAGATGTCCATAAATTAGGGAATAGCCAAACATGTTGTGGTATATGATTTTAATGCAATATTACTGTGCTATTAGAAATGATAAGCTCAATGATCTTAGAAAAACATGGAAAGACTTGCATGAAATAATAAAGAGCAAAATGAGCAGAACCAAGAGAACATTATATGATAATAATGGCAATATTGTTTTAAGAATGATTTTCAGTGAATGTCATTTTGAATATTATTGATATCCAAATTAACCATAAAAGACATATGAAGAAAGATGCTATCTGCATCCAAAGAAAGAACTGATAAATAGAAGTATGTATAGAAAAATTACATATATATATGTATATATATATATACCTATTTGTATCTAATATTAGCTATTTCTAGGGCTAGGGGAAGGGGAAAAAGAAAAAAATTCTATAACTTCATTATATAGTTAAAAGTAATAGCAATTTGTACATAATAAATTTGAAGTTTCATGTAGAATCATCTTTTTGTTATATTATGCTGTGGAAGTGTTTGTTTTATTCCTTGAAGTAAAAATAAAATAAATGTGGTTAAAAAACTATCTTCTATGGCTCACTGTTGGCATCACTGATATACCACCAATAGCAGACAAAACAACAGAGTTGACAGAGCTCATATTCTCACACATTTTGCATCTTCTCTGCTAATTAGTACTTGGTATAAAGACATCTATTAAATTTTTTGTTGTGTTTTTTGTTTGTTTGTTTTGTTTTTGCTGAGGCAATTGGGGTTAAGTGACTTGCCCAGGGTCACACAGCTAGGAAGTGTTGAGTGTCTGAGACCAGATTTGAACTCAGGTCCTCCTGACTTCAGGGCTGGTGCTCTATCCACTGCACCACCTAGCTGCCCCTAATCTATTAAATTTTAGCTGAACAATGTTAATTTGAGTGATGGTGGCTAATAATTCAGTCTATAAGAATAGTTCGTTTAAGTATGGTTTATTGGCTGAGTTCTTCCAGACATTTGTAATCATATTTCAAGAGTTTGTGGGCAGTTGGGTGATGCAATAGATAGAGCACTGGGCCTGAAGGCAAGAAGACTTGAGTTCAAATCTATCTTCAGACACGTAGTAGCTGGGTGACCCTGGGCAAGTCACTTAACTCTATTTGCCTTAGTTTCCTCATCTGTATTATGAACTAGAGAAGAAAATGGCAAACTACTCCAGCATCTTTACCAAGAGAACTCCAAATGGGGTCCAAAAAAAAGTCAGGCACAAATGAAATAACTCAACAATGACAGGAATTTGTCATCTGCCAGTCCATGAGTTAAGTTCCTAGTGAGGTGAGGCAAGAGATATTTCCTCTTTCAGGGGAGATATTCCTCTCCAGAGAAGAACACTACCTCTTATACTGCATTCTATTAATTTAAAGGTTCTTAGAATGTTAAAACTACAAAGGACCTTAGCAATCATCAAGTCCAACAAGAAAATTGTTCTATAAAGAAATAGGTTTCAAATCCTGTCTCTGACACTCACTTCCTGGGTGTCACCCCCACTACAAAATGAGGGTATTAGACTCAATGGCCTAAACAGTTTATTCCAGCCTGAGGTCTATTTGTTTATCATCCCTCATTTTACAGGTGAGAAAAACAAAATCCAGAGAGGGAGTATAATTTCTCCGAGGTCACATGAAGGCAAAGATGAGACTCAAATTGTAAAAGTCTTCTAATTCCTACCCCAAATTTTTTTCTCCAATGCACGACTTTAAGGGGTTCTTAAAGTGGTTATTTCTCTGAATTACTACAGCATAGTAATCACTGCCTAGTTCAATGTTTCTCAACATAAATAGGGATCCATAACATTCACTAACTTGGGCCCCTGTGCCCTGAACTACCACAGTTCCTAGAAAGCCTCTCTCTGATGCTTAACCATGGAAAAGGAAGGTGAAAGGAAGAATCGAATATAGGAAAAGGGGAGAAAAGAAGACTGGTACTTATAGGTTTTGTTTTTAAAAGGATCTTTTACATGCTAAAAGAAATTTTGCCACAGACCCACCCACAAATGAATGATTGAGAAGCTTTGCTCTATATCACCCACTCAAATGAATCATATATTGCTTTGTTACATCTTTCCTGTGATTTATGTTTTATAATTAAATCCCTCACCATTTAATGCTTCATACATTTATCTTTAATCCACCAATCAATTTGTAAACTCCTTGTAGGCAGGGTCACATTAAAATACTTTTCTATTGCCCACACCACCACTTGGAACAGGATATAGTTTAGATATAACCAGAAATACAGTATGAGTAGAGTTCACATGATCCAGATCACAAAGGAATTCATGAAACCCAGTTAGGCTGTCTAGCCATTATTTAGAGATGCTTCTAACATTATTGCTATACTTTGATAAATATATTATCCCCAGCTGTAGAACACTGGCTGAGTGGTCCTTTATAAAAGAACTTTGTGACCTTAACTATATAAATGGAGGATGGGGACTGTATGTATATACCTCCGAGTTAAAAAACCCTGGGCTCAAATCTCACTTCTGATCCATATGGGGTTAGGTTACACTGGGTAATTCTCTTAACCTCTCAGTGCCCCTGGTCACTCTCTAAGTTACAGAGCATTTGTCAATCAGAATTGAAAAAGTTTTTTCATCAGAAGTTTCCTGTAACAAGTAAATATATGTATATGTCTTCTCTCTCTTTTATTCACACACATGTAAATGTATGTGCATATAAACATGCAATATTTAGATATGTGTGTATATAAGTATGTATACAAAAAGTTGGGGAGGTGGAGAAAGGCACCAGCCCTTTATTTTCATTGATAAATGGAGCTCTTCAGTGAAAGATTTCTTCTACTCATATAAATTAGTTCTGACAAGTTAAAGGATTCATCTGAGGTCACACAATCAGTATGTATCAGAGGCTAGACTGGAATCCAGTATTTCCTGGCTCCAAGACTCGTCCATTATACCATGCTGCCTCACATACAGGGTATTCCAAAAGTCTTAGTGTAGTTTTAAGCTTTAGTTTATGTATGTAGTTTATAAACACATTTGCACATATATTTGCATATATAAAAATTACTTATGTTCTATGCTAACATATTACATATGCATAATTTACATAGTATTTTAAAATTTGCCAAGTTCTTTCTCATAACAACTCTTCAAGGTACAAATATTTTACAGCTGAATATAATACTTTTACCACACTGCAATGATGTGTGCATATTCCTGCTTTAAGATCTGCAAAGTCCTCTCTGTTTATCAAATGCTATAAGAGAACATTATTATCACTATTTGACAGACAAGGTAACCAGTACTTAGATATCTTAGCTAATTTGCCCAAGATTATATTTCTAACCAGTGTCAGAACTTAGATCATGTAAGTTTGCTTATGTTTGGAGACTGGGAGAGTGGAGGGGGCAGATAACGAGAGGAGAGAGAGAGAGAAAGAGAGACAGAGACAGAGAGAGGGAGAGACAAAGACAGAGAGGGAGAGACAGACAGACAGAGAGAGAGAGAGAGAGAGAGAGAGAGAGAGAGAGAGAGAGAGAAGGAGTCTGTAAGTGCAAAAGTAATACTGTTTCTGGAAAGTCTAAAATCTAGATTGATTGTATGTTTTTCTTTCCTGAGTGTCAGCTGACATGAGTCAGTAAGAAAGTGGGCACTTCAACTGGTATAGGGAATAAGTAGTCAAAAAAAATTTTAGCCACACATGGCCCCCACACTGCACATGCCTGAACCATGTGTTCCGTGTAATACGGAAACACAAAGCCACAGCTAAGAATAAACACAACCAACTGTATCCCTTCTTTCTTCCTATCAGGGGACATTTTCCACTAAAACTGCAACTCTTGACTTTACCCTGAAATTTCCAGAAAAGTTAACTTGTAATAATAACTCCCATTCCTGTACTTTTAAGATTTAAAAAGAATTTTCCTCAAAACAATTCAAAGACACAGGTTATGCAAATTTTATAATCCTGATTTTATAGAAGAGGAACTTGAAACTGTAAAGCCACAATAACTTCCCGAAAGTCCAAGTAGGCTAGAGCTTTCCACTACCCTATAGTGAGGAGGAATAGAGCTTTCCACTCTCTCTCCCTATCTCTGGAACCCATTTATCTATCAGCATGGGAGCTTAGCTATTTTTGGCAGCTGGCTTCCAGTGGACACTTTCTAGAAAGAAGGGCTCAGCTTGAGCTGTCTCCATGGATTCACACTCATGTGCCTGTGTTGGTGCCAAGAAAGGCAAAATCTGGGGCAGCTAGGTGGTGCAGTGGATAGAGCACCAGCCCTGAAGTCAGGAAGACCTGAGTCCAAATCTTGCCTCAGACACTTAACCCTTCCTAGCTGTGTGACTCTGGGCAAACTGTTTAACCCCAATTGCCTCAGCAAAATAAAATCTTTATTAAAAAAAAAGGCAAAAATATGATTTGATTAACTATCAAATCTCACAAAACAATTACAGTGCTGTAATACCTTGTAAGCATCTATCTCTATCTCTTTTTTAAGTATCTTTTCCCCTCAGTTGCCTCTTCCCAATTATATTCCCAATAAGCACCTGTCACTAGCACAGATTAACATTGCTTGAAAAGATTAAAAAAAAAAAAAAAAAAAAAGGAGATTCACAGGTCTTCCCCTTGCCCAGAAAAAAAGATTTCAGGCTCTAATGAAGGTGCTCAAAATGGAGAAAGGAGATTCAGGATTACTACCTTTGAGTATGTAATTGAGGATAGAAGATTGAGCAATACAGTTTCTGTCCCAAGGCATCCTGTATAATTTTGTGCCATGAGCAATCTCACTCCCAAAGTTCTGGCCTTTTTCTTTATGGTTGTATCTCTTCTTCTGATTCCACAATCTCTACATGGCTTTCTAACAGCTTCCATTTCTCCAAAATTTGCATGTCCTCTAAGCAGGAGCTGTATTCTTTGATTCTGTTCCCTAAAGTTCCTGAATTGACTTTTAAAGACCAGCCAGAAGCATGGCCCCTTCTTCTTAATTCAACCTTGAGTAAATCATTGAGTGTCCCTGGGCCTCATCTTTCTCAACTGGAAAATAAGGAAGTTTGAATAACTAACCCCTGAGATTCCTTCCAGGTCTAGATCTATAATCCCATAATAAGTATTTTTTAAAAATAAGTCTTCCCTTTAATTTTTTCCAGGGATTAATTCATACATCATAAAAGGATCACCAAAAATTACACTTAGTTCAACATCTATTCTTTGACCTCTTTTCTGTGATTAGGTCTAAGTAAAGCAAATTACTTATAACAAACAAAGCCTTGAACGAGTAGGCAGGAGATATAGGGTCTAGCAATCACTTTGCCATTAGCAAACTTTAAACAAGCTATATCATCCCTCTGGGCTTCATTCTCCCTTCCTGTAAAATGAAGGAATTAGATTTAATGAATGTTAGAATTCTGTTCCACTCTAACACTCTATCATAATAATTTACATAAAGCCTTATTAGAAACTTTATTGCAATCTAATAATAATCCTGTTATTATTTCCATTTTATAGAGCAGGAAGCTGAGTCTGAGAGGTAGAGAGCTGGTTTCCAAGCCAGGGAGATCTGAGATTGACTCTCCTCTGACACATAATGACTGGGTGACCCTGGTCAAGTCATTTAATTTCTAAGCATTCTTAGCAACACTCTTAAGACTTTAAATTATAGAGAAGGTGTCAGCTGCATTAAAAAAAAAAATCCAATTTCCTTGCTCGAAAGTTCCCTAATCCAATGAAACATGGATCCTGTCTCTATCCCTTTGTTGTTATTTTTCAGTTGTATCCAGCTCTCCATGACCCCATTTGGGGTTTTCTTGGCAAAGATATTGGAATGGTTTGCCATTTCCTTCTTCAGCTCATTTTACAGGGCTAAGGGACTTGCCCAGGGTTACACAGCTAGTAAGTCTCTGAGGCCAGATTTGCACTCACATCCTCCTGAATCCAGGCCCAGAGAGCTATCAGTTGTCCCTCTGCAACCTTACATATGAGGTAATTAAGGCCAGAGAGTAAAGTGATTTGCCCAAGAGCACACAATTAGAAGTTATTGGAGCTGGAACTTGAACTCTTAGCATCTAAAGGAGCCCTCAGTTTAATTATATTCAATTGAATTAAACTAATATTATTAATCATTTACTTTGTACAAGGTACTGTGCTAAATGCTGGGAAGACTAAGATAGAAATCAAAGAGTTCCTACTCTCTAGAAGCTTATATTTTATTCATATAGTACTTATTGAATATCTACTCTATGCCAGCCCTTTCTCATTCTTATTAAGTTGTCCCACTCTCTTTTTTGGGAACAGAAACTTGAAGGCAGCTCCATTGTGCCCATAATTCAGATAAAACATTACTAGAGTATTGGATTTGGAGCCAGATGACATGGGATCAAATCCCAGTTCTTCCACTTACTGCCTGAGTAGTCTTGGGCAAACATTTGAGACTAATTTTCCTTGTAGTTACATGAGGGGATAGAGGTATAGATCTCTTCTAGCTCTTTCCACATGCACTTCATTTGCCACAAAAACAAGAGATCCAAAGTAAATACCATGGAGCAGACATTTAATAGCACTTGGCTTCCACATGCCCCCATATGTTCTCTCTTTGCTATTGTGACAATGCACTCACTACAACTGCTTCTCCTCTTTCCAGTCTTGAGCACTCTTGACACCTTCCCCAACTCTTATCACCTCTTGCCATATGCCCCTGTACACATTCCCCAAATAATTACAATCAATACCTCCCCTTTCCAGTGACCACCAGAGGAGGGGAAGGAACATTTTAGCTTCAATAACAGCAACTATTTCTTGCCCCTGCTCCTAGCCTTGAGATGGCCCACTCTCCTGACAGGGCTGCAAAGGAAAACGAAGAAACAGAAGATATCAATTCAAAGACAGAAGCCTTTTAAAATCCAGAAAAAAAATGCAGAGGAGAGTAAAAAGTGATATTTAGATGGAACCTATATTGTGAGAGGGACTGCTCCATTGACCAACTGGAATTCCTCCAGACAAGAGTGATCAATTCAATTATTAGAAATTCAGTGACTTTCCCATGACTATACAGTTTAGTCAATGACACAATGGCAACTAGAAGGCAGGGCCCTGGGCTCCCAGACCATTGCACTTTCTACAGAACAGTACTTCCCAGTGTCAGTGCCACACAACCAATCTCTAGTCCAAATGACCTCCTCTAAAAATTGAGTTCAGACCAGCTTCTGGATAGATATCTCTGGGGTGATCTTTGGCTGGGAGCAGCTGGTGTATGCTTATCTGTCACTAAAGAACTAAATCAACAAAGACAAGAGTTGAATAAAATAAGAGTAGCAAACTCCATAGTGCAGCTTTCATACCTCAATTCTTCAAAGATCTGAAATTTCCATTTGTTTAATGTGGGTTAGCTTTGTTTGCCCAATTAGACTGTCAGTTTCCTGAGGGCAAGAACCTTGATTTTTCTACCTTTTCTGTCTGGCTCATAATGTACAGCATAAGTGTTCAGGGCTCATAATAAGAAATAACAAGCCCATACTTTTTTATAGCTAAACCTCACAATGGGCAACCACAGCACCATAAACCAACTTGGAGAAAACAAATGTAGACAAGGAACCTCGAGCCTATCTACCTCCTTCTAACTCTCCTCACAATCAAGTCATATTAGAATAATGCATTAAAGCATCTCTACAGATGCAAAATCTAAAAAGGCTTCAAGCACAAGTGGGAGGGAGGACCCTGGAGGACTCCAAGCAGTTGTTCCTTTGACAAGGAGAGCTGGACCGGATGAAAAATCCTCTTCTGGATGAGAGAGGTGTGAATAGTAAATGTCACTCTGGAATTGAGAACCTGGAATTGAGCCAAACCAAATGTTTTTGGCCCCTAAGCATTTCTGTTTTGATTTTTCAATCCAAGAACCACTGAAAGCACACTTTAGATTTGATTTCCCTAGATACGCTCACCAGAACATCAATGTATAAGAGGGAGCCAGGGCCTACGCCCACTTGGGTTTGGCTTACTCTGTAAACAGGAAGCCAATCCCCCACCCCCCAATAGCAAAGGGGCCAAGTTTATGACACTTGATGAAATGGTCTCTCTGTTCCATATCCAGACAGATAGAAACCTGGCCAGGGAATGTGTTTTTCCTATACAGATTTCTTTCTTGCATTAAGCTTTCCCTATAACTTTCACCCCTTAGTCCTGGTTCTGTTTGCTAGAGCCAAATTAATTGTTCCTTACTCATTATGATTTCTCATCCCTTTGTCCATCCTGGACATTCTATGACTTATCAGGGTCCCATATATAAAGTGCTTCCTACAGCCAAACAGTGCTCTATATTGTGTCCTGACCTAAACTGTGAATCTCTCCCCTTCCTTATTCTAGACACTACATTTCAATTAATGCAGCTTAATGAAGCAGTAGCTTCATTAGCTCCCAACACCGGGATATGGAGTGACTCTGAACTTGTGATCCACTCAAATTCCCAAACCTTACAGACAAACCACTTTCTGGCCATTGCAGTCAGCGTGCATTAGTTCTGTTGATTTTTAGAACCCTAAAATTAGGAATTTTTACATTTATAGTGTAGTCACTCCATCCATTAGATACTCAAATTCAAATATGACTTCAGACATTGTGTGACCATGGTCAGGACACTTAATTTCTGTCTACCTCAATTTCTTCAATTTGTAAAATAAGAATAATAATAGCACCCACCTCCTAGAGTTGGTATGAGGATCAAATGAAATAGCACAGTGCCTGGCACGTAGTGTTATTGTTTTTTCAGCTGTTTTTCAGACATGTCCAATTCTTTGTGATCCCAATTGGGGTTTTCTTGGCAGAGGAACTGGTATGATTTGCCATTTCCTTCTCCAGCTCATTTCACAGATAAGAAAACTGAGGCAAACAGGATTAAGGAACTTGGGCCAGGATCATACAGATAATAACTATCTGAGGCCTTATTTGAATTTAGAAAGATGAGTCTCTGACTCCAAGCCTGGTAATCTATCCACTGCACCATCTAGTTGCCCCTGGCCATAGTAGGTGCTTAATAAATGTTTATTTCCTTCCTTCCTTTCTGATAATTTTTTTAGGTGGCATGTTTTCACCACTTTTTATGCACAAGTCCTTCCTAGAATATCCTGTAGCCTTATAATATCCACTTTACATCTCTTCATAGCTTTTAAGATTATCTGCAACTTTACTTCTTCCAAGACGATGGAAGATTGACAACTATTTAGTACTGGTAGGAGAATATTTAAATTTTAAAAGATGGACTTTTTCAGAAATAAATTGGTATATAATTTCCCAAATACAATCCAGTCTGACCTCATTCAAGTTTCCAGCTCTAATCATCATCTAGATGCAGTGACTGTCTAAAATGCACATATTAATGGACTAAGCCAATGGGCTGTTTTGCCAACTATATATCATAATCTATACAATATAGTACTCTGTAGCCAATAGTTTTTTTTCCTATTTGGATTATTAGGCAAATCTTTTTTGAATGGTTATGGCTCTCAGTAATGAGGCCTAATAATTTCCAGGAATTTGAAATAATCAAGATAGTATGATCCACTAATAGGAGAATCTGAAAAGCTTCTCCATGTATCAGGAATCTCTGCTATGTCCCTTATATTTATGTCTTATACACTAGTTGTTGTAGTTTTTAAACTAGTTGTTTAAATAGAATGGATTGTCATTACACATACACAGAGTCCTAATTTGATGTCAATGTAATCTTTATTTCTTGAGAACAACTAAAAAGTGTCTAATTCTTCTTTGTCTTGCTCACAGTGACAAGGACAAGACTGGGTGGGTGCAAGGCAGGTATTCAAGAAAAACTTGGTTCAGTGACTGAAATCTCATCTTGGTGGAATGAGACACCCCTGATGGGGAAACATCCTAGCTGTAAAATACTACAAGAATCTGACCTATAAAATCTTCTGAGATGCTGAATTTTAGTAGAGATGATAACAAAGTAGATCACTTCTAAAAGAAGGCAACAGGATAATGGAAAACTTGTCATATGAGAAATAATTAAAGGAATTGGGGATGTTTAGACACAGGTTGGAGGGGTGGAGAAGGAGGAAGATAAAATTGCTGTCTTTAACTAGAAAACTTATTAGACATTCTCCAGAGGAGGCATTCTTAATCTGGAGTCCATGTTTAGGTTTCAAGAGGTCTGTGAACTTGGACAAAAAAAATTAAATCTCCATATCTACATCTTTATATATCACTTCCTTCAATTGCAGACAACAAAGACTATTCTGAGAATGATGCTTAGGTTTCACCAGACTCGTAAGAGGTCCATGTCACACAAAAGGTTAAGAATTCTATTCTATAGGGAAGAGCTTGAAGGAGGGAGGGAAGTAGTATGAAGGTTTCATCCTCAGATGTAAGGTTTTATCTAACTATAAAGACTTTCTAATAATTTGAGCTATGTAGCAGTAAAATGGGCTGCTGAGATAGTACCTCATCACTGGGATTATACCCAGTTTCATTGCTATCTGAGAGGAAGAATTAAAAAAAAAAAAGATTCCTGCATGATAAGGTAATCTCCAAGGATTTTGTTTTTGTTTTTGGTTCCATTAACTATCTTGTCTTGGCAGGGTAAGCATTTCCTTCAGATTGGTTAGATGTCTCACCCTTTTTAGCTTTCCCTGGTTTCTCTATAGCTCCTTTGGATGCAGATGTCTGTATTTCACGTTCAGTGGGTGTACTAGTCCCTCCCTACCTTAATAGAGTATCTGGTAAAGAGCTATAATTTGCAAAGTCCATGCCTAGCAAAGGCACCCATTTGTAAGATGGGTATCTGGGAATGCATCCATGAGAGGAAGGCCCATTTGCAATCTTGAGTTTATTAGCATCATAACAATAAAGAGTTTCACAATCTATTAGCTTGCTTTATAAACAGAATAGTTCAGGTTCTCAACTGTCCCCATCAGAGAGAGGAGACTTCCACCAAAACCCTCCTCAATGACATTATTGATGTTCATTCTAGAAGACTCAGCCAAGGGAGATTGATTGTGTAAGATACATATAGTTTTTTCGATAAGATACATATAGTCTCCTGAAGCAAGCAATTGATAGAACTCTTGGAATAAAGTTACATCTCACCTGTGTAGCAAATCAAAAAAACTTTACCTTTACCCAGTTCAGCTCCTTGATGGCTCCACCAGTCTCATATAAAACTTAGAGTAAAATATAATCTCCTTCAGGCAGAGACTATTTCATTTTTGTCTTTGTGTCTTCAGCAGCTAACACAATACGTGGTATAAATTAATTAGATGCTTAATAAATGTTTGCTGCCAATTGAACTGAGAGAGAAAATAAAGCTCTGCTAATGAACTTGAGCTGGAAAGGTTTTGAGTTTGGGCTGAGCCAGGGATTGTTTGTCATCCAATGACCAACCTAGCTAAGTAGAATGAAGCTCATTCTTCTCCAGAAAGTCATCTACCAGTTGATGAATTGGGGTGGGTGAGGGTGAGATAATAGTGAATGAAAGAGAGGCAATGTGATGCAGTTGGTAGAGAGCCAGTCTCAGATCATGAAAGCCTGCATTTGAGTCCTGACACTCATATATCCTAGCTGTATTAACATAGGAAAGTAATAATCTCTAAGTGACACAGGTAACTCTCTAAGTCATCATTTATAGAAATACCACATTACAGTGATGGAAGGAATTTCTGTGACAATGAAATCATGGGTTTTAATCCAATTTTTTAAATGACAAAATTGTTTGCTAAGGGTATGAACGTAAATGTGTATGTGTACCTGTATGTATATATATTATGTGAGTGAGAGGTTTAAATTTGTATTAGTGGAGGGGATTGATACCATGAATGCTGATGGAAAAAAGGATTACAGATGCTTGAAGTAATGAAGATGAAGTGAGGGGTGGGGAAATTGAGTCAAAAAGAAATGTTATGATTTGCTCAAGATTATGCATCAAATTCTAAGTCTAGGCAGTCTCCTGAAAACCAGCCTCTGCCCTCACTTTACATTTAAACAGAACAGACAGGGCATGATCCTTAGGAGGTTTCCCAGTCCTCCCATCCATGATCATGCATGAGCGCACACACACACACACACACACACACACACACACACACACCCTGCTTGAAAATCTTTTATTAAGAAACAAAGTTTTTCCTTGGTCAGTGAAGAACCAGACTAAAAGAGTCAAGTTCCCTGAGAAGTGGGTGATAAGGCTGGAGAGTCAGAAGACCTTCAAATCTTGAACCTCTCCAAGTCAGTTTTCTTTTGTAAAATTCTCACTTTAAAGTGGAAGGAAATTTAGTAATTATCTATTCCAGAGGCAGTTAGGTGGTGCAGTGGTTAGAGCACCAGCCCTGGAATCAGGAGGACCTGAGTTCAAATCTGGTCTCAGACACTTAACACTTCCTAGCTGTGTGACCCTGGGCAAGTCACTTAACCCCAATTGCCTCAGCAAAAAACAACAACAACAAAAATTATCTATTCCAGGGGTCCTTAACCTTTTCTGGGTCATGATTTCTATTTTTCCAAATTCCATGATCCCAGGTCCAAGCCACACTGTGCCTTAATTTTCATTGAGATGTAAATGATGGATATTCAGTCCTTTCCCAGCAGCAGTTTGATGAGGGAAGAGAGAAAAAGAGGAAAGCATAGGGTACTGGAAAGGAGGGTGAGAGTAGAAAAAGGTATCCTTGGACAATAGGCAAAAGTATAGGAAAGAGAGGCTTAGCGCCCTGAATGCAAACTTTCCCCGACAACAATTTTACCTGGGTAGTCCTAACCTGCCTAGAAATGTCTCTCTTTAAATCCTGTTACTTTGAGAAAACTGATGCTGGGATCTCTCTTTTAGGTGTCCCATCCCACAAATGGTCCATGCAGGTTCCATCAGATGTGACAGGGGAAGCCGGTGGGGGAGTTGTCCTGCTTTGCACCTTCACCCACCCCCACAAGTATTATGATGGCATGATCACAGTCATCTGGAGGATCCGGGAGCCCTACAATGGGAGCCAGGTGTTCCGCTGTGTGGTTCACAGCTCCAGTGATCATTGCCAGACCGCTGTCAGCTACAAGGGCAAGTACAAACTGCTTGGCAACCCACGACATAACAACATCTCCATCAAGATCGATAACTTGACTTGGGCTGATGGCAACCGGTATTTCTGCCGGGTAGAATTTGCTGGAGACATCCACGATCGCTATGAGAGCAGGAGTGGAATCCGGCTGCACGTGATTGGTGAGGCAAACATTCACTTACCCATCCTTACTGAGCTCCTTTAGGATGCTCTAGACTTCCTTCTGAGCAGAGCTGCCTGTCCCACAGGGACCGGTCCCTTATTTCCTATTGGGGAAAATGGCCTTAGACATCAAGATGGAAGGGATCTTATCTAGTCCAAAGATTCTTAATCTTTTTTATGACATGAACTCCTTTGTGAGTGAAGCCTAAGGACTTATTTTTTTTAGAATATATAAAATAAAATATATAATATTAAAAAGAAATCAACTAAATTGAAATTCACTTATCAAAATATGTTTAAGTTCATGGACTCCCTGACAATCCAACACACTTATTTTTCAGATGATAGAAATGGGACCCAAGAGGAGCTTATGTATGAGGAGGAGTGGAGAGCAGAGTAAGGCAGTTCAAAGCACATTGGATTTAGCATCAGATCCTGGATATTTCACTTCCCACCTGAATGACTAATGCAGGGCATTTAACTTCTCTGAATTTAATCATTCTTATAATGAGAGGATTATACTAGATGATCCTACAATCCTCATGCTAAAAATACAAAGACCAAATTGCCAACATTAAATAATATTAAATATTAAATGATAGTACAGCATAATAGAAAGTAGTGATGGATTTGAAGACAGAAAATATGGGTTCAAATCTGCTATTTATTAGCTGTGTGACTTTGTGGATACCACTTAATTCTCTGAACATCAGAATTATCTTTTGAACTCTCTCTAGTTTATACATATTCTTTCTTTTTTTTGCATTTTTTTATTAAAGCTTTTTATTTGTATAACATATATATGGGTAGTTCCCCAACATTGATCTTTACAAAGCTTTCCATTACAAATTTTACCCCCAGTCCCCTCCCCTCCCCTAGATGGCAGGAAATCCACTACATTATACATATTCTTTCTAAAAGAAGGTGCCCAGAACTGACCAAAGTGTTCCAGATGTAGTCTGACCAGGGCATTATATAGCTGGAATCATTTCCTTATTCCTGAAAGTGATGACTCTCTTCACTCAGTCAAAGATCATAGCAGCTTCCTTGGCTGCTATATCATTATATTGACTCACTTCAGTTGGACAGTCCAGGGTTCTTAGAAGACTTTCAGTTCCCTAAGTATCAACTCCATCTCCCCACAGTCCCTATTTCAGAATCATTTCTCTCTATCCATGCCTCTCTTACCTTGCACTTGTAAAGTAAATTTTCCCAATTAATTGTCATCTTATTAAAATTGGCCCAAAGTTCTAACCTGAATATGTCATGCAGGGCATAATCCCTCTCAGATTGCATCTCTACAAATTTGGTAAGTATCAAGCTATTGCTTTCAAAGGCACCACTATCCTCCCAGTTCTTGAGACTCAAACTAAATGTCATCTACAATTCCTCAATTTCTCACTTCTTCCTAACCAATTTATTGCCAAGATCTGTCAATTTTGCCTCTATAAGATCTTTCCACTTAATCTCTTCTACTATTACTACCTGTACAGGCTCTAATTATCTCACATCTGGATTATTACAACATGCTGTTGACTGTTCTGCCTGCCTCAAGTTTCTCCCCATTCCAGTCTATCCTTCACTGAACTGTCAAAAGTGATCTTCCTAAAGTGAAGGTCTACTGTGGAGAAGGAATTTATGGCCAAAGAAGAACTAGACTACATTATAGAATGCAAAATTGATAATTTTGATTATATTAAGTTAAAAAGGTTTTGTACAAACAAAGCCAATGCAGACAAGATTAAAAGGGAAGCAGTAAACTGGAAAAAAAAATTATATCCAAAGGTTTTGATAAAGGCCTCATTTCTAAAATATATAAAGAACTGACTCAAATTTATAAGAATATAAGCTATTCTCCAATTGATAAATAGTCAAAAAATATGAACAGACAATTTTTAGATGAAAATTTCTAAAGTGAAGATCTGACCATGTCACTCTCCCCTTCTCAATAAACGCTAGTGGCTCCCTATTACCTCTAGGGTCATATATAAAATCATATGGTATTCAAAGCCTTTCAAATCCTGCCATCTATCTTTCCGGTCTTCTTATACCTTACACCCTGACCCCCACTCATATTCTACAACCCAGTGACAATGGATTTCTTCTTGTTCCTAGCACAAGATACTTTATCTTCCAATTCTGGGCAGCAGTGTATTCCATGCCTGAAATACTCTCCCTCCTCATCTCTAGCTATTAGCTTCCCCAGCTTTAAGTCCCAACCAAAATCCCATCTTCCTTAGAAAGACTTTCCTAATCTCCTACTGATTATTTTCTATTTATGCTATAGATAGTTGGTTTGTACATATTTATTTACATATTATCCTTCCCACTCCCCTATAGATTGAGGACATCTTGAGTGGAAGGACTACCTTTTGCCTTTCTTTGTATTTTTAGCTTTTAGCACAGTGCCTGGTATATAATAGGCACATTTTCCCCCATAAATATATGCTGTGGGTGTGTATGTATGTGTGTATATATATATATATATATATACATATATATATAGACACAATTATCATATATACACAATATATGTATACACACAAAAATTATTATTTATTTTTAACCACCATGTCACTGATAAAAACATTAAAGCATAAGACTAAGCCCTTGGACCTTATGGGGTACTCCACTGGGGTTGAATTTGATCTTGAACTATTAATGATTCCTCTTTGGGTCCAGTCATTCAGCGATTTCTGAATGTACTATCATTTAGTCTATATTTTTTCCCCCATAGGAAACGCATGAAATTTTGTCAAATGTTTCCTCAAATCTAGGTAATCTCTAATTATTGATGTCCCTTCAACTACTAGTTTAGTAATCCTATCTCCCAAAAAGGTTAGTCTGGCATGGTGACTCTTGATGAAGTCATGCTGTCTCTTTACAATCACTGTTTCTGTTTGTAGATGTTCACCAACCATTCCTTTGGTAATGCATTATAGAATTTTGCCAGTCAGCATATCTAACTATATCAATTACAGATTTGTTATCGAATGTGAATCAGAAATTCACTGCAGTAAAGCAATCCGTGAGGGCAGCTAAATGACACTCTCTCTCTCCCTCTCTCTCTCTCTTTCTCTCTCTCTCTCTCTCTCAATCCAAGAAGGAAGAATAAGTTCAACCCAGATTGTAGAATACTAGTGTATGGAACTTTTTTTTTAACAATCAAAAAGTTTCCAAGTAAAGCAGAAATTTAATCAAAATAGATCTTTAGGAAAATTACTCTAGAAGCTATGTAAAGACTAGGCAAAAAGAAAGGAAGAGACCACAGGGGAAACCCATAAGGAGGTCATTGCTATAAGAAATCCTGAACTAAAATTGTGGTTGGTTGTGGTTTTACATTCTCAAAGAGAACCAAAATGGCATCGCTATGTTGAGATTCCTACTGTGGATGATCACACCAAAATGAGCTTGGAAACCTCTATCACAGATTAGCTATATAAACATTTGAAGTGGAGATGTCTCTAGATTTGGGCATCTCACATTTCTTTTTGAGTTATTACAGTTCTTTCCACTAATTCAGCTTGTCAGTGGAAGACCTCAGACTTTACCTAGGCTTCTTGATTCAAAGTACAATACTCTTCCTACCAAACTGTACTAAAAGAGAGAGAGAGAGAGAGAGAGAGAGAGAGAGAGAGAGAGAGAGAGA
>JAJPUD010000519.1:266316-306515 GCA_023553655.1 Myrmecobius fasciatus
AGAGAGAGAGAGAGAGAGAGAGAGAGAGAGAGAGAGAGAGAGAGAGAGAGAAGAGAGACAGACAGACAGAGACAGAGAGGAGAGACAGACACAGAGACAGACACAGAGAGACAGACAGACACAGAGAGAGAGAGTCATTTAGCTGCCCTCAAGGATAGCTCATGTTTATCACTGTAAACCTGAGGACCTGGGAAAACTTTCTGAATCATCAAAGATTCATTTCTGTTCAGAAGAACTTTCATCTCGCACATTTTATTTTTTTCTAATTTGCTAAAAAATTGATACATACTTAACATATAGAAATTAAGAAAAAGAACTTCTGAGCCTCTTAGAAGTAATCTAAAACAATCACTTTACTTTATAGATAAGGGAACTGAGATCCCAAAAAGAACAGTGGCTTTCCCAAAATCACATAAGAATTATACTTTGATATTTATAATGTAAAATATATATCTAAGCATATACATATAGACAGATTCACATAGACATGCCCAAATGTATGGAGGATATCAAATTTAGAATGAAGAAATCTAGGTTCATATCCCCCTCCTTCCTTTTCTTTTATGACTCCTCCTACTCCCAGTAGAATGATTAGATACAAAAAGATAACACATATTACTATACTTCCCCTTCAGCTCCTAATTGACTGTACTTTTTAATTATCATTTAAATGGAAAACCATTTCTCAGAACTCTTACAGAGGAGATCTGTATAGAATAGGATCTCCTTTAATCACTTAGAATAGATTAAAATTGATTTGTGAAAGGAGTTTCTGATAGGTTAGGTGAATATCATTATAATATTGAATACAATGGTTATGATGGTAGTAACCAAAGTTTCTCATCTAGACCCTGAACTATGGTTTCCTGGGTTACCTTTTCATTGATCTTTCTCTTATTACAACTCTCTTTTTAAAAAAATATTATTTCCCCCAATTACATGTAAAAATTATTTTTAACATTTGTTTTATATAAAGTTTTGAGTTTCAAATTCTTCCTTCACTTCCCACCCTACACTCTTCCCTGAGACAGTATCTTCTTTGATATAGATTATATTTGTGCAATCATGTAAAACATTTCTACTTTATTCATTTTATGCAAGAGAGAGAGAGAGAGAGAGAGAGAGAGAGAGAGAGAGAGAAATAATATGCTTCAGTTTTTATTCAGACAACATCAGTTCTTTCTTTCTCTGGAAGCAGATAGCATTTTTATTTTCATCATGAGTCTTTTGGGATTGTCTTGGATCATTGTATTGCTGAGAAGAGTCAAGTCTGTCATACTTGATCATCACCCAATCTTGCTATCACTAAGCACAATGTTCTCCTGGTTCTGCTCACTTCACTTAGCATCAGTTCATATTAGTCTTTCAAGCTTTTCTGAATCCATGTGCTTATCATTTCTTGTAGAACAATAGTATTCCATTACATTCAAATACCATAGCTTATTCAGCCATACTCCAATTGATGGATATCTCTACTCAATTTCTAATTCCTTGACACCACAAAAAAAGCTGCCACAAACACTTTTGTACATGTGGGTTCTTTTCCTATGATCTCTTTGGGATACAGACCCAGTAGCAGCATTGCTGGATCAAAGGGTATGCACAATTTTATAGTCCTTTGGGTATAGTTCCAGATTGCTCTCTAGAATGGTTGGATGATTTTCCAACTCTGCCAACAAAGCATTAGTGTCCCAGTTTTCCCATATCCCTTCCAACATTTATCATTATCTTTTTCTGTCATCTTAGCCAATTTGATAGGCCTGAGGTAGTGACTTCAGAATTGTTTAAATTAAATTAAATTAAATTAGTTTTAATTTTAATTTCTAATCAATAGTGATTTAGATAATTTTTTAATATGACTATAAATCTTTAATTTCTTTATCTGAAAATACTCTGTTCATATCTTTTGACCATTTATCAATTGAAGAATGGCTTATATTCTTATAAATTTGACTAAATTCTCTAAAAATTTGAGAAATTAGATCTTTATCAGAGATACTTTCCATAAATTTTTTCCCCAGTTTTCTACTTTCCTTAAAATTTTGGTTGCACTAATTTTGTTGGGTGCAAATACTTTTTAAAATTTTATATAATCAAAATCATCCATTTTATATTTTGTAATACTCTTTTTCTCTCATTTGGTTCTAGAAGGATTTAGAATTTATCATAGATCTGTCAGGTAAACTATTCTAGACTCTCCTAATTTGCTTATGCTATCACCCTTCTTGTGAAAGTTATGAACCCAATTTTCTTATAGCATCTCTTAAAACCATAGCAGCCTTGAAGGCTGGTAAGCTCCTCCCATTTCCTTCTCTTTTCCTTAACTAGCCAGTTGTTCACTTCTCCCTTCTCCCCATTCCTTATTTTTATTATTATTTATGAGTTACTGAATTGACCTTAATCAATATTTAATTAATTAGTTATTTGATTATTATTTAATTGTTCCTATATCTGACTCTCCCATCTTTTTACCCTCTGAGAGTATTATATATACCAAAGTTTTCCATTTTAAAATCTCTAACCTCACCTTTTTAGCAGCCAGACTAGACTAGAAAGTCAAGTCCCATGCTTTGTTCTACCTCAGGATCATAGACTGTCTACTACCCAAGGGGTCCTACCAGGGTGGTAGAGAAAAGTATGGGGAAGAAATGGAAAAGTGTAAAGATGCAAAGTTGGGCCACTTCCTCCAACCTCCTGGTCAAGAATTGTCATTGAGGGGCAGCTAGGTGGTGGTGCAGGAGATAGAGCACCAGTCCTGAAGTCAGGAGGACCTGAGTTCAAATCTGGCCTCAGACACTTAACACTTCCTAGCTGTGTAACCCTGGGCAAGTCATTTAACCCTAATTGCCACAACAACAACAACAAAAGAATTGTCATTGAGAATGAGTAGGAAGATCCAGGCTATAGCAACATAAGAGAATTATTGAAAATTTAGAGCTACAAGAGGTCAGAGACTGGAACAGATTTACAATTCTAAATCCTCTGATCTTAGAGATCATCAGAGTCCAACCCCTTCATTTTTCAGGTAAGGTAACTGAATGTCAGAGAAATGAAGAGATTTGTTCAAAGTTACACTGCTAGTAAACAGAACTGGGATTTGAACCGGGGGGCCCCCCCATTGCACCACATTCTACCACACCCATGCTGTCTCACTTCATGACCTACAGAGTGGGAAGCAGTGCCCTCATTGCATGCTTCGTTTGACCTTGGTGGCTTCCCCCCAGCTGCTCCCAGGATTGTCAACATCACTGTGCTACCAGGCCCTGACCACATTTTCAGTGCCCGATGCACCGCAGAAGGAGAGCCCCTGCCCTCCCTCATCTGGACTGGTCCCAGTGCTGGCAACAGCACCTCCACCTACAGCCAGAATCATCAGATCACCAAGGAGCTCCATGCTCTGGCCCAGGACGGCCGTTATACCTGCACCGCCTTCAACAGCCTAGGCAAGGCTGAGGGCAGCGTCTACTTCTACAAGTTCCGAGCAGCGGGTGACCCATCGGTACTTCTGACCCTCCTCTTTGCCCTGGGAATCAAACTCTTCCTGCTACTGGTGATTCTGGGGGCCATGATGTGCCAGAGCAAAGGTGGGTGCCTCTTTCAGGATAAGAGTTCAACAAGAATTTTTAAGCACTTGTATGATGCATTGTGCCAGAATACAAAAACAAAGAAAAAAAGCTGTCTCTGTTTTCACAGTTTATTATAATTCCATGGTTCACTGATGATTTACTGTAGAGACACATTTTAATGGGACAGTTAGGTGGCCCCATAGTGCAGAGAGAGTTGGGCCTGGAGTCAGGAAGACTCATCTTCCTGAGTTCAAATCTGACCCCAGATACTGGCTGTGTGATCCTGGGCAAGTCACTTAACACAGTATACCTCAGTTTCCTCATCTGAAATGAGTCAGAGAAAGGAAATAAAAAAATATTCCTCTATCTCTGCCAGGAAAACCTGAAATGGGTCGCTATGAGTAGGAAACAATAAAAATCACTCAAAAACAACAGTTAAATTATATATTTTTAATTATATTTTTTCTTTTTCTGTCACTGAAAATTATATTTTTTCTCCTAGAAACTTAAATTTCTTTTTTAAAAATTTCATTCATTTTACACATTGGTATAGATGAAGGCAAATCATTCTCACAAGGGCATAAAATGTTAATGTTTAAAGAACTTTAGAGATTATCTACTTCAACTCCATTTTTATAGACAAACAAATTAAAGACCAAAGAGTTTGGATTGTAAGAACTTGGTTTATACTGGAGTTCTGCACTAACTAGGTATGTGACCTATGGCAAAATGACTTTAGCTCTTTGGGGCTTACCATGTTCATCTCTAAAATGAAGGAATTGGCCAGATAATCTCTAAGATCCTTCTAGTGCTAACATTTCATAACCCAGTGAGAGTGAGTCATTTACACCTAAATGCAAATAATTTATATGATATAGATCATTTCAGGGAAAAAAAAAAAAAAGGCCAGTCAAATCCCTTCCCTGTTATTGTTGAGGGCATCTCTATTCTTTCCAGTCCCCTAGGCTTACAACCTCATCCTCAACTTCTCACTCTCATTTGTCCCACATACCAAATTTGTTTACAAATTTTGTTTTTTCTACTTTTTCAGAATCTTACCTATAGCTAATATCTATCATCTACTTATAAAATACATTTTACATATACTTCATTTTATATAAGTTATCAACATTTAATTTTATGATTATATATTATATGAATTATTCTGATAATTTCTTTTATATTTCTATAACTAAATTATATATTATATATCATATAATTATATATTATGTTATATGTTTTTTATATTTTACATGTAATATATAACATTATATTTTGTTATATCTTACAATGTGTGATATTACATGTATATCACATATATAAGCTACATACATATATATAATTTCTCTTCTCATCACTCATAAAGGCACAACCCAAGTCTAAGCCCTAATTACTGCCTACCAAGAGGGGACTTGCTTCATGGGAATAGAGGGTGGCATTTACTGTTATACTCTCTGTCTTCTCCTACAGCGCATTCAACAGCCCCAGAGACCCTGTCACGGTAAGCAAGTCATTCTTCATCTTCCTGTGCCCTTATTCTTTTCTTAGCCTGTAAATAGGATTCTTCACTTTTCCAATAGTTCAATAGAGGTGCTTTTACCTCTTACATTCTATTGCTAATTCTGAGGGCCTTACATTCAATGGCACTGTAGGGTTATAGCACCAGAAAGTGCTAGGATACAAGTTATCCGGGACCAGAAAGTGGGACCTATGCTAGAGTCCAAGTTATCCAGGACCAGAAAGTGGGACCTGTGCTAGGATCCAAGTTATCCAGGACCAGAAAGTAGGACTTGTGCTAGGAGCCAAGTTATCAAGCAGAATGTCAGGCCTTGGAGGTGGCAAGTTGTAGTAGAAAGCTCCTTCTTTCCCTGACACCCACTGTAGCATGTGCCATCTAATCTCACATTTATGGGCTTTACTACACAGCTTCTACTCCTATTTAACTCATCCTTCAGACTTTGGCATTCCCAAAAATATCCTGTTCCTCATTCAGGCTACCTGTGGTTTGCCTCAGCTTTTCTGGACTGGCTCTTCTATGTTCTCAGAAACTATGGAGCCTCATCCACAACTCAAGCCCTAGTCTAAACTCTGAAACAATCAACTCACAGGAGCAGCTTCCCCGACTTTGAGGGGGAACCTACCTCATAGCACCCTAATAGATGGCATTCCTCCTATAGAAATCATTACCTATTACAGGTGGACAAACTCAATCCCTAATCTAGAATTTTACAAGTTCTGATTTTGAATTTGGAAGAAACTGGAATGTTTTAAAATGGTCCCTTGTCCCTCTCTGAGCCAGCAAATCTGTTGGTTTAGAATCCTGTATCTGGGAAGGAAAAGGCAGTGTCAAAGTCTAGACTCCTGGTGGAAGCTACTCACATTGTGTAATAGGAGGGATATTTTCCACTAGATAAAGTTTGCCTTACTAGTCAGGACACAATGACAAGACATCTTGGTTTGGGCCATAGGGATAGGGAAGGCTAAAAGGCTGGAGTTGGAGGAAGTTGCTGAGGATTGAGTTTTGCATAGTTCACACTAAGCCACCAGGGTTTCTGGAAGATCTTCCAATGGACTCAGTGAGAGAATCTAGATAAATTCACTATGCTATCAGTAGTTAGGGTCACTGACTTTAGCCTTTTCTGAAGTCAAGTATTCTACAACATTTAGCAACAATCTACTAAAAAGTTACAAATGCATTTTAGAATATAGCCACTTTTTAAGAAATAAAAAGCTCCAGATATTGTTGTAGCTCCAAGGTTTCTGAAGCATCATGGACTACAATACATCTAGTAATTGTAATCATCCGAGCCTACTAATAGCTTTAGAAAAGTTTGATGAGAAGGAATCTATCAGAACTGGTAGGATACATGTGCTGATGATCAGAGGGATCACCAAGGCAGAGGAGAAACCCATATGGGAGTAAGGAGGGTGGAAGTCAAATCTGCATCCAAGGGAATAAATAACCAGAAGCCAGACCAAGTCAAGAAGAGCTTCTTGAGAAAAAGAAAAATTGAAAGAGAGAAACAGATAGGAGTTAGGTTAGAAGCAGAGATTTCAATCCTCCCAAGTTTTCATAGAATCAAAAAAGACACACAAAAAAACAGCTGTTGGTGAAATGATGTTTTGTCTGATGAAACCTAGCTACCTGATCAATCACTGATTGACTGGGGTAGTGAATGGCTTTCTTCACCCCCACCCCCATTTTTCCCCATACATATACACAATCAGTTTTGGTAACTTAAAATTTTTCTAAGAATTTTGGGATACCCTGAATACACACACACACGCACACACACACGCACACACACACACACACACACACAAGACCTGTTTTAAACACAGAGTATGTTTGTAAAAGAGCTACAGGTTCAAGAAGAAAAGATGGAGTCCTTGCCCTTTTTTTATTCTGTTTTATTCTGGTTGGGGAGAGAAGATTCCCATGCAGAAAATATTGAGAAAATGATGTAAGACAGGGAGGGTTTCATAGAAGAGATGCCTTTTAAGTTGGGACATTAAGAAAATAAAATACTTCATAGCTTACAGAGAATCAAGTTCTATCAAATCCTAAATTTCTGTATTTCTAATACTGCATGTACTCCCGACCACTATAATTCAATTTGAAACAAATCTGTGAAGTCATCTAGTTTCCTATTTCTTAGTTGGACCACTCCTTCCCCATTTGCTTGCTACCCCATTTCTCCCTCTTCTTGCTATCATGTTGTCAGCTATTCTTTCATCAGCAGGCCCCAGGTTCAGGAATCTAATTATGAAAATTTGAACCACGGCAACAACCGGGCTCCACCAGCAACTGCTGCCACACAGTAATGAAAAGCTGTAAAGCTGCAGCCTCTGAAAAATGAATCAGCCATGTGGCAAGTGACTCACTTTCTCCTTTCCTTGGATCCAGGGCACAAACCCAGTCCCCTTGAATTCAGAAACCTACAGCCCAGAGAAGCAGACTAGTCATCCCAGCCCCCACTTGACTGACCTCAACTACAAGATCACTCACACAAATTCAGAGATTAACAGGGAAATCAGAACAGTATGTAACAGTTTGTACATGAAATATGATCTTGCTATCTAAACAAAGAAGAGACAAAGTAGAGAAAGAAAACTATAGATTAATATTCCTAATGAATATTAACACATAAATATTGAATTAAGCATTAGCAAGAGTATAAAACAACATATTAAGAAGATGATTATATATTATGGTAAGGTTCTATTTATACCAAAAATATAAATTTGGTTCAATATAAAGTAAACTATAACAGAGTATATTAACAACAAAAATAATAAAACCACATAATTATATAAATAGGTAATGAAAAAGTTTTTTGGTTTTTTTACCAAAACCATGTTTCTATTAAAAATTCTAAAAAAGCAATAAGGAAAACTTTCCTCATAAAAAGTACTACCTATCAAAAATCAAGAATAAACAACATTATATATGCACATATATATATTGATATAAACAAGAGAAGTTTCCAATGAAATCATGGCAAAACAAGGATATTCACTATTACCATTAATAATTTATATATTGCTAGAAACATTAGCATTACAGATTAAGACAACTCAGATATCACTACACACCTGTCAGATTAGCTAAGATGACAGGAAAAGATAAGTTCAAATGTTGGAGGGGATGTGGGGAAACTGGGACACTGATACATTGTTGGTGGAACTGTGAATGGATCCAACCATTCTGGAGAGCAATTTGGAGCTATGCTCAAAAAGTTATCAAAGTGCATACCCTTTGACCCAGCAGTGTTTCCACTGGGCTTATATCCCAAAAAGATCTTAAAGGAAGGAAAGGGACCCACATATACAAAAACATTTGTGGCAGCCCTTTTTGTAGTGGCAAGAAGCTGGAAACTGAATGAATGGATGTCCATCAGTTGGAGAATGGCTGAATAAACTATGGTATATGAATGTCATGGAATATTATTGTTCTAAAAGAAATGACCAGCAGGATGATTTTAGAGAGGCCTGGAGAGACTTGCATGAACTGATGCTGAGTGAAATGAGCAGAACCAGGAGATCTTTATACACAGCAACATCATTATTATACAATTAGCAATTCTGATGGACATGACTCTTTCCAATAATGAGATGATTGACTCCAGTTCCGATGATCTTGTGATGAAGAGAGTCATCTACACCCAGAGAGAGGACTGTAGGGACTGAATGTGAATCACAACATAACATTCCCACTCTTTTTGTTGTTGTTCACTTGTATTTTGTTTTCTTACTCATTTTCTTTCCTTTTTGATCTGATTTTTATTGTACAGGAAGATAATTTAATAAATATGTTCATACATGTTGGGTTTAACATATTTTAACATATAGAACATATATTGGATTGCTTGCCATCTTGGGGAGGGGGTGAGGGGAAGGAAAGGAAAATCTGAAACACAAGGTTATGCAAGGGTCAAAATTATCCGTGCAAATGTTTTGAAAAGAAAAAATTTTTAAAAAGAAAAAAAAAGAAATACTAGCATTAGCAATAAGACAATGAATAATTGAATAAATACAGGTAAAGAGGAAACAATATTATTGCTAGGTAGTGTAAGGGACAGAACACTGTGCCTGGAGTCTGGAAGACCTGAGTTCAAATTCAAACTCAGACACTTATTAAATCAGTAAAATGGAGATAATAGCATCTAATTCCCAGGTTTGTTGTGAAGGTCAATGAGATAATATTTGTAAAAACACTTAGTATAGTGCCTGGCACATGATTGGCACTATATAAATACTAGCTATTTTTATTATTGCTTTTTGCAGCTGATGTGATAATTTACTTAGGGAACTATAGAGAACTAAAATTTAATTAAAGCTATAACTTCAGCTAAATTACAAGTTATAAAGTAAATCCATCCAAATCATTGGCATTTCCGTATATAACAACAAATATCAACATAATATCAACAAAATCTAGCAAAAAAAGAAATCCTGTTTAAAATAACTCAAGAATGGGTAAAATACTCAAGAATCTCCTACCAAGGCACATAGGAACTATATGAATACAATTACAAGTTTCTCTTTTTAAAAATTTTTTATTAAATCTTTTTATTTATAAAACATATGTATGGGTAATTTTTCAACATTGACCCTTGCAGAATTTTCTGTTCCAGATTTTTCCCTCCTTCCCCCACCCCCTCCCCTAGATGGCATATATATATGATAAATCCAATATATATATATTTATATATTTATACAGTTATCTTGCTACATATGAAAAATCAGATCTAGAAAGAAAAAAAAAAAACAAATGCAAGCAAACATTAATAGAAAGCATGAAAATGCTATGTTGTGCTCCACACTTAGTTCCCACAGGCCTCTCTCTGGGTGTATATGGCTTTTTTCGTTGCTGAACAATTGGAACTGGCTTGAATACAAGTTTCTCTTTACAGAAAAATAAGATCTAAATAATTGGAGAAATATTAACTGTTCACAGGTTAGCCAAGTTAATATAATAAAAATGACAATGCTAACTATAATATCATTCACTTATGCAGTATCATAATCATAAGATTACCAAAGAATTATTTTATAAAGTAGAAAAAATAATAACAAAATTCATCTGGAGGAACAAAATGTCATGAATCGCAAAGGAAATGATGAAAAAGTGGAAAGTAAGGGAATATGGCAGCATGAAATCCTAAACTATAAAGCAGTAATCAACAAAATGATTTAGAACAAGTTAAAAGAGAGGTCTATCAGGTAAATCACAAACTGAAGAAAAATATAGTCTAGCATTCTCTATAAACCCTAAAATACCAAATATTAGGGCAAAGACTCATTATTCAACAAAAACTGCTGGGAAAAAATCTAATAGTAATTAGATTTAAATCAACATCTCACACCATATATCAAGATAGCTTTACATTTAGATTTAACCCTGACTTAGATTTAAAAGGTCACATCATAAATAAATTAGAGAAGAAAAGAAAAAATTAGCTCATCAATTAATGGAAAAGTGAAACTTTCATGACCAAAAAAGTGATAGAGATGATCACAGAGAATAAAAATAGAATAGGGCTTATCTAACTATGATTTAATTTAAATGTAAAAATCATTCTTAGCTCAGACAAAAACAGGCAGCAGGGGCAGCTAGGTGGTGCAGTGCATAGAGCACCAGCCCTGAAATCAGGAAAATCTGAGTTCAAGTCTGGCCTCAGACACTTAACATTTCCTAGCTGTGGGATCCTGGGCAAGTCACTTAATCCCAATTGCCTCAACAACAAAAAAAAAAAAAACAGGCAGCAGGCTAGATTTGGCCCTTGGGTTCAGAGTCTTCCAATCTCTAAAGTAGACAATGATTACATAAAAGAAAAAAGCTTTTTGAATCAAAAATAAACAAACAAGCAAAATCTAATGTAGCTAAAATTGGAGGAGAAACAAATAGGTAATCAGGTTAAAAAATATTTGCAGCAAATTTTTCTGATAAAGGTCTCATTTTAAAACATATTAAGAATGAATTCAAATTTATATAAATAAGAGTCAGTCCTCAAATGATAGAGTGTGAATAAGCAGTTTTCAAAGGAAGAAATCTATCTTATCAACTACCACATGAAAAGGTACTCCATATCACTAATAATTAGAGAAATGCAATTAAAGCCACTCTGATATCCAAGCTCACATCCATCAGATTGGCAAAATTAGCCAAAAAAAAAAAATCGGGGTGGGGGGAATAACAAATGTTGAGAAGTCTGCAGGAAATTAGATACTTTAGTATACCTTTGGTAGAATTGTGAATAGGTCTAAGTATTCTAAATGGCAATCTAGAACTATGCTCCAAAAGATATTCAACTGTGCCTATCCTTTGATCCGGCATTACCACTACTAGGTCTATATCCAAAGAAATCAGAGAATGCATAAGAAGATCCAAAGATCGTAAAATATTTATGAGTTCTTTTTATATTGTCAAAAATCTAAAAACTATAGGAATGCCTTTCAGTTGGGAAAGGTGAAAACAAATTATGGTACATAAATGTAATGGAATGTTATAGTGCTATAAGTAGTCATGAAAAACATTTCTGAAAACTCTAGAAAGACTTTAATGAACTGGCACAGAATGAAGTAAATAGAATATAAAGAAAAAGGTTATATAATAACAACATTGTAAAGAAAAGTAGCTTATAGCTAATTGCTTCAAAAGAATATAATGATCAGTCCACCCACCTAATATCCATCTAAACTAATAAATATTGTCTTCTTCCCAAAGTAGTTAATAATTGTTGAATAATTTTATAGTGGAAAAAATCTCTGCTTACATAAAAAGTATTTGTAAAATAAATTTTTATTTTCAACATTTTGCCAGATAATATCATGATATAGTGTTACTCTTTGGGAACTTGTCTTAAAAACTATTATAAAATTCAAGTTTAGTTAAATTGATAAATATTCTTTAAAGGACTTTATTTTGATACAGAGAATTGACTCAAATATATAAGAATTCAAGCCATTCTCCAATTGATAAATGGTCAAAAGATATGAACAGACAATTTTCAGATGAAGAAACTGAAACTAGTTCTAGTCACATGAAAAGGTGCTCCAAATCACTATTGATCAGAGAAATGCAAATTAAGACAACTCTGAGATACCACTACACACCTGTCAGATTGGCTAAGATGACAGGAAAAGATAATGATGAATGTTGGAGGGGATGTGGGAAAACTGGGACACTGATAAATTGTTAGTGGAACTGTGAACAGATCCAACTATTCTGGAGAGCAATTTGGAACTATGATCAAAAAGTTATCAAACTGTGCATACCCTTTGACCCAGCAGTGTTTCTACCGGGCCTATATCCCAAAGAGATCTTAGAGGAGGGAAAGGGACCCACATGTGCAAGAATGTTTGTGGCAGCCCTTTTTGTAGTGGCTAGAAACTGGAAACTGAGTGGATGCCCATCAATTGGAGAGTGGCTGAATAAATTATGGTATAGGAATGTCATGGAATATTATTGTTCTGTAAGAAACAACCAGAAGGATGATTTCAGAGAGGCCTGGAGAGACTTGCATGATCTGATGCTGAGTGAAATGAGCAGAACCAGGAAATCATTATATACAGCAACAAGACTATATGATGATCAATTCTGATGGACATGGTTCTCTTCAACAATGACGTGATTCAAACCAGTTCCTATTGTTCAGCCATGAAGATAGTTATATACATCCAGAGATAGGCCTGAGGGAACTGAGTATGGACCACAACACAGCATTTTAACGCTTTCTGTGAATATTTCCATGCATTTTGTTTTCCTTCTTAGGTTTTTTTTTTCTTCTTCTCTTTCTAGATCTGATGTTTCTTGTGCAGTAAGATAACTGTATAGATATGTATACATATATTGGATTTGTCATATAATTTAACATATTTAGCATGTATTAGCTTACCTGTCATCTAGGGGTGGGGGGGTGGGAGGAAAGAGGGGAAAAGCTTGGAACAAAAAAAAAAGTTTTGCAAAGGTCAATGTAGAAAAATCACTCATGTTTTGTAAATAAAAAGCTTTTAATAATAAAAAAGGACTTTATTTTGGACTTCTTTTCCTTCATCTGTCATAAAGCCACATATTCCCAAAAGTATATGCTTGAAACAGATGGCATACTCTAAAATATGAGCAATGGTGAATTGAGATGGCTTGAACTTCTGTATGAAGAAATTACATTTCTAAAAAATTATTGATGGCTTGGGTAAGAATACTTTCAATAATTTCATAAATACATCAAATGTTTTGCTATTAGATTAAGCAACTCCTATGTTGGCACATGAGGAATATTCAACAACATTCAAGTATTTAAACAACTATGTACACACAAAATATATATGTAGGTATATATAGAATAAATTGGAAATTATTGGTTTTTCAGCAAATAATTCAATTTTTAACAGATTTTTAAGGGTTCTTGTGGTCTTATTGAGGCAATTAATTTAATTGTTTTAACTTCTCAATGAAATTGTTATAGTTTATATCAGTGTCAAAAAAAAAAGTGAATAGATCCAGCCATTCTAGAACACAATTTGGAACTATGCTCAAAAAGTTATCAAACTGTGCATACCCTTTGACCCAGCTGTGTTTCTACTGGGCTTATATCCCAAAGAGATCTTAAAGGAAGGAAAGGGACCCACATGTGCAAAAATGTTTGTGGCAAGAACCTAGAACCTAAAAAAAAAGAAAAAGTTTTGCAAAGGTCAATGTAGAAAAATCACTCATATGTTTTGTAAATAAAAAGCTTTTATTAAAAAAAAAGAACCTGGAAACTGAGTGGATATCCATCAATTAGAGAATGGCTGGATAAGTTAAGATGAGTGTTGTGGAATAATATTGTTCTATAAGAAATGACCAGCAGGAGAGACTTGCATGAACTGATGCTAAGAGCAGAACCAGGAGCTCATTGTACATGGCAACAAGAAGATTATATAATGATCAATTCCGATGGATATGACTCTTTCCAACAATGAGAAGATCAGTTTCAATGATCTTGTGATGAAGAGAGCCATCTACACCCGGAGAGAAGACTGTGGGAACTGTGTGGACCACAACATAGCATTTTTACTCTTTCTGTTGTTGTTTGCTTCATTTTGTTTTCTTTATCAATTTTTTCCCTTCTTCATCTGATTTTTCTTGTGCATCAAGATAAATGTATAAATATGTATACATATATTGGATTTAACATATATTTTAACATATTTAACATGTATTGGATTACCTGCCATCTAGGGAAGGAGATGGAGAGAAAGAGGGAAAAATTTAAAACACAAGATTTTGCAAGAATCAATGTTAAAAAACTATCCATGCATATGTTTTGTAAATTAAAAAAATATATATTGATATGGCAAAAAAAGAAAAACAGTTCATAATATTAGTAACTTATCAATTATAATACTAGAAAACTAGTGATTGAAGCATGTGTTTTACTTGACTTTATGTGTTTGTTACAAGGATTTTGTTTTTCTTCTCATTTTGGTTGGGATTTGGGGATAAATAAGAGGAAGAGGATTGCCCCCAAAAAAATATACAAGGAAAAAAAGAATCATTGAAGTATTATTTTTTTAAGTTAGAGAATGTAGAAGAGAGCAGAAACAATCACAAACAAGTAAAAGTTATGAAAGTTAAATGTTGAATTTATTATAACTTTAAAAGAAAAAGCAATTGGATATGATTGAGATTCCTGATATCATGCACAATGCTTTTTTATTTTGTATATGGAAATGTTCATTTTGTTTGGTATGAAGTTCATTAAAAAATAATTTGTAGCCAAAGACAAACAACAACAAAAACAACAAAAAAAACCAAACCCTACACATTTGAGCTTTACTTTCAGCAAAGATGTTCTCAGCCTCCAAGAAGTGAAACAATTTGATGTAACAGACAAAACCTTGAACTGAGAATCAAAAACCCTGAAAACATTTCCTCTTTATGAGCCTCCACCTAATTGTATGATCTGGGTCAAATCACCTCACATCAGTTTCCTGATCTATAAAATGAAATGGTTGGATTATCTAACATTGAAGGTCTGTTCTAATTCAAAAGTTATGACATTGGATCATGACTGGATTTGCTATTTTTCAAGGGGGTCTACACAACCAGATGCAAATGTTCTGGTTTCTACAATCTTTAGATAGCATTTAGGAGTGAGTTTACTTAAATTAAGGGTCAAATTTAAGCCCATTGATTTGTCTGTCCAAGAGGATCTTCCCTGGGTGGCAGGTCTTATGTCTTAATATAGTTTGAGTGAGGTTCAGAATTCCAAGGGGCAGTACAAGGAATGGATGCCATTTTCTTTTATGCACCTATAAGGAAGAGACCAAGCCACCCTTTATGAGGGACAGGACCTTTAAACTCCACCAATTAAAAGAGAGACCCATACCTGTGGACTTTGGGTAGGGGGTTATTGCCATTTACCATTGTCAAGGGGCATGTGATTCCAGATAGGAGCACTAGTAAATGTCTGAGGAAGAATTTAAATTCAGGTCTTCTTGATTTCAAGTCCAGCATTCTATTCACTTCATCACCTGGCTCTCTGTAAGCAATACTTTTATACAGTGACATAAAAATGCTACTAAACATTCATTTTTGGCTTTGCATTAGACCTTCTGCCTACTCTTTGGGATTGTCAAATGTTTAAAAATGGGGATTTTACCAACCATTTCTGAGAAATAAATCCTTTTAGGGGAAGTTTATATTCATTTTAAAGAGAAATAAATCCTTTTAGAGGAAGTTTATTTTCATTTGAAACAAAGTATATAAAGTGAGCCTAAGAGAAAGTTTTAGCTCTTCAAATACTTTTAGAAGTTCAGGGATAAATTAATAAATTGTGGGAAGAAGTGAAATTTATATATGGAAGATTATGAAATTCTTGAAACCACCTTCCCTGTAACTCTGTCAACTTTATCTTTCTTTTACCCATTTGAAAAAATAAAATTGAAGTATGAGGAATGGGTCTCTCTCACATCTGATCCCAGAGGGAGTATAGGTTAAGTTAAGGAAAGACTAGTCTTAAAGTAAATCTTCATCAGGGCCACAACATGTTATGTGGTTTCAAACTAAATATAAAATTCATTGGTGCTTCAAAGTTCCTTTCTCAAGATTTTTTAAGTGAGCAGAGGCCTGGCAGTAATTAGATTAAAAGTCAAACACAACAAGTATGTTGTGTGTTGATAAGAACTGTGTATAGAATTGTTCCCATTTTTGCATACTCAAACTTCTAGAAAATAAAACATCTTTGATACTGATTAGAGGTTTAAACAGTGAAGGAAAACAGTGCTTTCTCTCTACCCACCTGCACAACAGCTTGATTGTGCCTCCTAGAACCCAGGTAGGAAATTGGTACTGATCAAGGTACACAAGCAGAGTGAATGAAGGCACATCTCCACTCTATCAAGTCACTGGAAGCTTACTATCCTGGTGTCCTTTGTCTTGAGAAGGAATTCTTCCTTTTTTTTTCTTTTTTTCTTTTTTCTTTTTTTTTTTTTTTTGAGGGGGTAGGTAATTGCCCATTGGAAGTCTGGTGAAGACTAATATGTTTTTTGTTTTATTTTGTTTTTGCTTACATTCATCACTGAAGAAAATGCTGAATTTCAGCTAGAGGTTAAGAAAAGTAAAGCTATAGTTTCTTTTCTCATATAACTACATTCTCGAATTTGTCGATGGGCCCCTCATGGTTAAGAATGGCTGGCCTATTTGTTGGAACCCCACTGCTGCCAACCACATATGGAGAACCTAGAGCTGCATCTTGCTTGTATCTATCAGCATCCAAATCATCTGTCAGCATTCTTGAAACCAATGCAGGCCACCTTCAGTTTAGCCCTAGGACTTACTCTTTCTAATTTCTAAACTTCTCTAGTCATTAAATCTCATCTCTAGATACAGCACCCTTTGAGCCTTCCAACTGGATGCCTGGGTTCAGAGGCCTTTGGAATGAAATGGGAGATTTCAGTATCTGCTTCCTTTGCTTGTTTCTTAAGTCACAATAGCAGCAGTCTAACTTTTCAAAGGAGTATCACCACTTGATTCTGATAATAGAAGAATTACTTAGACTCTCTAGGTTGAGCTCAATGACCCATTCTATAATCCTAGGCTCATTCTCAGTTATCTATCCTATAATTATATATTGTTTTAAGTCCACAGGATAAAGGTATTTTTATAGGCTATAGTCTATAAAAATACCTTTATCCTTTGATATATATGTATATATTTATTTATTAGAATAAATAATGTGGATATATTGTGGTATATATATGTGTATATATATATATATATATATATATATATATATATATGTAGGATTATTGAGGAATCTGAAAGAATTCAAGCTCAGTTTCCAACCCAAGCAAAGACATTTTAATAAATAGATTTAAGACCTCATGAGTGGATCAAGCTACTTGAAGGAGTCAGCAGCCCAGCAAAGCAAGACAAGGATTTTTATAAATGGTACTGATTATATCCAAGATATGTAAAATTTGAACTTTTAAGAGAAGTTTGCTAACATGGAGAAGTCCTAAAACTTTGATGGAACTGCACATGTGGTTACTCAGAATCCATACAGAAAAGCCCACCTAGTGGGGGTATTAGTGTATGCTAATAATATTATCAGCATAGTCACCCAAGGACAACAAAAAAAGGGGGCCACGTTGGGGGAATATTTATTGAGGTTTGTGGTCTAATGTCTTGTTCTGCATACTGTTGGTGCTACTTCCTTACTGGCTGATTTCTGTACATCTCATAGCAACTATCATGTGGTAATCTGGTGATGTAGTTACAGAATATGCTGGCCTGTTCATTGTTCTAGTGAGACCTTTGATGAATGTTCTGTGGGGCTTGGGATTGGGTAAACTGGGGGCAATAATCTGAATCCCACTAGGATGGGATATAGTATATGTGTGTGCTATGATACATACTACATATATACATATGTCTATACACATCTATGCAAAAAAAAAGATTTGACATATTTTATATCTCTACAAATTCCAGGAATATGTGTCTGATTCAATAACTAGACAGATCATTACACCTGGAGTTCAGAAAACATTCTGCCATCACATATATTTACTAGTTGAGTGACCCTGGGAATGAGTATGACTCAGTTTCTTCAACTGTGAAATGGAGATAATAGCATCTATCTCTTGGGGTGATTATGGTAATCATGAGTTATTTGTAGGATGCTTAGCACAGTGCGTAACACATAAGTACTTAATAAATGCTTATTTCCTTCTAGGAAGATTATCTTCATCTCTTCCCTGTCCTGAACTCCATTAGATGAGTTTGAGGTTGGTTCCTAGATATGCCAGTCTCTAGAAACTCTTTGAGGTGCTTTGAGAATATGACCCATTCCAGACAGAGCCAAACCTTTGGAATGGTGGAACCTTTGAAGTTTGCCCTCATGCCTCATTTTTTCCAGGCTCTTCTCTCCCTCCTGACTTCTGTCTTACTGAGGTGCCTATACCATATCCCATCCTTCCAGGACAGTTGGTTATTAAATAATCATGGTTAAGGTATTAGATGACAATTAAATGTCACCCTCCCAAGAACATATGCACTCTAACTCATATTTCTGTATTGCTTTAATGTTAATAAATAATATTCTTCATACCCATCTCCATGAAATATATTTCAAGTCTTATTACTTTTCCCTTATAGATGATAACCTCAGCTTCAGCAAGTCAAGGTCACAAAGCTAGTGGGTGTCACAGCATAGATTTAATAAAATGCAATAAAATCCATTCCCAAGTTAAGTGCTCCATCTACTATGACTCTGCGCCTTCTATCAAAAAGAGGTAATAAAAATAGCATTGTGTTTGGGTGCTGGGAGAACTGGATTTTAATCCATGCTCTGACATCTTCTAGTTTATTGCTTAATTGGTTGGTAGCTTAATTGAACAAAAGTACCCATTTTACAGGGATGTCGTGAAACAATGCAATGAAGCAATGCAAAACAATTTGAAACTGTATTAAAAAATTCAGTTTAATTGTGTGATCCTGGGCGAGTCACTTAACCTCAATTGTCTCAGCAAAAAGCAAAAAAAAAAAAAAAAAAAAATCAGTTTAAAATAACAAAGGAAGGCCTTTTCTAATGGAGTTTCTGGCATGAGAACAAATAATGAGACCAAGTACCACTCATTAATAGGGACTCTCCTCAAATTGGGAGCTGCCTACTTTTGACAGGAATAAGTTCTATTTCTAAAAACTGCTATAGGAAGAGGAAGTCAGTCTGTCAAGGAAGTGGGGGGAAAGGGCATCTGATATAAAAGACATTTGAAATTTCTAGAGTAGTCTCAGATTCTTTGAAGAGAAGGGGAAAGAGCTTGGAATTTCATACTAAGATGATTTCTGGAATAGTAGTGTGCCACATCAAGAATGGAATTATTTGTTTTTCTTCCATCCAATATAACCCATATAACAATATCATGACATCATGACTACAGATCTAGTTCTGAGGAAGAAATCTCATTTGTGAAAAATCTCATTCATGACAGGCTTAAGCCAGCTAAGAATATGCTTTAAAAAAAAAAAAAAAAGTAAAAGATGGCAAGGAGAAAGCCCTCCAAGTAACCTTATATACAAGGGTGAACTGGGCCAATTGATGGGTGCCATTAGATGGATTCAAGGTTAGTTACACAACCTTATTTAAATAATGTGCTACAACGACCTGAATGGAGGCATTTCCAGTAAGTAACTCAAGAACTCTGTTGTTGGTCATGTTCCATTCAATATTTCATCAATGATTTGGATAAAGTAATAGTGATTTACAAGATTTAATCCCTTTTCATCTATCACTTCAAATTTTAAAATATGTCTCAGAGACTTCCAGTGGAGTAAGCAGTGTTTTTGTAACTCTCCCATGTTCACCTCTGGGCAACCATAAAATTGTGCGATAAGATAGGTCCTAGAGCAGTGGAAGTAGCAAGAAAACAGTGAAACAATCTGTTAGTCCAGGGAGGACCAGCAAGAGGGACTAATCTCACTCAGGTAAGAGGTGGTACAGTCCAAGATAGGAAATTTTCCAGCCAGCCAGCAGCAGCAAGCCTCACCTCAGCAAATCAGCAGGAGATCCTGAGCCCCACTGTGTTGGAGAGAGTGAACACGAATTCCATGCCCCCCACCTCCTTTGGCATAGCTAGGGTACCCTGCAGACTTTAGCTCCAGGAATCACCAAGCACGTCAGTGTAGTTTTAGGATGGGCAGACCATCACACGCATCTGGACAGCTCAGGACAGGCAGGTCATTGGCATTAATTCAAATAGGGAATAATATACACAATAAGTTGAATATATAAACCTATTTTACTCAACAGGGAAGTAAAAGAGAGAGATTAAGTAAAGGAGCTGGTGGGAGGAGAGTGGGGACAGACAGAAAGGAGGGTAGATCAGAGGAGGTGGTATTCAGAAACAAAATATTAGTGGTGAGGGAAAGGGGGAAGGAGAGAGAGACAAAGGGAGGAAGAATAGGATGGAGGGAAGTACATAGGCAGTAATCATAACTGAAGGTGAATGGGATGAAAGCTCCCATAAAACAGAAGCAGATAGCAAAGTAGATCAAAACCCAGGATCCTACATGTTGTTTACAAGGCATATGCTTGAAGCAGAGAAACACACACAGAGTAAAGGGAAGGGGCTAGAGTAGAATCTACTATGCTTCAGCCAAAACAAAAAAAAAAGCAGGGGGAGCAATTCTGATTTCAGAAAAAGTACAAGAAAAATAAAGCTAATGAAGAGAGAAAAAGGAAGGAAACTACATTTTGCTTAAAAAAAAAAAAAAAAAAAAAAAGGTATCATCGACAATGAAGCAATATCAACACTAAATATTTATGCACCCCCGTGGTCAACACTGAAACTCTTAAAAGAGAAATTAGGCGAGTTACAGGAAGAAATAGACAGCAAAGCTATACTAGTGGAAAACCCCTCTCCTCCTCTAGAGCATGATAAATCTAACTAAAAACTAAGCAAGAAGTTAAGGAGGTAAATAGATGCTGTGACCTCTTATTCCTTGTGGGGAGGGAGCTTACTGAGTGCATAGCGAGGGACACCCCCTCCATTATCAGCATTTTACTGTTCTTAAAGTTACTTCACTGGCTGCACCTCTTCCAGCTTCTCTCCCTTACTCTTAAATTCTACACCACGCTGCTCTTGCCCACCGGGCACCACATGTAAGGGAACCCTGCCCTCTAGTGGCAACCTATTCTTCCCAGTTGATCAGGACAGAAAACCTCAAGCTTGATCTTTTAGATTTGTAATTTACATAAATGAGAGGAGGCATCTTGACAATGTTCCAGACAACCAGACTGAGGCATGCTTTGAAATCAGAACTAGGAGAACACGGAGCAAATTCCCATTGCCAACAATACAAAGGAAAATGAGAAGTTAAGAAAACAAATGGACAAAAGAGGTGGAAGGGCTTCTTAGTGCTCTCAATGATACAGAAAAATTTAAGTTTCCTAAAAAGAAGCTAAATGCATTTCCACATTCCTTTGTGCTCATCGGCACATTTTTTCACTTGTTCCCTCACCCTTCCATCAATTTAGATTAATTCTCTAGTATACTTCTAGGAGTACTTTCATGATTTTTCAGTGCATGTAAGAGTGCTCCTATTTCATGTGAGGTACTAAACACAAACTTTTAAGATCTCGTATCGTTCAGATATATTAGAAAGTAGACAAAAACTGAAACTTTTCATTATCAAGGGAAAAAAAATCAATCAGTAAGTATTTCTTCCTCTGGTACTTTTTGTTATAAAAGATGGCTCTCTATGAGAGGAATGGGAAGAATTATATTAGTAAAGGAAGGTAATCTAAAAACAAAATATACAAATAAAACTTTTTTTTAAAAAATAGGCTCATCGATGTTGGAGGGGATGTGGGAAAACTATGACACTGATGCATTGTTGGTGGAACTGTGAACAGATCCAACCATTCTGGAGAGCAATTTGGAACTATGCTCAAAAAGTTATCAAACTGTGCATACCCTTTGACCCAGCAACGTTTCTATTGGGCCTATATTCCAAAGAGATCTTAAAGGAAGGAAAGGGACCCACATGTGCAAGAATGTTTGTGGCAGCCCTTTTTGTAGTGGCTAGAAACTGGAAACTGGGTGGATTGCCCATCAATTGGAGAACGGCTGAATAAATTATGGTATATAAATGTTATTGAATATTATTGTTCTGTAAGAAATAATCAACAGGAAGATTTCAGAGAGGCCTGGAGAGATTTGCATGAGCTGATGCTAAGTGAAATGAGCAAAACCAGGAGATCATTGTACACGGCAACAATAAGACTATATGATGATCAATTCTGAAGGGCATGGTTCTCTTCAATAATGAGATGTTTCAAACTAGTTCCTATTGTTCAGCAATGAAGACAGTCATATACATCCAGAGAGAGGCCTGCAGGATCTGAGATTGGACCACATTGTAGCATTTTCATGCTTTCTATTGATGTTTGCTTGCATTTTGTTTTCCTTCTGATTTTTTTTTCATATAGATCCAATTTTTCTTGTACAGCAAGATAACTGTATAAATATACACATATTTGATCTGTCAAATATTTTAACATAATTAACATGTATTAAACTTCCTGCCATCTAGGGGAGGAGGTGGAGGGTAGGAGGGAAAAATTTGTAACAGAAAGCTTTGCAAGGGTCAATGTTGAAAAATTATGCATATGTTTTGCAAATAAAAAGCTTTAATAAAAAAAATAGGCTCATCAAATTATGTTGTCATTTCAAATGTGGACTCACATTTGCTCCTCTTGCAATTCCCAGTAAGAAACACTCTAACCCACTTTAAAAATCAGAGAAGTGCCAACAAGGTACAAATTGAAAGCAAATTAAATTTATTTACATAATTACATATGAACATCTATTATTTCCCCCAGCCCTGACCTTAAATCAAACTCATTTTCTGTCAATTTAAAAATCACAGTGAATGAAAAATGAATATTGCACAATGACCAAAATAAGTCAGTGGTTTTACAATGCCATACTGCACATGTAAAGGAAAAAGATTAACCAAGAGAACTTCTCTTCCTCCACATAATTTAGTCATCCATTTGGAAGAAAAATGAATTTTAAGTACCAATGGCATATTAAGATAAATTATTACATCCATAATAAGAAAATTAAAGAATATGAGAAGCAGCTTTTATTATTTCAAAAGAGACAGTGGTTTAATTTAAAAGTTGCAAGAAGTTAGCTGGCCACCCAGAACTAAGGAAATTTTAATTCTTAATATTCTTGAAAGTCATGCAATGACTCAAAACCCCCAAATTGCTAATATAATGAGAATTTTCTGAAGCAAAGGAACATCAGTGCACTGCTGCAGAATATGAATCCAACTCAGGGTAATCTGTGAACAACTAGAAGGCCTTGGGATGGGTATGATTTTTATTATTTATCTTTTAGAAATATATTTAGAGGGGCAGGAACGTGGTGCAGGGAATAGAGCACCAGTTCTGGAGTCAAGCCCCAGCCTCAGACACTTATTAGCAGTGCGATCATGGGCAAATCAGTTAACCCTCATTGCCTCCAAAAGTGTGTATACATACACACGCATATACATGTATGTACATATAAACACACACACACACATACTCAAAATTTGCATTAGATATCTAATTATTTGATGCAGGAGTAGAAATATACACTAACCTCAGAACAGAATGCTGTCCCAGAACAAGGACAAAATTTAATAGACAGATGTAAATACTGCATCAAGGTTTTCTTAAAAACCTGAACAAAGTACAGGAAAATTTATCATTTTAGCAAATGTTTTGAATGAAATTAACAATCTGGGTTTAAATTGATCACAACTTTGCTATGAGCCCAAAGTAAAATGGCATTACTGAAAACGCTCATGTAATTTTAGGCTACAGTTATAGTAATATTCAAATTACTGGGAGAAAGACTTCTCCAATCAAACATCTCTAGCACCATGCTCTATTCTGGATGTTACTTTTTTGGAAAGATATGTTAGAACATGCCCATGAGGATCGATGAAAGAACTGGATGAATAACAATTAAAAAGAACTGAGGTTGTCTGATATGGAAAATATCAAGGGGAGACAAGACAGCTGCCTTACAATATTTGAAAAGTATTCATCTATGAGAGTAGACTTTTTTTTTCAGGGTTCTCTGAAAGCAACGTAGAGGCAAATTTAAGCTAAACCTTACCAAGAAATTTCTAATAGAAGCTTCCAAACAATAAAATGACTGTATGAGGTAGTGAGTTCCCTGTTCCTGGAAGTATGATTCTTTGTCTAGGGTGCTATAGAAGGAATTTCTACATAAAGGGATAGAAATTGAATTAGGTGATGTCCAATATCCCTTTCAATTCTGAAAGGATGCCTCTATAACATCCTCTTTAGCAAATAGATCGTTCAAGCATTAAAAATTCAATAGTCTATTACCTTCAGAGAGTAAGGAAGGGAAGATACTATAGCTTGGATTTGATCAGTGTCATCTGTTAACTTCATTGAGAAAGAGGAAGTTGAAATTTGGTTCAGATTAGTTTTATTTAGTATTGGGTTATTGTTTTATCCTTAAATCTCAGGTTTCCTTCTTTCTTTTTCTTTCTTTCTTTTTTTTTTTTTAAAAAAAAGACTGGATGTGCAGTGGTCACTCAGGGCAATCTCACTTCTGTTTGGCAAGGAAGATTTTATCTGCTCCATGACTGACATGGGGAAGATTGCCCTACTTAGGTAACCTGGTGGTCCTAGCTCCCAGGGGCTTACAATATTGGTGTTGGACTTAGTATGGATATGCAATTGACTTTAGTTTTGCTGAAGTTAAGAACTCCTGAACTCAAGTGATCCATCAGCCTTTGCCTCCCTGATAGCAGGGATTATAGGTATGCATCACCCTGCCTACATTATTTTTCACATATATATAACTAAAAGCTGGTTGTATGTGATGTGAAGAAAAAAAAAAGATAAAATTAAGTTAGTGATCAAACACAGTGATCATAAAAATAGTAGACTATTTTCCAGAACTGAATAATAAGTGGGCACCTGTAGGTAATAAAGACCTTGCAGTTGCTCCAAATATTGTCATCCTTTCAAAACAAACCTGATTGTTCCTATTTACTCCTTATGGCTTTTTTTTTTTTTTACTAGAATGACATCGTTTCTCTATGAGACTAAGCATAATAAACATGAAAGTGGACAGTTACAATTTCTCTGACAGCCTCATCTACTATGTTAATCCAAGACTGAGGGTAGGTAGAAATATGCATTTAATTAAAATTAAAAGCCTAAGGACTCATCACTTTCCTTTTCAGGTGATATTGTGGACCAAATGCTTTCTCCAAGTATGAATGTGACTAAAAGCCTATGACCAATGGACCCTCCCAAAATGGATGTCACAAGGAATTGTCCCATGGCTTGTAAATTTGTGTTTACAGGTTCCATTCTCCTAGGTTTACAGTCTCAAAAACATTGCTCAAGAAAGGAAAATGCTCATTTTTAGAGGAAAGAGTCCAATATTCCTGATTCTTGGGTGTAAGTAAAATTAGTCAACCTGTCAATATTCTTTTCCAGGAAGTTACAACTGTACACAAGCATTTAGCACTATTTCTTTAAAGTTATTTCTCTGGCCCCAGGTGTCACCGTACAGTAGCTTACCACACAACTTTGGCCTAGAATTCCCACTGTCACCCATTTGTTCAGTCCATGCAGGAAGCTAAAACTTATTGGAATCCTAACTTCACCTAGAAAGTTAAACACTAAACATTAATAATACTGGAGGCCTATTTAACAAACATCTCTGCTATTAAAATTACAGTGTAAAATCAATGAGAAGACTCCAGCATCAAGCCTACATTCAGTTTCACAATTAACACATTTTTTCATAATCAATATATTTTCACAATGTGATCTCCCCACAAACCTCTTATTCCTTAGTAGATGTAACCAATAATGTTCTTTATTTCTTAAAATTCTTTACAAACTGAGTTCATTACAAATATTATAAAGTTCCAAAAGTTAACAGATTAAACATAATTTTCCTTAAAGTATATACATTACCATTTGATATTTTCATCTTTTATGGTTTTAAGAGTTAGTGACTGTCATCTTTTCCTCCAAGAAACCATACAGAACTGCTAAAATCAGAGCAGCAGAAATGGTTTTCCAGTCAATTCCATTCAAAAAAATTTATTAAGTGCATCCCATGAGCAAGGCACTGTGCTTTACAGTAGTAAAGAAAACATTGCCAAAATGCCCAAGTTAATTCTAAGATTTTGATCATGTACAATATAAGGAACACAAAAAGAAATGGGCACTAGAGAAATAATAAAGTCAAAAGACTGGGGAAAAAATCAAGCCAGGAAAAATTGGAAATGGTCAATTTGCAGAATAAGCATACATGTTTCTGTGGGGTAAATTTCTTTTACTTAATTAATGAAGTTCAACATAAGAGTGCTTGTGCATAGCCAGATATCAGAACAAACATTCAAATGATTATCTGAGCAGGGAATGCCCATGAGCTCACTAAAAGGTCTGTGTGACTATGGAAAAAGCCTGAAACAACATGTTCCGGAACTACAGATAAATGCATAGAGCATTATGCAACTGAAACAGACAAAATGTATTTCAGACAGGCAGTGCTATGATAACAGAAATTAATTGGCTAATTTCTAGAGGAAGGAATAAGCAGCAAAAATATGCTTAAAAAATGACAACAAAATGTGGGTTTATTATTGCCAGACTGTGGTAATAGATATTTAAAAACTGAATGCACTTTGAAGGACAATAAGGTGCCTTGTTCAGCAAATCCAGAGTTCAGGAATATTGATTTTCCTGGGCCAGTAAGCCTTAACTAAATTCTTTAAGATTTTGAATGGCCTTCTAATCTCTATTAGAATTCAAGTAAAGAGCTAATGGGGAGAACAGAAAGATGTCCTAATTCTTTTCTCCTTTTGACTTTGTTTTATGAATGAACGGAATCCTCAAATGGTGAATCTTACATACTTTTCGGAAGAAACAAAGATAACTATTAGTCATCTCTGTTTCTCATCAACAGCCAGGACATGGTAACCATTATTTTGGATAAGGATTGACTTCTAAAGCATATTCGACTTCCAGATGTTCTATTTTTATTGCTAAGCTGATTCAGGGATATGGTGTGTGGAAACAAGGGGCTTGCCAGGACAAACACACACCACACCAATCATCCTCAGGTGTTCCCAATAGAAGTGGCCCCTGGATTCTTGGAAGCTGGGCCAGCATAGCACACAAACCTTTGCAGGTGATATGGATAGTCAGGAAGGTTTGAAATACATGTCTGGCAACATGTACTGATGTGAAAAAGGGCCCAGAGAACTCATCAGAAAAGTCTGGCCACCAGGAACTAAAGACAACTTTGTAGAGAAAAAAAAAGGGTTTTAACCTGTGGTGTTACATAGTAACGGATTTATAACTAGTAAGAAGTAATAAAAGAAGCCAGAAGTAATAAAGGAAGCCAGAATAAATGTGGTTATTTAATAACATCTTGGCTTCTCTCATCTGAGGGAAAGAACAGACTTTCCAAAGAATCATAGAATCACAAAGTAGACTTTACTTTTGGAACTATAAACAATTTCTAATTTTCAGACTAACTGTGGCTATATTTTTGAAGAGTCCAAATGAGATTCAAAATGTAGCTTTTTCATGTGACTCCAACTGGATTTAGTTCTAACATGAGAACTTCAGTAGTTTATTTTTTTTAAGGACAAGGAGAAGAATGAAAAAGAAAAAAATTGTCCTATGATCTATGACCCTTATTGTGTCATTCTGTAAGGCTCACTGGCTTTGTATCATGTTGAAACTTATAAAATTTCTCATTTTTACAGGAATAAAAACTAAAGTCCTTGGTGCTTCAACATAATGTTATTGTAATAGCTAAGAAAACACATGCACACACACATACAACTCTTGCATCCAAAATACCTGGTAGAAATAACCAGTGCCCACATTTCTTCCAACCATCCTCCTCACTGATTGTACTCAGTGTTACAGTGGACCTAGACAGTCAAAGTTATTTGTGCAATAACAACATCAAATGTAAACAGAAATCATCACAGTTTTCCATGGACCTCAGTGCTGCTATCGAATAATGTCCAAATAATGCACTTCTGGGTACAGTGAGTTAACAAGAAGAGCCAGGAAACTTTTCCCATCCTGAAGACAATGGCCAGGATGCTTTATAAACTGAGATGCTTGGGAGATCTGTTCCTGATACTCTACATACTGCTTGCTTGAAGACATGGATTCAAGAGTATTCAGTGCCTAAAAAACAAAGATGACATTTAACTGCATATAGGCATTTGATAGCATATACCTATTTGAAAATGCAATCTAAATATCAATCTCAGGGAAAATGTACAAAAGTTGAAAAAAGCATTTCTATATGCCTACATGTATGTGTATACTTACATACATATACAATAAAGAAGTCCCCAATAAACAACAGCTGGAAACAAAATCCTTTTCCTGATGTGTGAAGTTTTCAGTACAAGCTGACTTTACATCACCTTTCCAATCTTCCTTCTTTCCTACTCAAATATTAACTTCATGGGGCAGCTAGAGAGGACAGTGGATAGAGTACCAGCCCTCGAATCAGGAGGAGGACCTGAGTTCAAATCTGGCCTCAGACACTTAACACTTACTAGCTGTGTGACCCTGGGCAAGTCATTTAACTACAATTGCCTCACCAAAACAAAGACAAAGACAAAAGCAAAATACATACACACACAAAAATAAACTTTATCCTGGAATTCAATCTTCTACCCATTCTTTTCTCCCTACTTGCAAAGTCCTCTTCCCTACTCCCCACACAAATCCAAATCCAACCAATTTTGTAGAGCCATCTCAAGTTCCATCCCTTCCAGGATCATCCTATGCTACACTGCTCTTTCACTTGAACTCCCCTTTCAATTAAGAGTCAAGATCACATAGTTGGAGTACCTAATTCTTCTGTATTTTCTGTGCATGAGACAGGCCTCCCTGTCAGGAAACAACTTATTTCCATTTAGTAGAACTTAGAATTTTTATTTCATTCTTAGACCTTATAGCCTAAATCATCCATCCATCCTTTCACTTAAAATTTTTGCATGAACCAAGCTTCAAAAGCCATTTGCTAAGTGTGCTAAAACAACCTGATTAAAAGGCTCTTAAATCAACACACTGCTTCTTTTATGCACATAATACTCTTTCTTTCTTTTGGTAATATGAGTCAAATCAAAACGTTGAAAGGGGTCTGCCTTGCTTCTCTCCTAGGAGAGCAAAAGAAAAGAAGATACTCAGATGGATGTGAGGAAGGAGCAGTGTTTGACTCCAGAAAGAAGGGGAAGGTGCCCTGGCTTTCTACCCTTCTTGAATGGGTGTGTTGTGCACTACCAAGGGAGTTACAGATCAGGAAAGTGGCACTAAAATGGAGACAGCTGGGTAACAACAACCATAATAAGGATAGAGAGAAAGAGAGGGAATGACAGATATATGTATACATAGATAGATAGATATATAGATATAAACATATATGTATAGATGTAAAATTACATTTGATATGAAGAGAAATAGGCTCTTACCTTGCTCAAGGAGCAAGGACAAAGAGAATCTGATAAGATTAGGAGGTGAGCTGGCAGATTAAAAATAAATTACCCAAGTTCATGTTATCTGAAGCCAAGTAGTAATAGACAAACTAACAGAAAGTTCTTCTACATCAAATTAAAAGTAGCATAAATTGTTATTGGGAATTAAAAACTTCATTTCAGTTAGAATCAGAAGTGACCTCAGGGTTATGGTCAAAACCTCTGGAATTTATTTTTTATTCTAAATTTAACAAGCATTTCCATATACAAAATAGAAAAAGATATGAAAATGCAAATCTCTCATGTATCACTTGATATACATAAACACACACAAACACACAATACACAAATTTAACGTGTTACTTTCAAAGTTGTCCTACTTAACTTTGTTTACTTCTGAATTTGCTTTAGCTTTTCCTATACACTGTTTAAAAGTGCTTCTATCATCCTTTCTTTTTTGCCAATCATCACTTAGCTCCCTTCTTCCCACTGTCTAATTGCTTTCTGGTTTTGTTTATTTCAGTTTATATCACTTCAAATTAGTCTCCCCATGTTTGTCTGAACTCTTTATATTCTTACATTCTTATTTGCAGCAAATGATTCTCCAATGCATTTAGGAACCATAACTTGATCAGCCATTCTTCAACAGGTAGGCAGTGGGCTTATTTCTAGTTCTTTGATATTACAAAAGATGTTCACTGCTAAACTTTTTAGAATAGCATTTATTATTTCCACTGCTTCATAACCTGGCTTCCTTCTCCTAAATTCCACTGATAGTATTACTTTCAAGATCATCCTTGTTCTCAGTTGCGAAATTCAATGGCTTTTTCTTCATATTAATTTTCTTTTACTTTTCTGTAGCGTTTGACACAACTGTTTTTTATTCTCTCCCCAACTCTGACTTTTATGATACTGCTCAACCCAGATGTTCTACCTTACCAATCTATTAAAAGAACCACCTAACTAGTTTCCCTGATCCTAGTCCCTTCTTTACACAGATGCCAAATTAAACTTCCTGATCTACGTGTGTAGCTGGGCATCACTCCCTTGCTTAAAACTTTCATAGGAGAGCAGCTAGCTAGGTGGTGGTGCAGTGAACAGAGCACCAGCCTGAAGTCAGGAGGACCTGAGTTCAAATCCGGCCTCAGATACTTAATACTTCCAGACACATCTTCACTGGATTGATTAAATAGAAAAGAGGCTATTTATTACGTACTTGCTGAGCTTTTGGAGAGAAATGTAATTCAGAACCAGATTTCAAACGAATTTGATCTTCTGTAGGAACTTGAACTGAAAGGAAGGCAGCCATGCTTCTTGCAACCACACGAAACCTTAGAAAATGCAAAGGCAATAGGAGGAATCAATTACAATTTAAATAATCATTACAAATCAAGTCTAGGAATTTTTATTAAAATTCAACTGTAGTAAAATATCTCAATTTTTTGTTAATGCCTTCAAAAAATCTTAATCTCAAGCAAAAAAAATATATATGCATATATACATATATATACTCATACACACACACATTCATACACATATACATATTACTTATACCATACAGAGCTTTAGTATATTTTAATTCTTCATTCATAATAGCCGATACAGAGCATTAAATTCAGTTACAGGAATAAAAGTATATCCCCTCAACAGAAGGAGAAATTTGATACCAACAAGCACACTAGCACTTATGGGCTTATGAAATTAATTTATAGTTCTTAAAGATTAAAATAAAAACAAAGCCAAACCACATATATGTGTGTATTAATATATAAACACACATGTCTATATATGCATATATATGTCTGTGCGTGCATAAATACATATATATTTTTTGATTAAACAAAGGCAGCTAGGAAAAGTGTAATTTATAAATTTGCTATTGAGCATGAGCGAGATCAAAGTTACATTAAATATTGGACAACATGAAAACAAACTTTTAAGAAAAAATTAACTTGCTGAATCCTGTTGAATTCTACAATATACTATGAAATGAACTATTAAAATACAGACTTGTTGGATTTGGAATGGCTATATTTCACCAGGTCTGGCTCTTCCACAAGAATGCTGTTATTACAAAATTTTGAAAAATATCTTCAACACTGATTAGGATTAGAAGAGAACAACAGAGATAAAAACTAAGTGTGAGGAGACAATCTAAGAGTCTAACCAAAAGAACAAATATTCTTTCACAAGGTTCTAATTCAAATCTCCTAGAAGAAAGAATATGTGCTCTCTACAAGGGATTTTTTTTTAATTACTCAGAATCCTTTCTCAAAAGTTATCCTTCTTACTAATAGGCCCCCTTTTTTTTTTTTTGCTTTTTTGCTTTTTGCTGAGGCAATTGAGGTTAAGTGACTTGCCCAGGGTCACACAGTTAGGGAATGTTAAATGTCTGAGACCAGATTTGAACTCAGGTCCTCCTGACTTCAGGGCTGGTGCTCTATCCACTGTGCCACCTAGCTGCCCCACGCTAATAGGCTTTTAACACATCTTTAATGATTAAGTTTTGAATTCAATTACCTGATTTTTGTCCTTGTGCTATCTGACTTTATGTATCTTAATACATGAAGCAAATAAAGTCATGGTTTTACAAGATTATAATTATATGGACATTTTAATTTTTAACTTTTCTTGCTGGAAAAGCTAATTTTTAAGCTTAAAATATCTGCAAGAGTACCATGAAGAAGCAAATAGAATGACAGGATTTAGAATTGAAGGTACTTAGAGGACCACATACGGAGCCTCCTTATTTTACATAAAAGGTAGCTGAGCCCAGAAGATTTTGGACTAGAATACAGTTCTTCTGACTAAATCTATCACACTTTGTACTATACTATACTGTTATCATAGACGTCTGAAACCGACTATATTGATAAAAATATAGGCTATTGTTTTCCTTAAAATATGGTATATAAAATGTGAATATGGCCCAAACATCAAAACATCAAGAACAAACCAGCACTGAAGCAGGTCACAACTCCTCTATACCATGGTAGTTTTCTTAAAATTACTTTGGAAATTCATCACTTGGTGGCCAACCTTCTGCTAAAAAAACTCGACTCAAATAATATAGGTTAGTCTTAAAGAGCTCTTTGGGATTCAAGGACTGCTTCATTCCTGCCTTTGCATGCCCAGTATCTAATATGGAGCTTGGCAGAGATTAGGTGTTAATGAGTCTTAACAGCAGACACACATGGATCATTAGATCCAAGTTCAGGCTTCCCCCAGACTCAGGGCCAGAGCTGGAACAGCAGAGTTCAGTGTCCCCTCCATAAGACACTAAGACATTGGAAGAAGACTCTAATGGAGGGAATGTGGTCTATAATTGGTGGTGGCCTTTACTTCATACCTTTGCGTGTGTGTGTGTGTGTGTGTGTGTGTGTGTGTGTGTGTGTGTGTGTTTAATCAGACACTTCATTTGGGGAACAGCATCCTAATTCTAAACCAATGGGTGTTTGGTCAAAATCAACAGTTTTTTTCATCAGCAATCCATACCAGTTTTGGAATTAGGAATTCACAAAGACAAGTATTTCTTTCCAATTCTTACCTGTTAGATAAAGGAGACTTCCTGCCTAATCCAATGGCACCCAGTATCCCTGAGCTCAGCCTTTCCTCAGCTGCTTGGCTCTGTCTGTTTTGGATCCCAAGAAGAGTCCGGATGACAGATCCAATCAGCACAGCATCATCCTGCTCAGCCTGGATCAGGGCCAACTGCAGTGCTTGGTGCCACCACAGAAAGAGCTTTGCCTCATCTCTCACAGAGCTTAGAGAGGATACATACAAAAGAAAGGGAAAAATTAGGAGCTGATTTGCACCCCACCCTGCCATCCCCTCCCACACTTAGGTTTATGTTACATGGTACAAACCCACTAAGTTGAAGGTTTAAATAAAAATATTACTTTAAAAAAAAGTTACTATAAGGAAATATGCTTAAGATCATCAACTTGTAGCAGAAACACAACTGGCTTGGCATTTGAATGCTATTTCCTGCACTCCCAGAACTAGCTGTGTGGCCTCAAGCAAATCACTGAACTTGTCAAACCTGCCTCCGTTTTCTCATCTGTAAAATGAAGTGGACAGGAAAAGCCTCAGAATCTGTACTCATGACTTCTAAGGTCCTTTCCAGCACCAACACTCCATCATTCTATAGGGTTTTGGTAATATGTCCTACTCTTCACAACCAGAGTTTACAATAACAAAATGTTTTGCTTTTAATGGAAGGTTTCATATCTTAATTCTCTATACATTATACTTGTAATCACTTTGCAAGGTCTTCTAAGAGAGAAGTGTCAACTATAAGACCTGGCCCTGAAACCAAATTAAAATGTAATGGGGGATATTTAACAAAATAAAAAAAATACAATAGAACATTGCTAATGTTAGTGTCATTTCTAAATCAATATACAGCCCCCACAGGGATCCTTATGTAGGGTTTAAATGGCCCCATTTTTCTCTGAGTTTGAAACCACTCTTCTACTGTGTTTCTAAGGGTAATAGTTAATCAAAAGCCCATCAAGAAAAATTTGACTCAGGGCTGTTCTTATTTGTTTTATATACCATTTGTTTCTTTGTGCTTATGTTTAGTTAAAGCTTAAATACTCACATTAAAATAAACATTAAGTTAACCAAGTAACATGTTTAATATGGCATCCAGAAGACCAACAACTTACCTGGGATATACCTGTTCCAGCCACTTTCCTAAGGTTAGCAACATTTTCATTTCATTTCTTAATGTTTGCTCACTATTTAAACATTGAAGCATATAGACATATAGTGTCAAATAACTTCCAAGGGACAGGCACTCCTGAATAAAGTCGTCTATGGTGAGTTCAGGAACTTGAAGGGATACCAGGATAGGACCCCATCCCAAATGATAGTTGAGGGAATCTAATAACAGAGCAGGAAGCAGAGAAGCTAAGTAAATGAAACAAAACCAAGCATCATAACTCAACTATTCTAATAGAGCCTTTCACTTTAAATTTCAAAATGTAAAATTATTTCTCATAAGTCTTAGAAAAACTCGGTACAAACAACTCTTAAGTAAGAAACATTAAGGAACCAAACACTTGATTGAGGCTAGATGCTGTATAATATACAGGAAATCTAACTAAAGTGAGATCAAAAGTTTTTAATTCCTAGAGCATGTCTTTTATGCTCAAAAAAGATGTTTTAAGTTACCAAATGGAGCACAATACCATGGCAGATACCATATAAAACCGAATATGTGGACCCCCTCTTTTCTGCCCCCAGAAATTGTAGCCTTATGACACAGGACATTTTCTTCCTAGGCATGTTGTGAAAAGGAATTAAGAGAGCTAATGGGGAGGAAGGGAAATGGGACCATTGATTTCCTAGTGTATTATTATTTATCAAAGCTTATTGTGTTCAGATAGCAATCTGTTAAAAATTCATAAAATCATGAAAAGGTAGATATTAGTTTTAAATCAGAAATTTAAACAATTAAGCATTCTCTTTTTTTCTGATGATTAAGATTTAAGTAAATTTTCTGAATCATGGTATGCTAAGATTATAGCCAATTAGTGTTAAAAGGGTCCTGAAATGTTATCTAGTAAAAAGCTTTTATTTTTACAGGGAAGAAAATGAAGCCAAAAGGAAATAAAAGATATACCACATGCTCAAGGTTACACAAGTTATAAGGAGCAAAATCAAGAAAGGGTTAAGAATATAAAAATAAGAGTCTTAAAGTAGTCTGTGTAGACATTATGACATAAATCTGCAAAATAATCATTCTAATCTCAAGTGCTACCCACTTGCCATCACTCTCATATATGAAACTCTCGACACTGAATGGAAAAAAATCACACAGGAGACAGTTTTGCATAAGTGCCAGTAGTTCCTCTCTACTTATTAAGGTGGTTATGGAGATATTCAAAGCCCATTTCTATGTATCACGTGATGCAATTGTGTGTGTCTGTGTGTACATATTCTATTCACAAGATAAAATATCTTAAAAAAAAAGAAAGTTATATGATAGCTTTATTACATAAAAAGGAATAGTACATAATAGATTTGTAGTTTTGTGTGCAATAATTTTTTTTAATCATACTATATTACGGAAATGCATGGTTTTATTCCAGAAACTAAAAATAAATAAAACACATAAAAAAGATAAAAATTTATCTTTTAAAATACCTCTTTTAAAAAGTATCTTAAAAACACTGAGAAAAGTGTACCAGTTTATACAATATTATTTACCTGAGAATAAGCGCAAGTTTTCAATCAAATGATAGGAAAATCATAGCTAAAACTAAAGAATTGGGGAGCATAAAGTAACTTCAGAGGTCATCTAATCAATCAGCAAAGATCTATTAAATAACTACTGTAAGTACTGTCTAACTCAAGACCAATTCTTTAATATCACATAAGAAGAAATGGAAGCCCTAATAGTTAAACTGTCACAAGGAAAATGTTAAGAATGAAGACTAGGATTCACTAATGGTTTAATAAGAGTGCATAATTAAGTTTTCTACAATAAACAAAGGATCTGAAATAATAGTGGGTAGGATAATAAAATCCTATGCTATCACTGTGATATTAATCAAAGATATAATTAAGGGATCATAAATAACATGAATAGGGTTTATTTAAAAAGAATATCCCTTCCTCATGCACAAAAAAAGGAGATATATTCACAGATACACAAGAATTCAGAATGAAACCTCCCTGATTCATATTGGTCTTTTTTATCTCCTATATTCCAATATATCATCCTTTGTCATCCTGGAAAAAATAAAATTATGATGCAAGATGATGCTTGCTCACCATCCTGGAAGTAGGCAGTGATACAGGCCTCTGTAATCTCAGCCATATGTCGGACAGAGGCCAAGCTCTGGCATGCTGCTGTCAAAAGGGGAAGCACCATCAGCCCATGCACTTTCTGGTCAATCCAGTTCCGGACACTACCCCGAAGGAATTCGGCTGTTGGAACACTAGCATTATTCATCATTGTTAAAACTTCAACAAAGAGTCTGCTGAGGGCCATATGGCGAGTCTGATTATCCATATCTGAAAGGAATAAAATACAGACATATCCACTGTTACACATAGGTAACCCATTACTAGATCTTCAATATTATTAAAATTCATCTGATGGATAGAATAGCAACATTTAAATTCTTAGCTACAGTTTGTGCAGACTTCAGAGTTTTGGTAATAGCTTCTAACTTTAGTTTTAATAACAGCTTCCTAGAAAATCAAGACATAGCCATTCCATAGTTCTAGACTATTAATAAGTATTGGCCTGCTACATGAAAATGTAACTTCTAGGCGAAGATAATGCTTTAAAACCATCTAGGACTCCAAATCACTATTGATCAGAGAAATGCAAATTAAGACAACTCTGAGATGCCACTACACACCTGTCAGACTGGCTAAGATGACAGGAAAAGATAATGACGAATGTTGGAGGGGATGTGGGAAAACTGGGACACTGATACATTGTTGGTGGAACTGTGAACGGATCCAACCATTCTGGAGAGCAATTTGGAACTATGCTCAAAAAGTTATCAAACTGTGCATACACTTTGACCCAGCAGTGTTTCTACTGGGCCTATATCCCAAAGAGATTTTAAAGGAGGGAAGTGGACCCACATGTGCAAGAATGTTTGTGGCAGCCCTTTTAGTAGTGGCTAGAAACTGGAAACTGAGTGGATGCCCATCAACTGGAGAATGGCTGAATAAATTATGGTATAGGAATGTCATGGAATATTATTGTTCTGTAAGAAACGACCAGCAGGAGGATTTCAGAGAGGCCTGGAGAGACTTGCATGAACTGATGCTGAGTGAAATCAGCAGAACCAGGAGAACATTATATACAGCAACAAGACTATACGATGATCAATTCTGATGGATATGATTCTCTTCAACAATGATGTGATTCAAACCAGTTCCTATTGTTCAGCGATGAAGATAGTCATATACATCCAGAGAGAGGCCTGAGGGAACTGAGTGTGAACCACAACATAGCAATTTAACGCTTTCTGTGAATATTTCCATACATTTTGTTTTCCTTCTTAGGTTTTTTTTTTCCTCTCTCTTTCTAGATCTGATGTTTCTTGTGCAGTAAGACAACTGTATAGATATGTATACATATATTGGATTTGTCATATAATTTATCATATTTAGTATGTATTAGATTACCTGTCATCTAGGGGTGGGGGGAAAGAAGGGAAAAGCTTGGAACAAAAAAAAATTTTTGCAAAGGTCAATGTAGAAAAATCACTCATATGTTTTGTAAATAAAAAGCTTTTAATAAAAAAAAAAAAAAACCACACCATCTAGGAGCCATAGTGCATGAGAGCCATAATATGCTAAATGCTAATTTAAAAAAGCTACTTTTGAAATGTTTAGATGGATATATTCAGCAAGACTATTTTCTTTTCATTTCTTAGACACTGAAACACAAAAATAAACAAAAAACTTCAAAGGTTAAGAAGCAGAAAATTGTCATGAACAGAGAACATCTGAGTCAAGAGAGATGACTCTTTTTTTTTTTCAAGCCTAGACTCTGAACATGATACATGACTCTAGGTAACTCTCTTAAAAGTTGCTAAGTTAAGACTACAGTTATAGAACATGTTTCTTCACAGAGAATTTGTCATATCAATGAAATCATAGGTACAATTTCTCCAACGCGATGATTCCAAACCCCACCAAAAAAAAGGCAGGATATCTAGAGGCATTCATACTATGTTAAGCTTCAAGATCAATGAACCCACTGATAAGAAAAAAATATCAATTACCCCACCAAGTTAATTTGAGAAGCTGGTAATGAGATAAAAATACAGAAACTGATAAAGACAGTTGTAGGATGCTAAGTCTGTGAAATGTCCAATCTGTGTGATGCCAGTAGCAGACCTGCTGCACTGGTTCAGAGGGAGGGAGGGAGGGAGAAAGGAAGGGAGGAAGGGAAAAAGGGAGGAAGGGAGGAAGGAAGAAAGAAACAGAAAGTAGGTAAATCAATCAGTGTATGAAGGGACTATGTGAATATTGGGTTCAAGGAAAGATTTTAGCATTCTCAAACTGTCTCTCCTCCTAACCAGTCTGATATCTTAATCACCATATCATTTCTGCAATTCTGTTCCCATTTGCCTCAAGCATATCTCTTCCTAAAACATCCTGGCCTCCACCAGCCAATAGGCAAATTCTTGTGAGGGTATAGTGCCAGGTCAGAACAACATGAATTCCTGAGTCTATGCACAAACTAAGCAAGCATAAGTGCCTGGGAAAGCACAGCTTGGGATCTTGCAAACTTATGCACAGACTTAAGCTGGTGTAATTACCTGGGAGGGCAGAGATAGTAGGTCAGCAGAAAGCTATACTGCCCAATTCTCTGCCAAAGAAACTGTAATAAAGATCAAGCAAGAGAAATAAACCAAGGAGGGATAAAAAAATTCAAGGAGAAATCACAATAGGCCATTTTACCAGCCCCAAATCATGGATTTCTAGATAAGCTGCTAATAAGATAATGGACCAAGGGCTGATCTACAGTAGCTCGGTGGCCTTAACTTTGAAGAGGATCTCAATTCATCTTGTAGATCTGACCTGGAGCCTGAAGCTAAATAAAAAGAGCAAGGACAAGCCCTAACCCAGGGTAAGTTCTGTAAATAAAGTTGGAAAAATTAGTAAACAAAAGGCATGAATGATAAAGAGATATTATGGAGTCAATACAAAAATTTAGATAAAGAGAATAATTCCAAAACACCTACAAAACAAAACCTTAAAATAAAAAGACAACTTGTCACAAAGTCACTAGAATGCCTGGTAGAAATAGATTTTCTTTTTTTTATGTTAAAAATCATATACATAAAATGCCAAGAAGCAGAATTAAGATGATGGAGTGAAAAGAAGCATTTTTGCTTAATTCACCTACCATATCTTCCCTTCACAACAATCTAGAAAAAGTTCCAGACCAAATTCTTATCAGGAAAGGCATGAAAAAGTCACAGTGAGTCATTTTCCCAGCCCAAAGAAGCTTAAGAAGACAGAGAGGTCTGAGGACCTAAGGTGAGAGCTGGTAAAGAATGCACTATGTCAGTAGCCATGCTAACAACAAGAAGTATACTAGTGTCCAAGGACAGAGAAGGAGTCAAGACAAGAGTACCAAGACAGGAAGCTTGAGGGCAGAAAGAGATCCCAGGGGATTCCTGAATTAGTGCTGAGAGCAAGAACGGATGTCAATTTATAGCTTTATCACTCATTACCCAGATCTAAGGCAAAAAAGTGTGATGGCAAAATATAGACTAGACACAAGCCCAACAAGAATTCCTAAAAAAGTTAAGAGAGATTTATATGTAGGTTTTTTTTTTTAATTAAATGAGAACTATGGAAGAAACATATATGAAAAAAGAAAAGCTTGGTTATAAAAAGGCATAAAATCTTATTGAAGGAAGTAACTCACAAAAGCTAATGACCCCATAAGACATCAAAAAATAATAAAGTTTAGGGGCAGCTAGGTGGTACAGTGGATAGAACACCAGTCCTGAAGTCAGGAGGACCTGAGTTCAAATCTGGTCTCAGAAACTTAACACTTCCTAACTGTGTGACCCTGG
>JAJPUD010000519.1:311515-329303 GCA_023553655.1 Myrmecobius fasciatus
AGAAAGAAAGAAAGAAAGAAAGAAAGAAAGAAAGAAAGAAAGAAAGAAAGAAAGAAAGAAAGAAAGAAAGAAAGGAAAAGAAAATGCAAGGTACCTGAAATAAAAAACAAATGACTTGAAGAAAAAGGACAAAGATAATTTAAGAATTTTTAGACTACCTGAATTCAGGTCATGAGCAAAAAACCTGAGCCTGGATATCTTACCTCAAGAAATTCTGAATGCAAATTTCAGTAATCTACTATGATCAGAGAGGAGGAGAAGGAAGGAAGAAAGAAGAAAGGAAGAAGGGAGGACGGAAGAAAGAAGAAAGGAAGGAAGGGAGGGAGGGAAGAGGGGAAGGAAGGGAAGGAGAAAGGAAGGAATGAAGGGAGGGAGGGAGGAAGGGAGGGAGAAAAAAAGGAAAAGAAAACAGAAAATGAAAAAACAAAGAAAAATAAAGCAAACTTTTGTAACAAATATAGTGAAGAAAAACAAATTCCTGCATTGGCTAGGACAAAAAAAAAAAGCCTCTATCTACTCCTTGAGTCTATCACTTCTTGAAGAATGGCTGCTGAACCTCTAAAGCTATGTAAGTGAAGAAAACTTCCCACTGAGGGAGAACTGGATGTTCAGAGGAAGAGTTATTTCACGTTTCATTATCATTATCATTCCAAGTTATTTGGCTAAAACAACTTAACAATTTTTCCATTTGTCACTTACCTGGTGGATTAAAGACAACAATGTCATCTAAAAGCTTAGCCATTTCCTGTTCCAGTACTGCAAAGGTAATTTTTCCACTTTGTTCCAGAGAGCTGAGAAACTGTACTAATTGATGAGTGAAAGCTAGGCATTTAGGCACTGCATCCTAATAAGAAAAAAAAAAGGGGGGGGGGGAGGATTCAAGTCAACTCAACTAAAATTAAGTTAAAAGAAGTTTTTTTTTTTTTTAATTTGACATTCATTATCTCATCTGATTTTCACAACAATGCTGGTATTAATTAATCCTAATTTACAAATAAGAAATCAAGTTCAGGGAAGTGAAATAGCTTCTGCAAGGTCACACAGATATGAGGGGGCAGGTTTACAGACTCAAGCAATAGACTAACATACATTTATTGAGTAATACTCTGCAGCAGGCACTGTGCTTGGAATAAGGGATGCAAAGACAAATCAAATTAGCCCCGCCCTCAAGGAGCCTATATTCTAAGCAAGGCAAAAAATCTATACATAAATAAATATATGCAAAATATCTCCAAGGACATTAGGATTAGGGGTAAGACTAATAGGAGGTGAGAGAGGGGGTAAGAGAAGTCAAGAAAGGTTCCACATCAGAGGCTGTAGTTGAGCTGAGGTTTAAAGGAAAAGGGTGCTCCTTTGAGGTAGACATGAGGAGAACATGTCACCCAGGCTGGAGTGACAGCAGGGGCTAAGAGACAGAGACTCAAGTGACTGCCCAAAGTCAATTAATAAGAATGCCAAGACTAGAACTTGATTGTCATGACTAGTGATAATTCTCTGGCCAGGCAAATGGAAAGCTAACAAAGGGTAAACCCTTTAAGGGCAGCCTGTGACAATGCCTCCCATGTGTGTGGAGCCACATAAGCTCCTGGCCCACATCACCAACTGCCTTTTAGTGCCTCAAACTAGATGATCCCTAAGCATCTCCAGATGGTTCCCCCTCCTCCAAACTCATCCCTTTCCCAAAATTCTCCCTTGCCATGAGGTGCAACCTTATCCTGCCCAGAATCCCAACCCTGGGGTCACTCCTGGCATCTCTCTTACAATGCTCCTCTAATTGGATGTCAAATCTTGCTACTGCTTCCCTCAGAACATCTTTCACATATGCCTCCCCCACTGCTCATCACTCACACTGCCACTATCTAACTCAAGCCCATGTGAGTTCAAAACTGAACTACTGCAATAGTCTTCTGTTTGGTCACCCTTACTCAGGCCTCTCTTCACTAACTTATTTTACACATAACTGCTAAAATAATTTCCCAAAACTGAGTCTGAGCATGTCACCATGACCAAAATGCCCCAAAGGCTTCCCACTGTATCAAGGATTAAACATTAACCTCATTCTGGTCACAAAAGGGGCTTCCTACCTTTCCAGACTTTGTACATCATCTTACTCCCCTCCCCACACTCAGGAATTGTCATATTCTATTTACAGTTTTGCACTCTCAACACTCCATAACCTATCTCTATGCCCTCACACCAGTTATCACCTTTGCCTGAAATATATTCCCTCCTCCTATCTGTTTTTTGGAATAAATGGTTTCCTTTAAGACTTAGCTCAAGAGCCCCTTATACAAAAAGACATTCCCAATACAACATTCCCATATTTCCTGCTCACCATGGGTAGCACCCTCTCTTCCACAACTACCTTTTATTCATCTTGTAAATATTCTATATGCTTTGTGTCCATACTGTCTCTACTATAAAAATGTAAGCTCCTTGAGGGCAAATGTTAATTTACCTCTGACTTTGAATACCTAACACTTAGCATAGTTCTAGACACACAGTATACACTTAATTAATGTTTCACTGACTAATAAAGATAAAACAACATTTCTAATTTATTATGAATTTTTAACTGGAAAATTTAAAAATCTAGTATAATTGCAATAAACATTTCATCACCTTATCATGACATATATATTTCAGTGAAACCCTCCTATATACTTTGAAAATATACACACTATACAATTCCATTATTACTAGTCACTAAAAGTTTTTAGAACTTTATAGCAGGTAATCTACTTACAAAATGTATTTGTCCATCAGTAGGAACATGGAAGCCTGCAGATGCTTTCAAGAGTTTTACTATTAATTCAGCTGAAGAAGCTTTTGCTAGGATGATAGATGGAGGATAATGGCTGCTAAAGTACCCAATGACACTTTGGTATGACACAATATCTACAAGATGCCAGGAAAGAGAGCTTGCCTGTCCAAGGAGACCGAGCAATGGGGAATCCTGGGGGGAAAAGAACAAACAAATAAATATGATGTTTAGTTATAGAATTACATGTATTGATCCATTTTTCTAGCAGGGAATTTTTCTCAGTATTTTTGTAGTCGTTATTGGCTATGCAGATTGACAATGAGTAGACTAAAATAGAAAGTCAGTATACAGTGACATGCATTAATACAATTATTGAAGATTTGGTTAAAAAAAAACACACAAACATATTTATTAATATTATAGGCCCAATTTTAAAGGGAACTTCTCTGACTTGAGAATTCCATGAGTAAAAACAAAAGACTGTCTACTAATCTATAACTCCTAACCATAAGGTAGGATCTTATATAAAAAAAAAAAAAATTTAACTAGGTATTTTTTAGAAATGATATTTCTGGATTCTTTCTAACTCATCTTAAATACTAATTTAAGGGCATCTAGGTGGCACAGTGATAGAGCACCAGCCCTGAAATCAGGAGGACCTGAGTTCAAATCTGGTCTCAGACACTTCCTAGATGTATGACCCTAGGCAAGTCGCTTAATCCCAATTGCCTCAGCAAAAATAAATAAATAAAATACACATACACACACACACACACAAATTTGGAAAGTGATGCTAACAAGTTTCTCTTCGAAGAAAAGAACTTGTTAACTGCACAATTAAGGAATAAACACACTAAAGGGCAGCTATTTGTGATGAGAAGGAAACAAACTTTTACAGGATAAAAGGGGTTCTTTTTTTCCTCTTGTAACTCTGTTGTTTTGCACAATGGAATCAGCTCTCACTAGAAAAGGCAAAGGCTGGACAACTATGGGATGGATGAGTTATAAAGGGAAGTCTTACTGAGGCATGAATGGACTAATGGTTCTTAAGATCCTCTGTAGCTCTAAGCTCTTAAGACTCAGTGAAGATTTTCAAATCTTAGGGATTACTAAATAGTTAACTATCCCAATACTGAACTTTTATTTTAGTCACAGATATGATTATTAAATCATGAGAACTGTTTTAACTTGAGGAGAAACAAAATGAGAGAGTAGCAGGAAAAAAAATATATATATATATATATTAAGTTCTCCCTTAAAATTCTCCCATAAATAAGTAAAATGAGCCAGACCAAGCCTTGAATAGAAAATTCAAGAAATAAATCACAGTGAGTGACTTTCCATCCCAGGTAAACACAGTAACACAGACAACAAAGTCTGCAAATATGGAACAGGAATGCTGTACATCCATCCCCATTCACTCCTAACCTTGCTGAGGAACTGAAAGAGGATTAAAGCTATTATCAAGGCAAAAAGAGTGTCAGACTGATAAAGAAGGGCTTGACCTTACACAAGATGCAGAAACAGATGTCAACTGGCAGTTTTGTCACTTACTACCCAATTCCAGTTTACAAATGCAGAGCAGAATGAGGAGGGAACCCACACTGAGGGGCTGCATTCCAAGATGAAGAGTTATCTCAGTCTTAGACTGTGTGCTAAACAAAGAAAAAGTGTAACTCTAGGGATATCCAACATATTTTTATAACAAACATAAGCACCCTAGCACTACTAGGGCTTATCATTGCTGCCACCGGCAAATCAGCTACAGAAGATCCGATGCCTGCATCAGCACTACTCCATTCCAGTACAATAGTTGCAGCAGGAATTTTCCTCCTAATCTGCTTCCACCCATTAATAGAAATAGAAATAGAAGAAAAAAAAAACAGCCCTATCCATCATACTATGCCTAGGAAGCATTACAACCCTATTCACTTCTATCTGTGCCATCACACAAAACGACGTCAAAAAAATTGTAGCCTTTTCCACATCTAGTCACCCTGGGCCTCAACCAACCCTACATAGCATATCTGCATATATGCTTTCTTCAAAGAAGGACTCTTCAGTACTTGCTTCAGAAGCAAGTGAAAGCTGTGTGGCTCTAACCCCAGAAGCAAAGTGGGATCTCAGTTCCAGTTTCCAATCCAGTCTGAAGCTTCCAGGACAATAAGCAGGACAGGAACCCAAGACCAAAGGGGAACCTACGGTTCTGTCATTCTGAACCTATGGAATTCTCCAATAAGGTGATAGTGGATGAGTCCAACAGCAGTCTACTAGAATTCCCACCAGGCCTAAGTACATGTTTTGCTCAGAACCAAGTGCAGATCAAGAACTTGCAGAGCTCAGTCTAGAAGAAGAGAAATTAGATTTTGTTTGAATGAGTCTAAAAATATTTGTTTGTTTAAAATTAGATCATACTCTTTGGGAACACTAAAAGCTTGTCAAAATTCAGTTCAAGCTGTCAAGGACCCAAGACATAAATTAAAAGCAGTTATTTTAAACAGAAGTGCACAGATGCCATAAAGTCCAAAGTTAGGTATAAAATTAGGAAAAAAAAAAAAGAATCTGACCATGAAAAGCTACTACTTAACTGGGACACTTAAGACACAAACCCAGAAAAAGAGAAACATATGTAAGCAAAACTTCAAAGCAAGAAAAAGCTTGGACATAAAAACAACTAGAAATCTTGAAAGAGGTTAAGGAAGAGGTTTTGTTTTGTTTTTTAAAGGAATTGAATGTTTTCTATAAATAAAATGAGATGCTAGAGGGAAAATTGGAGAAACTATGGTATTTAAATCTGATGGAATACTACTGTGTTGTATGAAATGATGAAGAGGATGGTTTCTGAAAGATCTGAAAAGACTTAAATGAACTGATATAGTCAGGTGAACAGAATAATGAAAATAATTTACACTGTATCAGTAATACTGTACAGATAATCAAGTTTGAAATACTTAGTATCTCTGAACAACACAATGACCCACCACAATTCTAAAATGAAAAATGCTATTCACCTTCAGATGTAGAAGTGACAGATTTAGATTGCAGATTGAAATATACTCTTTTCCTCTCATTTTATTTTTCTTCTCTCTTTTCACTACCCCCTCCCAAACATGGCTAATGCATAAATGTCTTAAAGTATACAAGATTAAGTATAGATATGTTGTGTATGACTTCATATTTGTAATAGATTTTGTATGTCTTGCATTCGCAATGGTTAAGGGAGGAAAGAATCTGAACTGTGAATAAAGTAAAATTGGTTTTTCCTTAAAAGGAAAAAAAAACCTCAGAAATCATAAAGAGGGTGGTTTCAGAGAAATGTGGAAAGACATATGAACTGATACAAAACAAAGTGAATAAAACCAGAACAACAAGAAGAATAAAATGGTAAAGACAAAATATTTTGAAACACTTAAAACCTCTGATCAACACAATGACCAAATAGAATACCAAATGATTCATGAAAAAACATGCCACAGATAGAGAGGTGATGGTAACAGTTCAAACTGAGACTTTCTTGAAAAATATGGTCAATGTGGGAATCAATTTTCTTGACTAAACCATGTTTCTAATAGAGGTTTTGTTTTTCTTTATTTCATTCTCAGGAAAAGAGGAAGAATGGAAGGCAGAAAAGGCAGAATTTTGTAGATTAAAAAATAAAATTAATTTTTTCTAATTTTATACCTCCTAATGAATATTCTCCCTTCAGGCTAGTTATGTTCAGAGGAAAGTAAATAAGAAAATTAGCCATATTATTTTATAGTCAAGGATAATGTACTTTATATTCAATTCAAACCAATGACACTCTTTCCAATGTTATTTTTGTCCATGTTTTTCCATACATTTTCTAAGAGATGTACCAGTTATGGCAGAGTTCTTCCTCTGATTCTTTTAATAATTTCTAATACTAAATGTCTATGTAGACCCCTGTAAAAGTACTGTAAACATGCTAAATCATGTAACTGAAATATGTGGTGCCTAAGTAGGAGAGGGAAATTTACCAAGATGTGCCAGGCCTTTAACCTTTAAGACTTACTGCTTGGTCTACAAGTTGATCTTCCTTTGCCAGTAAGATAATCATGAAGAGCAGACAGACAATCATGCTTCGTGTTTCTGGATAGGGATTGGGATTCCAGGCATCAGCCAGTACACTAACCCAGTTTACCTCACACAAAACAGAACCCATGAATAAGAAACAGCTTTTAGGACTTCCTCTTTCCACCTAAGAGAAAACAGATCAAAACTGTTAAAGAAAAAAAAAATTATTTGATTTATTCAATAATGATGTCCTGAAAACCTTGTGTCTAAATTTTGTTTCTGCAAATTAAAAGCATTTTTAAACGCATTAGGGAAGTTCATTATTTAAATGATTACTTTGGCAACTTTTTTTTCCCTCCATAGTATTTGTTTTTCCAAATACATATAAAGATAGTTTTTTCAACATTCATTTTTATAAGGCTTTGTGTTCCAAATTTTTCTTCCTCCTTCCCTTACCTCCACCCTCCCCAAGACAATAAGGAATCTGATATAGGTTAAACACATGCAATCTTTTTAAACATATTTTCCATATTTGTCATGTTGTGCAAGAAAAATCACTTGGTAATTGTTTTGTAAAGCAAATAATGATTCCTCCAAAATCCCTGTTTCTTTCAAGGGAAAAAAAAAACATAAAATCATTTTCTTTCAACATCAAGGTCAACAACCCACTCCAGTATACATACAAGCAGATAACAAACCCTGAGCAGTAAAGGCAGGATAAAGCATTTGTCTGTCCTAAACAAAAGTTAAACACTACAGCACCTCTGGTGTTATTATTATCCACTGCATTAATGGAACAAAAATTGGGCTTATCACCTAAGTAATTTTTTTAAATCACCTACAGATCATGGAAGGAAGAATTTTCAAGTATTAAAAACATAATGACATTACTGAAAAAATAATATCCAAAATATTCTTTATTTGGGTCTTCTATGTTTTGTCTTCTATAACTGTCTTTCTTACATTCTAAGTTTGGCTCTGTAATTTGATAATGATACATATATTTCCCTTCATTCCTATCTTAATGATATGTCTCTATTTTTAATTAATGTTTCTCCCCCCATTTCCTACTTCTAACATTATGCCAATGAATAAAGCTGAAAAGGACTAATTGACACTAGAAAGCTCAATGTCTTAAAAATATTTGATTAGGGCAGCTAGGTGGCGCAGTAGATAGAACACCAGCCCTGAAGTCAGGAGAACCTGAGTTCAAATCTGATCTCAGACACTTCCTAGCTGTGTGACCCTGGGCAAGTCACTTAACCCCAAATGCCTCAGCAGGTGGGGGGGGGCAGGGAGAATATACCTACATATATATATATATGTATATATGATTAAATATGTATATAGATTTATAGGATAAGATATTTCCAATTTCCCCATTCCACTGCTATTATGAACCTTAGAGAGTCACTAAGATTTTCCTTATAAGAGAAAAAGAACACTGGATTTAACTTGATTAGATCTAAGCATCCACCTTGGTTTTGTCATTTACTAGTCATATAATTACATGATAGTTACCTAACCTCATCAGGACTTAGTTTCCTCATCTGCTAAACAGAAATAAAAACAATTTCATTATCTACTCTAATACAGTGAGGAAATTATTTCATTAAGCCTCTACAAAAATAAACATTCATTATTTTTAACACTTTTCTTCACCATAAAGTTAAGCTTATTTCCTCTTGTTTATTCTTTAGTGCAAATAAAATAACTATTTGACATCCTTATTAATTTACACACTCAAACAGTTATAAAATCACTTATTCAATGTCTCTTCTCTGAGATGGGAAATAAAACCCAATGATAGCTTCTTTAAACATTCCTCAGAATTCAAGATATATAGATACTAAAAATTAAGGTGCAATAAGATAAGTCTTCCCTTTTTATAGAGGCTCTAGGAACACAAAATCAGTATTAAATAGCTTATTTGTGCTTTATTCATTCTTATAAATAACTAAATCTAAAGGAACTATGCTTCTAATACAAAGAGAAAATTCTAATACATATGGTAATAGATTTAAGATACGACACAAGAAATTCTCCAATTATTAAGTAGTCAAAGGATATTTTTTAAATTCTCAAAATAATTACAAATTATTAATAACCATATGAAAATGTGTTCTATATCACTAATAATAAGGAAAATGCAAGTCAAAACAGCTCTAACATTTCACATCATCCCCAGTAAAGTGACGAAGATGACAAAAGATGAGAATACTTAATGTTGCAATTGTGGAGAGACAGGCATAATATTAGTGGACCTATGAATTGGTTCAACATTTTTGGAAAACAGTTTGGAATTATGCAAAGAAAATGAATAAAATATCTATAATCTTTGACCCAGAGATTTCATTACTATGCTTAAACCTCAAAATTCTGATGAAAGACAAAAAAGAAAGGCCCTAAATCCACCAAAATATTTATAGCAACACACTTTTTGTAGCAGCAAAGAACTGGCAACAAAGTAGATGTCTATTAAGTGAGGATTAGCTAAATTACTTGTAATGCAAGAATGTAGCTGTGCATAATTACAACTGTAATCATCATGCATATTGCTTTTCTTCTTGTTCTTATTTCCCGGTGTATCAATCAATTCATGCAAGTCTTTCCAAGTTTCTCTATCAACATATTTATCATTTCTTATAGTATCATAAAATTCTGTAACACCCACATACCACAATTTGTTTAGCAATTCTTTAATTAACTAACATCTACTTTATTTCCAATTCTTTACTGTAAAAGGACAGAAAAACAAAACAATAGAAATCGAATACTACAAAATTATAATTACTAAGCAGGACCTCCCTATGGCTCCTTTATAATAAAGTTAAGGGTTGTGAAGATAGAGCACTGCACTAAAAATCAGATATTTTTGATATGTTGACTAGTTTTATTAAACTGCTTCTCCCCCATCCTTTTTCCTCCCTGTTATAAGAATATCTTTCTCTAAAAAAGGATCAGGATATAGATGGATTGGGAAATGTAGGTGATGTAAAACAAAAGAGATCAATAAAATGGATTTTTTTTTCTTTTTGCTGAGGCAATTGGAGTTAAGTGACTTGCCCAGGGTCACACAGCTAGGAATGTTAAGTGTCTGAGATCACTTTTGAACTCAGATCCTCCTGACTTCAGGGCTGGTGCTCTATCCACTGCACCACCTAGCTGCCCCAATAAAATGGATTTCTTTAAAAAGGAAAGAATACATTTGGATTATGAATTACTTAAAAGTTTTAAAACGTAAGAACAGATTATGAAAGTCTTACCAATCATGTTGCTGACTATGTTTAAGACTGTCATTTCATTCTTTCATTCCCTCTTCTCTAAACACCCACACCCACACACACAAAACCCTCTTTCAATTCTAGAACCATGAACCATAATATTTCAGGTTGGTATGCACTGTGTCACTACATTTGCCTGTGGCCCCACTCATTATCCGGGTATCTTTTCAGATTAAAGTGCTCCTTTGTGGGAAGAACAATATTCTAACTCCTCCCCTTCATGCAAATTTAGCTAATATTTTCTTAAAAGCTATTGAAATCATCCTCAAGTCTTGGTTGGTTCAAAAGACTAAAAGCATAGGCTGCTGACATCATTTTTTATTTGTCTTGAGTACAAAGCATCCAGAAGGTGCTCCAGGGGTGTCCTTAGACTTTGCTGGTAGACTACTAGTATGGATAACTCGGGCAACAAGGATATAGCTCAGGCACTCTGTAGTATCTATAATACCTACCCTTGTCAAATATACTTCTCACCTGAAAGGCTCTCATTTTGTTCCAATACTGAGAATCAGCCTTAGTCAGGCCTAGGCCAGAAGAAAGGTAGCTAAGTAGTACAGAAAACAGAAAACTAGGCTTGGAGTAGAGTGTTGGGCCTAATACTAAGACAATTAAGTTCAAATCCAGACTTAGATGCTTCCAGCCTGGAGAGGTCACTTAACCTTATATGTCTCAGTTTCCTCAATTTAAAATGGGATTATAATAGCATCTACCTCATAGGATTGTTGGGCAGATAAAATGAGATAATATTTGTAAAGCATATGGAAGATATTTAAATATGTTTATTTCATCCCCAACACCACTCCAGGCCATCACTCCTAGTGAGAATTGTCTCCTTCATTTGAAGTGCACTGAGATTAAAAACTTTTCTTACTTCTCAGCAACTCAGCCTGTCAACTTAGGCTTAATATATATATATACATATATAGTAATAAATATATACAGTAAAGAATTGGAAATAAAGTAGATGTCAGTTAATTAAAGAATAGCTAAATATAGTAATATATAATGCTTTTTCATTCATGATTTTTTCAAGTAAAAATTTGATAAGATCATGCCAATGATAGTTAAAAGTTTAAAATGCCAGTCAATGTGACTGATGGTACATTTTGTGACATTATTCACAATTACTTCTCAATAGTAATATAGTAACCAAAAACATTTATTATTTTTTTTGCAAAGAGTTAAGCACTTACATGTTATATCATTTCCTCATTCAATCTCAAGTTCTACATGTAAAAAATCAGAGAGGCCTAATGTGAATACATGGCATTCCAAGTTACACTCACACTTGCCTTTAATTATACACTTTACAGAACAGCTTATAGAAAATAAAGATTGAGTTTTATTTTCTTAAGAAGCAACTTTTACTTTAAATAATACTATAATGTCTAAAGACAGCTAGTCATGCTGTCTAATCAAGGAGACAGTTTAAAGGTAAATGTCATTAAAGAAATCCTATCCTACTGTGAGTAGATACATAACAAATACTACTAAAGTCTAAGGGAAAAAAAGATGACAGCCAATGAACCTTTGTCATCAACAGTATCTGGTAGAATAAATGTTAAATATATTTAACAGTCTCATATAAATTTGACTTTAAAAAAATAATCCAGATTGCAAAAAATGTATTCCACTGATTCTGGTGTTCTTCAGTCTTTTAAATACTGATGAAGGTGCATACTATTCATTATAAAATCATTATCTTTACTACTACAAAGTGCTTACTTTGAAGAATGCCTCCATTAGCACTTGGTCTGGGTACATGTCCCTCCATGGAAGCTTTTGGTATTCATTATGGAAAGCAAAGAGAATAAATTCTGGCATTTTGGGTGCTGTGCATGTTTCACAATAATGCATCAAGTGTAGCCGAAGTGCTCCTTCATCACCAGGCAAGAGTTTATCTAAGTTTAAAACAAATATTAATAGTTATCATCCTAGAAAACAAAATCACCAAAAAAGATTCAGCTATCAAAAAATGTAACTACAAACTCAAAATTATAAATATTAACAAAACTTTTCAAACTTATTAAATGTCTTCTATGTACTATGCTAAGTACCGAGGTACAAGAAGCTCACAATCTAATGACAGAAGAAAACACATAAAAATAAGCTGAAAAGAGGAAAGTAACAAAGTAGGAGAGGCACATTACCAATGGAGGAGATTAAGTGTTTGTTGTCATCCCCTTCCTTTAATTAGAGTTCTAAACCCAGCTCTGCTACCTATGTGACCTTAGTCAAGTAACAACCCTCTATGCCTCAGTTTTCTTATCTGTAAATTGACCAGATTGGATTAGGATAGTCTCTAAGGTTGCTTCAACCTCTAAATTTATGATCTTATGATTCCTTCTTACTTGATAGTATTTTTCAAGTGTGACATAAACTGCCTTTAAAATGTAGAGGTATGGGGCAGCTAGATGGCGCAGTGGATAGAGTACCAGCCCTGAAGTCAGGAGGACCTGAGTTCAAATCTGATCTCAGACACTTAACATTTCCTAGCTGTGTGACCCTGGGCAAGTCACTTAACCCCAATTGCCTCAGCAAAAAGCAAAAAAAATAAAATAAAATAAAATAAAATGTAGAGGTATAATGGAAAGCCCTGAAAAGATACTGCAAAAAATATGCCTCAGACTCCTATGTAGAAAGCCTTCCAGATAGAAAGGAAAAATATGAAAGTTATGAGGAAGCTGAGTAGAACTGTGGAGAAAGCACTGGAATCAAGGAGAATGAGTACAAATAATGGCCTTAGAGACTCTCCTTAGTAGCTGTATTACCCTAGGCAAGTCATTTCACCACTGTCTGTCTCAATTTCTTCATCTATTTAATGGAAATAAATAATGTGTGTACTTCAAGGGGTAGTTATGGGGATCAAATGAGCTAATACATGTGAAGCACTTTGCACATCTTAAAGCTCTATATAAATGCTAGCTATGCAAAAATTCCTACTAAGTACTACATAATTCTTGGTAAAAATATAGGAGCCATGGGGCAGCTAGGTGGCACAGTGGACAGAGCACCAGCCCTGAAGTCAGGAGGACCTGAGTTCAAATTTGGTCTCAGACATTTAACATTCCCTAGCTGTGTGACCCTGAGCAAGTCACTTAACCCCAAATGCCTCAGCAAAATAAATAAATAAATAAATGAATGAATGAATGAATGAATGAATAAATAAATAAATAAATAAATAAAATAAAGGAGCCATGAGATAAGATAAGGGGGAATTCAAGAGTTCTAGATATATCCCAAGGAGAAAAAGAGGGAAAAAAAGCTTTAAAAAAAAAAGACAGAATACCCAATATGTTTAACTAGAGAAATAAAGGAAATTAAGTCCTTTTTAGAAAATCCTTTGTCACAGGTTGGAAAGAACCTTATTCATGCTAGTTGTAAGAAGAAAACCATCCATATCCAAATACTCATAGTAGTAACATTTTTTCATGATAGCAAAAACTAGAAACAAAATGATTACTGACTACAGAATGGTAAATTGTGGTCAATTAGTATATGGAATATAGTTTCTTCTCCTAAGAGACCAGAAAACCAGCTAAAGAGGGAGACTATGTGTGATATTTTAGAGAGGAAGTAATATGGATATCAAAGAACAACTCCAACTCCAAGGGCCAAGGATTTAGAGAGGTTGCCTGAAGGCTATAAAGTTGATGTTTGCTGATCTCACTATCTCTCATATCTCAAGCTGTCACCTCTCTCCCTTCTTCACTGTTTAGAAAACAACTCAATACTGTCTCTTTTCTTTATATTCTTTTTTTAAGTGTCTACTGCTTCAATTCAACTACCTCTATGGACATAACTCAGAAATCCCATTTCAGCTCTATTATCACCTATGAACTTCTGATTCTTCTTTAAAACTGTCTGTTGGACATCTCAAAATCATATCCCAAAATAACTCATGTTTTTATACTTCAAAATCAACATATCCCAAGTAACTCATGTTCTCCCTAAAGGCCATCCCTACTCAAATTGTTCCTCTTTCTGCTGGTGGTACTACTAGTCTTTCAGCTAAGAAAATTTAAAATTTCATCAATCTTTAATAATTCCTGGTATCTCATCTTCCATATCTAATCCATTACCAAATCCTAGTAACTCTACCTCTACAATGTCACTCACGTTTTCTTCCTCCTTTCTCTCCACCACTCTAGTTGAGACCCTCAGAATTTCTACTCCTTTGTACTCTAACAATCTCTTAATAAGTCTCCCTGCATCTAATGTCCCACTTCTCCAAGCACCCACAGAAAGGTAATGTTGTATAGTTGAAAGAATGCTGAACTTCAGACTTACAGGGCCTAAATTTAAATTAAAACTGTGTCAAAATTGTTAGCTATGTGACCTTGGACAAATTTCTTAAATTCTCTTGAGCTCAAGTGATTGGATTAACAAACTCTAGAACTCTTCTGGCTCTAGACTGCTGTCAAAACAATTCTCCAATTGCTATTCTAATGCTCATTTGTAAACTCCAAGTTACACTCAACTCTCAAGCTTTCACTCATTCTAAATTTCCAATCGGGGCCAAGTATTATCAATTCTTTACAAAATCTCTTGCACCTGTCCCTTTCTCTCCACTATTCAGTCCCCAGTTTAGTTCTTGTCTTCTCATCTGAACCACAGTAATTGTTCAAAAACTGTTTTCCCTGCCTTAAATTTCTCCCCCTACAATCCATATTCCCCCAAACTGATAGCCTATTTCACATCCCTCAAGAACCCCAATGGCTCAATATTGCCTCTAGAATAAAATACAAACTCCTGCAGTATTCAGAAACTTTCACTATCTGGTTTCAGGCTACTTTTCTAGACTTATTATGCATTATTGCCCTTCATGAAGTCTATGGTCCAGTCAAATTGGCCTATATGATATTCCTCAAACATAACATTTTATATCCTATATTTTTATGCCTTTACCCTGGCTACTGAATACTATTCTTTCCTTACCAGCTCTTAGAATTTCTACCTTACTTCAAAACTTAATTCAAGTGCCACATCCAATATTAGACTTTTCCCAGTTCCTCCACAGCTTCTAGAGACTCCTGCCACCAAAATTCCTTTGTATTTACTTAGCATACATTTTACAACTAATTATAAATGAACATATTAGTTTCTCTAGATAGGATAATATAAACTCCATGAAGTAGAGATTGTTTCATTTTTGTCTTTTTATCTCTAATGCCTAGTGTTGGAGATAAAAAAAAAAAGTTTACTACATTGAATCTGATAGATTAGATGTAGTTCCACTCCTAGTTGTGTCATATGAACTAAAGGGATACTTCTATCACTCTATGTTATCATCGATATGAAATCCTTCCAACGCTACAGATCATAAGTCATCAACACTTCCATTCTGTACAACTTATGTCCTTCTACAAATCTTCCAAAGACGAGTAAACTCATGTTCTGAGGGAATACCTCTACATTTCTTAGCATTATATGGATACCTATGATCAATTGTCCATCAGCTATTCCTATCTTTCCCTACATGAACAGTCCATTATTTTTTTCCGGTCATATTTTCTGCCAGTGACATTTTTTTTTAATTTTTATTTTATTTGCATAACATATGTGTGGGTAATTCTTCAACAATAACCCTTACATAGCTTTCCGTTACAAATTTTTCCCCCAACTCCCCACCCCTCCCCTAGATGGCAGGATATCCACTACATGTTAATTATGTTAAAATATTGGCAAATCGAATATATGTATACATATTTCCAAACTTATCATTGGTGTGCAAGAAAAATCTTATCTACACAAACGATATATCAGATAAAGGAAACACAATGTAAGCAAACATCAATCAAGGAGTATGAGAATGTTATGTTGTGGTCCACATTTCGCATCCCTCTCTCTGGGTGTATATGGCTTACTTCAGTGAACAATTGGAGGTGGTTTGAAACATTTCATTGTTGAAGAGAGCCATGTCCATCAGAATTGATCGTCATATAGTACTGTTGTTGCCGTGTATAATGATCTCCTGGCTCTGCTCATTTCACTCAGCATCAGTTCATGCAAGTCTCTCCAGGCCTCTCTGAAATCATCTTGCTGGTCATTTCTTACAGAACAATAATATTCCATAGTATTCATATACCATAATTTATTCAGCCATTCTCCAATTGAAGGGCATCTATTCAATTTCCAGTTTCTAGCCACTACAAAAAGGGCTGCCACAAACATTCTTGCACATGTGGGGCCTTTTCCTTCCTTTATGATTTCTTTGGGATATAAGCCCAATAGAAATGCTGCTGGGTCAAAGGGTATGCACAGTTTGATAACTTTTTGAGCATAGCTCCAAATTGTTCTCCAGAATGGCTGTATCCGTTCACAGCTCCACCAACAATGCATCAGTGTCCCAGCCCTCCCACAACCCCTCCAACATTCATCATTAACTTTTCCTGTCATTTTAGCCAATCTGACAGGTGTGAAGTGGTACCTCAGGGTTGTCTTGATTTGCATTTCTCTGATCAATAGTGATTTGGAGCACCTTTTCATATGACTATAAATAGTTTTAATTTCATCCTCTGAAAATTGCCAGTGACATATTTTAAGCTGCTTTTCCTATACAATTTTTTGCTGGTAATACATTACAGGCTGTTTATACCTTCCATGCACTGCTCTACAAGTTTTTGTCTATGTGTAACATCCACCAACCAAGTCATTTATACTGAGAAAAAACAGCTATTATTCATCCATTTGGTTTTTACTAGATGAATAGTTAGGATGATAGCTTCTCAGTAATTACAGATTCCAAGGGGCAGCTAGGTGGTGCAGTGGTTAGAGCACCAGCCCTGAAGTCAGGAGGACCTGAGTTCAAATCTGGTCTCAGACACTTCCTAGCTGCGTGACCCTGGGCAAGTCACTTAACCCCAATTGCCTCAGCAAAAAGTAATTATAGATTCCATTTAGAAGGTTATATAATATTCAAGAGTCTGCAAATTGAAACATCTGAATGCTACGACAACCACCACCACTATTTATAGGGAATCCCTCTTCCAATCTGTACTCTATATCCTCCATAAAAGTAGCAAACATTTTTGGCAAGCATACATCTCTTATTTTATGCCTCCTTTTATATATTAATATTCAGAGAACTGAACAAAATTATCAATATTCTATCTTTCAAGAAACTTTGTGTGCTTTAACATACTCAAAGAAAACACATTCTTGAAGAGAGGCTTTAAGATGACATTTTTTAACACCAAATTCAAATACTTCTTTATAGTTAGGAAACAAAAAGTATAGTAGAATTTTATATTTCCTATACCTTTCAGTTGTGTGACTGTGAAGATGTAGCTCATCACAGAACAGCATTTACGGAATAAATGAATGAATGAATGAATGAATAAATGAATGAATGGGGAAAAAAGTATTTGTTAACTACTATGTGCTAAGCATTGTAAGTACTGTAGACACCAATGGAAAATCAAGACAACCTTATTCTAAAAAAGCTCACATTCTAACCTATCCAGCTAGAATGAGCATTATCCTCCAGGGAAGAAGATGGTCATTCAATGATATAGGTGAATTTCACCTATTTCTAATGAAAAGACCAGATCTGAACAAAAAATTCGACATCCAAACACAGAATTCAAGAGATGCATAAAAAGGTAAAAAGCAAAGGACTCTTGAGAACTTTATTTTTACTAGGGGGATACTTAAAGTTTGGGGGTATAATGAACTAGATATTACTTTGATAATATGAAAAAGA